>CM050176.1:10987397-11274897 GCA_027410445.1 Discoglossus pictus
GCTGTCACGCAGAGCTGTCGCTTTGCAGCTGCAGGGTTGCGGTAGGACAAGTGTCGTGTTTGTCGGCATGCTCCTAGATGCGATTGGTTTGGGCTAGCGGCTGCCTTCTTGAAGCGTCAGTTTGTCGGCATGCTCCTAGATGCGATTAGTTTGGGCTAGCGGTTAGAGCTGCCTTCTTGAAGCGTCAGTTTCTGCAGGTCGATTCCCTTTGAAGTCTAGTTTCGGCTGGCGTTTTTTATTGTATTTATAGAACAATAAATGGTGCGCTTAATTCTCCCATGCTTCTTGCAGATCTGTGGATAAGTCAAGAATTCATTTTGCCAACTCCCCTCCATCTGTAGTCACTGCGGTGCAGTGGTTAGAGCGCTTGCTTTGCAAATGCAGGGTTGCCGGTTCGAATCCTGATCTGCTGGAAGTCGTGAGGTTGAAATCCTGGAGTCAAAGGTAAGTGGTTTACTTGGGTTTTGTTGGTGGGTGTTTCTCGAAGGATAGTTAAAAGTTAGTCAATAACTTTTAACTATCTAGCCATAAGCATGGCCTGCACCGAACTAAACTTATGAGTTACTCCCCAGTTACCAGCAATCCTGAATGCGGTAGTTCATAAGAAAGAGGAGGCATGTGACTTATTTTTACATATCTGTCTTTGACAAATATCTTTCACGCAGTGTGCTGCCCTTTTTCTGCGCTGTCACCCATAGCTGTCGCTTTGCAGCTGCAGGGTTGCGGTAGGACAAGTGTCGTGTTTGTCGGCATGATCCTAGATGCGATTAGTTTGGGCTAGCGGCTGCCTTCTTGAAGCGTCAGTTTCTGCAGGTCGATTCCCTGTGAAGTCTCGTTTCGGCTGGCGTTTTTTATTGTATTTATAGAACAATGAATGGTGCGCTTAATTCTCCCATGCTTCTTGCAGATCTGTGGATAAGTCAAGAATTCATTTTGCCAAATCCCCTCCATCTGTAGTCACTGCGGTGCAGTGGTTAGAGCGCTTGCTTTGCAACTGCAGGGTTGCCGATTCGAATCCCGATCTACTGTAAGTTGTGAGGTGAAAATCCTGGAGTCAAAGGTAAGTGGTTTGCTTTGGTTTTGTTGGTGGGTGTTTCTCGATGGATAGTTAAAAGTTAGTCAATAACTTTTAATTATCTAGCCATAAGCATGGCCTGCACCGAACTAAACTTATGAGTTACTCCCCAGTTACCAGTAATCCTGAATGCGGTAGTTCATGGGAAAGAGGAGGCATGTGACTTATTTTTACATATCTGTCTTTGACAAATATCTTTAACACACTGTGCTGCTCTTTTTCTGTGCTGTCACGCAGAGTTGTCGCTTTGCAGCTGCAGGGTTGCGGTAGGACAAGTGTCGTGTTTGTCGGCATGCTCCTAGATGCGATTAGTTTGGGCTAGCGGCTGCCTTCTTGAAGCGTCAGTTTGTCGGCATGCTCCTAGATGCGATTAGTTTGGGCTAGCGGCTGCCTTCTTGAAGCGTCAGTTTCTGCAGGTCGATTCCCTGTGAAGTCTCGTTTCGGCTGGCGTTTTTTATTGTATTTATAGAACAATAAATGGTGCGCTTAATTCTCCCATGCTTCTTGCAGATCTGTGGATAAGTCAAGAATTCATTTTGCCAGTTCCCCTCCATCTGTAGTCACTGCGGTGCAGTGGTTACAGCGCTCGCTTTGCAATTGCAGGGTTGCCGGTTCGAGTCCCGATCTGCTGGAAGTCGTGAGGTTGAAATCCTGGAGTCAAAGTTAAGTGGTTTGCTTGGGTTTTGTTGGTGGGTGTTTCTCGAAGGATAGTTAAAAGTTAGTTAATAGCTTTTAACTATCTAGCCATAAGCATGGCCTACACCTGTCTAAACTTATGAGTTAAACCCCAGTTACCAACAATCCTGAATGCGGTAGTTCATGGGAAAGAGGAGGCATGTGACTTATTTTTACATATCTGTCTTTGACAAATATCTTTAACGCACTGTGCTGCTCTTTTTCTGCGCTGTCACGCAGAGCTGTCGCTTTGCAGCTGCAGGGTTGCGGTAGGACAAGTGTCGTGTTTGTCGGCATGCTCCTAGATGCGATTGGTTTGGGCTAGCGGCTGCCTTCTTGAAGCGTCAGTTTGTCGGCATGCTCCTAGATGCGATTAGTTTGGGCTAGCGGTTAGAGCTGCCTTCTTGAAGCGTCAGTTTCTGCAGGTCGATTCCCTTTGAAGTCTAGTTTCGGCTGGCGTTTTTTATTGTATTTATAGAACAATAAATGGTGCGCTTAATTCTCCCATGCTTCTTGCAGATCTGTGGATAAGTCAAGAATTCATTTTGCCAACTCCCCTCCATCTGTAGTCACTGCGGTGCAGTGGTTAGAGCGCTTGCTTTGCAAATGCAGGGTTGCCGGTTCGAATCCCGATCTGCTGGAAGTCGTGAGGTTGAAATCCTGGAGTCAAAGGTAAGTGGTTTACTTGGGTTTTGTTGGTGGGTGTTTCTCGAAGGATAGTTAAAGTTAGTCAATAACTTTTAACTATCTAGCCATAAGCATGGCCTACACCGATCTAAACTTGTGAGTTACTCCCCAGTTACCAGCAATCGTGAATGCGGTAGTTCATGGGAAAGAGGAGGCATGTGACTTATTTTTACATATCTGTCTTTGACAAATATCTTTAACACACTGTGCTGCTCTTTTTCTGCGCTGTCACGCAGAGCTGTCGCTTTGCAGCTGCAGGGTTGCGGTAGGACAAGTGTCGTGTTTGTCGGCATGCTCCTAGATGCGATTAGTTTGGGCTAGCGGCTGCCTTCTTGAAGCGTCAGTTTCTGCAGGTCGATTCCCTGTGTAGTCTCGTTTCGGCTGGCGTTTTTTAATGTATTTATAGAACAATAAATGGTGCGCTTAATTCTCCCATGCTTCTTGCAGATCTGTGGATAAGTCAAGAATTTATTTTGCTAGGTTTCCACCATCTGTAGTCACTGCGGTGCCGTGTCTAGAGCGCTCGCTTTGCAACTGCAGGGTTGCCGGTTCGAATCCCGAGCTGCTGTAAGTCGTGAGGCTGAAATCCTGGAGTCAAAGGTAAGTGGTTTGCTTGTGTTTTGTTGGTGGGTGTTTCTCGAAGGATAGTTAAAAGTTAGTCAATAACATTTAACTATCTAGCCATAAGCATGGCATACACCTATCTAAACTTATGAGTTACTCCCCAGTTACCAGCAATTCTGAATGCGGTAGTTCATGGGAAAGAGGAGGCATGTGACTTATTTTTACATATCTGTCTTTGACAAATATCTTTAACGCACTGTGCTGCTCTTTTTCTGCGCTGTCAAGCAGAGCTGTCGCTTTGCAGCTGCAGGGTTGCGGTAGGACAAGTGTCGTGTTTGTCGACATGCTCCTAAATGCGATTAGTTTGGGCTAGCGGTTAGAGCTGCCTTCTTGAAGCGTCAGTTTCTGCAGGTCGATTCCCTGTGAAGTCTCGTTTCGGCTGGCGTTTTTTATTGTATTTATAGAACAATGAATGGTGCGCTTAATTCTCCCATGCTTCTTGCAGATCTGTGGATAAGTCAAGAATTCATTTTGCCAAATCCCCTCCATCTGTAGTCACTGCGGTGCAGTGGTTAGAGCGCTTGCTTTGCAACTGCAGGGTTGCCGGTTCGAATCCCGATCTGCTGTAAGTTGTGAGGTGAAAATCCTGGAGTCAAAGGTAAGTGGTTTGCTTTGGTTTTGTTGGTGGGTGTTTCTCGATGGATAGTTAAAAGTTAGTCAATAACTTTTAATTATCTAGCCATAAGCATGGCCTGCACCGAACTAAACTTATGAGTTACTCCCCAGTTACCAGTAATCCTGAATGCGGTAGTTCATGGGAAAGAGGAGGCATGTGACTTATTTTTACATATCTGTCTTTGACAAATATCTTTCACGCAGTGTGCTGCCCTTTTTCTGCGCTGTCACCCAGAGGACAAGTGTCGTGTTTGTCGGCATGCTCCTAGATGCGATTAGTTTGGGCTAGCGGCTGCCTTCTTGAAGCGTCAGTTTCTGCAGGTCGATTCCCTGTGAAGTCTCGTTTCAGCTGGCGTTTTTTATTGTATTTATAGAACAATAAATGGTGCGCTTAATTCTCCCATGCTTCTTGCAGATCTGTGGATAAGTCAAGAATTCATTTTGCCAAGTCCCCTCCATCTGTAGTCTCTGCGGTGCAGTGGTTCGAGCGCTCGCTTTGCAACTGCAGGGTTGCCGGTTCGAATCCCGATCTGCTGGAAGTCGTAAGGTGAAAATCCTGGAGTCAAAGGTAAGTGGTTTGCTTTGGTTTTGTTGGTGGGTGTTTCTCGAAGCATAGTTAAAAGTTAGTCAATAACTTTTAACTATCTAGTCATAAGCATGGCCTGCACCGAACTAAACTTATGAAGTTACCAGCAATCCTGAATGCGGTAGTTCATGGGAAAGAGGAGGCATGTGACTTATTTTTACATATCTGTCTTTGACAAATATCTTTAACACACTGTGCTGCTCTTTTTCTGCGCTGTCACGCAGAGCTGTCGCTTTGCAGCTGCAGGGTTGCGGTAGGACAAGTGTCGTGTTTGTCGGCATGCTCCTAGATGCGATTAGTTTGGGCTAGCGGCTGCCTTCTTGAAGCGTCAGTTTCTGCAGGTCGACTCCCTGTGTAGTCTCGTTTCAGCTGGCGTATATCTTTCACGCAGTGTGCTGCCCTTTTTCTGCGCTGTCACCCAGAGCTGTCGCTTTGCAGCTGCAGGGTTGCGGTAGGACAAGTGTCGTGTTTGTCGGCATGCTCCTAGATGCGATTAGTTTGGGCTAGCGGCTTCCTTGTTGAAGCGTCAGTTTCTGCAGGTCGATTCCCTGTGAAGTCTAGTTTCGGCTGGCGTTTTTTATTGTATTTATAGAACAATAAATGGTGCGCTTAATTCTCCCATGCTTCTTGCAGATCTGTGGATAAGTCAAGAATTCATTTTGCCAAGTCCCCTCCATCCGTAGTCACTGCGGTGCAGTGGTTAGAGCGCTCGCTTTGCAATTGCAGCGTTGCCGGTTCGGATTCCGATCTGCTGGAAGTCGTGAGGTTGAACTCATGGAGTCAAAGGTAAGTGGTTTGCTTGGGTTTTGTTGGTGGGTGTTTCTCGAAGGATAGTTAAAAGTTAGTTAATAACTTTTAACTATCTAGCCATAAGCATGACCTACACCTGTCTAAACTTATGAGTTACTCCCCAGTTACCAGCAATCCTGAATGCGGTAGTTCATGGGAAAGAGAAGGCATGTGACTTATTTTTACATATCTGTCTTTGACAAATATCTTTAACGCACTGTGCTGCTCTTTTTCTGCTCTGTCACGCAGAGCTGTCGCTTTGCAGCTGCAGGGTTGCGGTAGGACAAGTGTCGTGTTTGTCGGCATGCTCCTAGATGCGATTAGTTTGGGCTAGCGGCTGCCTTCTTGAAGCGTCAGTTTCTGCAGGTCGATTCCCTGTGTAGTCTCGTTTCGGCTGGCGTTTTTTAATGTATTTATAGAACAATAAATGGTGCGCTTAATTCTCCCATGCTTCTTGCAGATCTGTGGATAAGTCAAGAATTCATTTTGCTAGGTTTGCACCATCTGTAGTCACTGCGGTGCAGTGTCTAGAGCGCTCGCTTTGCAACTGCAGGGTTGCCGGTTTGAATCGTGATCTGCTGTAAGTCGTGAGGCTGAAATCCTGGAGTCAAAGGTAAGTGGTTTGCTTGTGTTTTGTTGGTGGGTGTTTCTCGAAGGATAGTAAAAAGTTAGTCAATAACATTTAACTATCTGGCCATAAGCATGGCCTACACCTATCTAAACTTATGAGTTACTCCCCAGTTACCAGCAATTCTGAATGCGGTAGTTCATGGGAAAGAGGAGGCATGTGACTTATTTTTACATATCTGTCTTTGACAAATATCTTTAACGCACTGTGCTGCTCTTTTTCTGCGCTGTCACGCAGAGCTGTCGCTTTGCAGCTGCAGGGTTGCGGTAGGACAAGTGTCGTGTTTGTCGACATGCTCCTAAATGCGATTAGTTTGGGCTAGCGGTTAGAGCTGCCTTCTTGAAGCGTCAGTTTCTGCAGGTCGATTCCCTGTGAAGTCTCTTTTCGGCTGGCGTTTTTTAATGTATTTATAGAACAATAAATGGTGCGCTTAATTCTCCCATGCTTCTTGCAGATCTGTGGATAAGTCAAGAATTCATTTTGCCAGGACCCCTCCATCTGTAGTCACTGCGGTGCAGTGTTTAGAGCTCTCGCTTTGCAACTGAAAGTTTGCCGTTTCGAATCCCGATCTGCTGGAAGTCGTGAGGTGAAAATCCTGGAGTCAAAGGTAAGTGGTTTGCTTTGGTTTTGTTGGTGGGTGTTTCTCGAAGGATAGTTAAAAGTTAGTCAATAACTTTTAACTATCTAGCCATAAGCATGGCCTGCACCGAACTAAACTTATGAGTTACTCCCCAGTTACCAGCAATCCTGAATGCGGTAGTTCATAAGAAAGAGGAGGCATGTGACTTATTTTTACATATCTGTCTTTGACAAATATCTTTCACGCAGTGTGCTGCCCTTTTTCTGCGCTGTCACCCATAGCTGTCGCTTTGCAGCTGCAGGGTTGCGGTAGGACAAGTGTCGTGTTTGTCGGCATGATCCTAGATGCGATTAGTTTGGGCTAGCGGCTGCCTTCTTGAAGCGTCAGTTTCTGCAGGTCGATTCCCTGTGAAGTCTCGTTTCGGCTGGCGTTTTTTATTGTATTTATAGAACAATAAATGGTGCGCTTAATTCTCCCATGCTTCTTGAAGATCTGTGGATAAGTCAAGAATTCATTTTGCCAAATCCTCTCCATCTGTAGTCACTGCGGTGCAGTGGTTAGAGCGCTCGCTTTGCAACTGCAGGGTTACCGGTTCGAATCCCGATCTGCTGTAAGTCGTGAGGTGAAAATCCTGGAGTCAAAGGTAAGTGGTTTGCTTTGGTTTTGTTGGTGGGTGTTTCTCGATGGATAGTTAAAAGTTAGTCAATAACTTTTAATTATCTAGCCATAAGCATGGCCTGCACCGAACTAAACTTATGAGTTACTCCCCAGTTACCAGTAATCCTGAATGCGGTAGTTCATGGGAAAGAGGAGGCATGTAACTTATTTTTACATATCTGTCTTTGACAAATATCTTTCACGCAGTGTGCTGCCCTTTTTCTGCGCTGTCACCCAGAGGACAAGTGTCGTGTTTGTCGGCATGCTCCTAGATGCGATTAGTTTGGGCTAGCGGCTGCCTTCTTGAAGCGTCAGTTTCTGCAGGTCGATTCCCTGTGAAGTCTCATTTCAGCTGGCGTTTTTTATTGTATTTATAGAACAATAAATGGTGCGCTTAATTCTCCCATGCTTCTTGCAGATCTGTGGATAAGTCAAGAATTCATTTTGCCAAGTCCCCTCCATCTGTAGTTACTGCGGTGCAGTGGTTAGAGCGCTTGCTTTGCAACTGCAGGGTTGCCGGTTCGAATCCCGATCTGCTGGAAGTCATAAGGTGAAAATCCTGGAGTCAAAGGTAAGTGGTTTGCTTTGGTTTTGTTGGTGGGTGTTTCTCGAAGCATAGTTAAAAGTTAGTCAATAACTTTTAACTATCTAGTCATAAGCATGGCCTGCACCGAACTAAACTTATGAAGTTACCAGCAATCCTGAATGCGGTAGTTCATGGGAAAGAGGAGGCATGTGACTTATTTTTACATATCTGTCTTTGACAAATATCTTTAACACACTGTGCTGCTCTTTTTCTGCACTGTCACGCAGAGCTGTCGCTTTGCAGCTGCAGGGTTGCGGTAGGACAAGTGTCGTGTTTGTCGGCATGCTCCTAGATGCGATTAGTTTGGGCTAGCGGCTGCCTTCTTGAAGCGTCAGTTTCTGCAGGTCGATTCCCTGTGTAGTCTCGTTTCAGCTGGCGTATATCTTTCACGCAGTGTGCTGCCCTTTTTCTGCGTTGTCACCCAGAGCTGTCGCTTTGCAGCTGCAGGGTTGCGGTAGGACAAGTGTCGTGTTTGTCGGCATGCTCCTAGATGCGATTAGTTTGGGCTAGCGGCTTCCTTGTTGAAGCGTCAGTTTCTGCAGGTCGATTCCCTGTGAAGTCTAGTTTCGGCTGGCGTTTTTTATTGTATTTATAGAACAATAAATGGTGCGCTTAATTCTCCCATGCTTCTTGCAGATCTGTGGATAAGTCAAGAATTCATTTTGCCAAGTCCCCTCTATCTGTAGTCACTGCGGTGCAGTGGTTAGAGCGCTCGCTTTGCAATTGCAGCGTTGCCGGTTCGGATCCCGATCTGCTGGAAGTCGTAAGGGTTGAAATCCTGGAGTCAAAGGTAAGTGGTTTGCTTGGGTTTTGTTGGTGGGTGATTCTCGAAGGATAGTTAAAAGCTAGTTAATAGCTTTTAACTATCTAGCCATAAGCATGGCCTACACCTGTCTAAACTTATGAGTTACTCCCCAGTTACCAGCAATCCTGAAAGCGGTAGTTCATGGGAAAGAGGAGGCATGTGACTTATTTTTACATATCTGTCTTTGACAAATATCTTTAACGCATTGTGCTGCTCTTTTTCTGCTCTGTCACGCAGAGCTGTCGCTTTGCAGCTGCAGGGTTGAGGTAGGACAAGTGTCGTGTTTGTCGGCATGCTCCTAGATGCGATTAGTTTGGGCTAGCGGCTGCCTTCTTGAAGCGTCAGTTTGTCGGCATGCTCCTAGATGCGATTAGTTTGGGCTAGCGGTTAGAGCTGCCTTCTTGAAGTGCCAGTTTCTGCAGGTCGATTCCCTGTGAAGTCTCGTTTCGGCTGGCATTTTTTAATGTATTTATAGAACAATAAATGGTGCGCTTAATTCTCCCATGCTTCTTGCAGATCTGTGGATAAGTCAAGAATTCATTTTGCTAGGTCCCCACCATCTGTAGTCACTGCGGTGCAGTGTCTAGAGCGCTCGCTTTGCAACTGCAGGGTTGTCGGTTCGAATCCCGATCTGCTGGAAGTCGTGAGGTGAAAATCCTGGAGTCAAAGGTAAGTGGTTTGCTAGGACAAGTGTTGTGTTTGTCGGCATGCTCCTAGATGCGATTAGTTTGGGCTAGCAGCTGCCTTCTTGAAGTGTCAGTTTCTGCAGGTCGATTCCCTGTGAAGTCTCGTTTCGGCTGGCGTTTTTTAATGTATTTATAGAACAATAAATGGTGCGCTTAATTCTCCTATGCTTCTTGCAGATCTGTGGATAAGTCAAGAATTCATTTTGCCAAATTCCCTCCATCTGTAGTCACTGCGGTGCAGTGGTTAGAGCGCTCGCTTTGCAACTGCAGGGTTGCCGGTTCGAATCCCGATCTGCTGGAAGTCGTTAGGTGGAAATCCTGCAGTCAAAGGTAAGTGGTTTGCTTTGGTTTTGTTGGTGGGTGTTTCTCGAAGGATAGTTAAAAGTTAGTCAATAACTTTTAACTATCTAGCCATAAGCATGGCCTGCACCGAACTAAACTTATGAGTTACTCCCCAGTTCCCAGCAATCCTGAATGCGGTAGTTCATGGGAAAGAGGAGGCATGTGACTTCTTTTTACATATCTGTCTTTGACAAATATCTTTCACGCAGTGTGCTGCCCTTTTTCTGCGCTGTCACCGAGAGCTGTCGCTTTGCAGCTGCAGGGTTGCGGTAGGACAAGTGTCGTCTTTGTCGGCATGCTCCTAGATGCGATTAGTTTGGGCTAGTTGCTGCCTTCTTGAAGCGTCAGTTTCTGCAGGTCGATTCCCTGTGAAGTCTCGTTTCGGCTGGCGTTTTTTATTGTATTTATAGAACAATAAATGGTGCGCTTAATTCTCCCATGCTTCTTGCAGATCTGTGGATAAGTCAAGAATTCATTTTGCTAGGTCCCCTCCATCTGTAGTCACTGCGGTGCAGTGGTTAGAGCACTCGCTTTGCAACTGGCAGGGTTGCCGGTTCGTATCCCGATCTGCTGGAAGTCGTGAAGTGGAAATCCTGGAGTCAAAGGTAAGTGGTTTGCTTTGGTTTTGTTGGTGGGTGTTTCTCGAAGGATAGTTAAAAGTTAGTCAATAACTTTTAACTATCTAGCCATAAGCATGGCCTACACCTATCTAAACTTATGAGTTACTCCCCAGTTACCAGCAATCCTGAATGCGGTAGTTCATGGGAAAGAGTAGGCATGTGACTTATTTTTACATATCTGTCTTTGACAAATATCTTTAACGCACTGTGCTGCTCTTTTTCTGCGCTGTCACGCAGAACTGTCGTTTTGCAGCTGCAGGGTTACGGTAGGACAAGTGTCGTGTTTGTCGGCATGCTCCTAGATGCGATTAGTTTGGGCTAGCGGCTACCTTCTTGAAGCGTCAGTTTGTCGGCATGCTCCTAGATGCGATTAGTTTGGGCTAGCGGTTAGAGCTGCCTTCTTGAAGCGTCAGTTTCTGCAGGTCGATTCCCTGTGAAGTCTCGTTTCGGCTGACGTTTTTTAATGTATGTATAGAACAATAAATGGTGCGCTTAATTCTCCCATGCTTCTTGCAGATCTGTGGATAAGTCAAGAATTCATTTTGCCAGGTCCCCTCCATCTGTAGTCACTGCGGTGCAGTGGTTAGAGCGCTCGCTTTGCAACTGCAGGGTTGCCGGTTCGAATCCTGCTCTGCTGGAAGTCGTGAGGTGGAAATCCTAGAGTCAAAGGTAAGTGGTTTGCCTGGGTTTTGTTGGTGAGTGTTTCTCGAAGGATATTTAAAAGTTAGTCAATAACTTTTAACTATCTAGCCATAAGCATGGCCTACACCGATCTAAACTTATGAGTTACTCCCCAGTTACCAGTAATCCTGAATGCGGTAGTTCATGGGAAAGAGGAGGCATGTGACTTATTTTTACATATCTGTCTTTGACAAATATCTTTCACGCAGTGTGCTGCACTTTTTCTGCGCTGTCACCCAGAGCTCTCGCTTTGCAGCTGCAGGGTTGCGGTAGGACAAGTGTCGTGTTTGTCGGCATGCTCCTAGATGCGATTAGTTTGGGCTAGCGGCTGCCTTCTTGAAGCGTCAGTTTCTGCAGGTCGATTCCCTGTGAAGTCTCGTTTCGGCTGGCGTTTTTTATTGTATTTATAGAACAATAAATGGTGCGCTTAATTCTCCCATGCTTCTTGCAGATCTGTGGATATTTCAAGAATTCATTTTGCCAAGTCCCCTCCATCTGTAGTCACTGCGGTGCAGTGGTTAGAGCGCTCGCTTTGCAACTGCAGGGTTGCCGGTTTCCATCCCGATTTGCTGGAAGTCGTGAGGTGGAAATCCTGGAGTCAAAGGTAAGTGGTTTGCTTTGGTTTTGTTGGTGGGTGTTTCTCGAAGGATAGTTTAAAGTTAGTCAATAACTTTTAACTATCTAGCCATAAGCATGGCCTGCACCGAACTAAACTTATGAGTTACTCCCCTGTTACCAGCAATCCTGAATGCGGTAGTTCATGGGAAAGAGGAGACATGTGACTTATTTTTACATATCTGTCTTTGACAAATATCTTTCACGCAGTGTGCTGCCCTTTTTCTGCGCTGTCACCCAGAGGACAAGTGTCGTGTTTGTCGGCATGCTCCTAGATGCGATTAGTTTGGGCTAGCGGCTGCCTTCTTGAAGCGTCAGTTTCTGCAGGTCGATTCCCTGTGAAGTCTCGTTTCGGCTGGCGTTTTTTAATGTATTTATAGAACAATAAATGGTGCGCTTAATTCTCCCATGCTTCTTGCAGATCTGTGGATAAGTCAAGAATTCATTTTGCCAAATCCCCTCTATCTGTTGTCACTGCGGTGCAGTGGTTAGAGCGCTCGCGTTGCAACTGCAGGGTTGCCGGTTTGAATCCCGATCTGCTGGAAGTCGTTAGGTGGAAATCCTGGAGTCAAAGGTAAGTGGTTTGCTTTGGTTTTGTTGGTGGGTGTTTCTCGAAGGATAGTTAAAAGTTAGTCAATAACTTTTAACTATCTAGCCATAAGCATGGCCTGCACCGAACTAAACTTATGAGTTACTCCCCAGTTACCAGCAATCCTGAATGAGGTAGTTCATGGGAAAGAGGAGGCATGTGACTTATTTTGACATATCTGTCTTTGACAAATATCTTTCACGCAGTGTGCTGCCCTTTTTCTGCGCTGTCACCCAGAGCTGTCGCTTTGCAGCTGCAGGGTTGCGGTAGGACAAGTGTCGTGTTTGTCGGCATGCTCCTAGATGCGATTAGTTTGGGCTAGCGGCTGCCTTCTTGAAGCGTCAGTTTCTGCAGGTCGATTCCCTGTGAAGTCTCGTTTCGGCTGGCGTTTTTTATTGTATTTATAGAACAATAAATGATGCGCTTAATTCTCCCATGCTTCTTGCAGATCTGTGGATAAGTCAAGAATTCATTTTGCTAGGTCCCCTCCATCTGTAGTCAATGCTGTGCAGTGGTTAGAGCGCTCGCTTTGCAACTGCAGGGTTGCCGGTTCGAATCCCGATCTGCTGGAAGTCGTGAGGTGGAAATCCTGGAGTCAAAGGTAAGTGGTTTGCTTGGGTTTTGTTGGTGGGTGTTTCTCGAAGGATAGTTAAAAGTTAGTCAATAACTTTTAACTATCTAGCCATAAGCATGGCCTACACCTATCTAAACTTATGAGTTACTCCTCAGTTACCAGCAATCCTGAATGCGGTAGTTCATGGGAAAGAGGAGGCATGTGACTTATTTTTACATATCTGTCTTTGACAAATATCTTTAACGCACTGTGCTGCTCTTTTTCTGCGCTGTCACGCAGAGCTGTCGCTTTGCAGCTGCAGGGTTGCGGTAGGACAAGTGTCGTGTTTGTCGACATGCTCCTAGATGCGATTAGTTTGGGCTAGCGGTTAGAGCTGCCTTCTTGAAGCGTCAGTTTCTGCAGGTCGATTCCCTGTGAAGTCTCGTTTCGGCTGGCGTTTTTTATTGTATTTAAAGAACAATAAATGGTGCGCTTAATTCTCCCATGCTTCTTGCAGATCTGTGGATAAGTCAAGAATTCATTTTGCCAGGTCCCCTTCATCTGGAGTCACTGCGGTGCAGTGGTTAGAGCGCTCGCTTTGCAACTGCAGGGTTGCCGGTTTGAATCCCGATCTGCTGGAAGTCGTAAGGTGGAAATCCTAGAGTCAAAGTTAAGTGGTTTGCTTGGGTTTTGTTGGTGGGTGTTTCTCGAAGGATAGTTAAAAGTTAGTCAATAACTTTTAACTATCTAGCCATAAGCATGGCCTACACCGATCTAAACTTATGAGTTACTCCCCAGTTGCCAGCAATCCTGAATGTGGTAGTTCATGGGAAAGAGGAGGCATGTGACTTATTTTTACATATCTGTCTTTGACAAATATCTTTAACGCACTGTACTGCTCTTTTTCTGCGCTGTCACGCAGAGCTGTCATTTTGCAGCTGCAGGGTTGTGGTAGGACAAGTGTCGTGTTTGTCGGCATGCTCCTAGATGCGATTAGTTTGGGCTAGCGGCTGCCTTCTTGAAGCGTCAGTTTGTCGGCATGCTCCTAGATGCGATTAGTTTGGGCTAGCGGTTAGAGCTGCCTTCTTGAAGCGTCAGTTTCTGCAGGTCGATTCCCTGGGAAGTCTCGTTTCGGCTGGCGTTTTTTAATGTATGTATAGAACAATAAATGGTGCGCTTAATTCTCCCATGCTTCTTGCAGATCTGTGGATAAGTCAAGAATTCATTTTGCCAAGTCCCCTCCATCTGTAGTCACTGCGGTGCAGTGGTTAGAGCGCTCGCTTTGCAACTGCAGGGTTGCCGGTTTCCATCCCGATTTGCTGGAAGTCGTGAGGTGGAAATCCTGGAGTCAAAGGTAAGTGGTTTGCTTTGGTTTTGTTGGTGGGTGTTTCTCGAAGGATAGTTTAAAGTTAGTCAATAACTTTTAACTATCTAGCCATAAGCATGGCCTGCACCGAACTAAACTTATGAGTTACTCCCCTGTTACCAGCAATCCTGAATGCGGTAGTTCATGGGAAAGAGGAGACATGTGACTTATTTTTACATATCTGTCTTTGACAAATATCTTTCACGCAGTGTGCTGCCCTTTTTCTGCGCTGTCACCCAGAGGACAAGTGTCGTGTTTGTCGGCATGCTCCTAGATGCGATTAGTTTGGGCTAGCGGCTGCCTTCTTGAAGCGTCAGTTTCTGCAGGTCGATTCCCTGTGAAGTCTCGTTTCGGCTGGCGTTTTTTAATGTATTTATAGAACAATAAATGGTGCGCTTAATTCTCCCATGCTTCTTGCAGATCTGTGGATAAGTCAAGAATTCATTTTGCCAAATCACCTCCATTTGTAGTCACTGCGGTGCAGTGGTTAGAGCGCTCGCGTTGCAACTGCAGGGTTGCCGGTTTGAATCCCGATCTGCTGGAAGTCGTTAGGTGGAAATCCTGGAGTCAAAGATAGGTGGTTTGCTTTGGTTTTGTTGGTGGGTGTTTCTCGAAGGATAGTTAAAAGTTAGTCAATAACTTTTAACTATCTAGCCATAAGCATGGCCTGCACCGAACTAAACTTATGAGTTACTCCCCAGTTACCAGCAATCCTGAATGAGGTAGTTCATGGGAAAGAGGAGGCATGTGACTTATTTTGACATATCTGTCTTTGACAAATATCTTTCACGCAGTGTGCTGCCCTTTTTCTGCGCTGTCACCGAGAGCTGTCGCTTTGCAGCTGCAGGGTTGCGGTAGGACAAGTGTCGTGTTTGTCGGCATGCTCCTAGATGCGATTAGTTTGGGCTAGCGGCTGCCTTCTTGAAGCGTCAGTTTCTGCAGGTCGATTCCCTGTGAAGTCTCGTTTCGGCTGGCGTTTTTTATTGTATTTATAGAACAATAAATGGTGCACTTAATTCTCCCATGCTTCTTGCAGATCTGTGGATAAGTCAAGAATTCATTTTGCTAGGTCCCCTCCATCTGTAGTCGCTGCGGTGCAGTGGTTAGAGCGCTCGCTTTGCAACTGCAGGGTTGCCGGTTCGAATCCCGATCTGCTGGAAGTCGTGAGGTGGAAATCCTGGAGTCAAAGGTAAGTGGTTTGCTTGGGTTTTGTTGGTGGGTGTTTCTCAAAGGATAGTTAAAAGTTAGTCAATAACTTTTAACTATCTAGCCATAAGCATGGCCTACACCTATCTAAACTTATGAGTTACTCCTCAGTTACCAGCAATCCTGAATGCGGTAGTTCATGGGAAAGAGGAGGCATGTGACTTATTTTTACATATCTGTCTTTGACAAATATCTTTAACGCACTGTGCTGCTCTTTTTCTGCGCTGTCACGCAGAGCTGTCGCTTTGCAGCTGCAGGGTTGCGGTAGGACAAGTGTCGTGTTTGTCGACATGCTCCTAGATGCGATTAGTTTGGGCTAGCGGTTAGAGCTGCCTTCTTGAAGCGTCAGTTTCTGCAGGTCGATTCCCTGTGAAGTCTCGTTTCGGCTGGCGTTTTTATTGTATTTATAGAACAATAAATGGTGCGCTTAATTCTCCCATGCTTCTTGCAGATCTGTGGATAAGTCAAGAATTCATTTTGCCAGGTCCCCTCCATCTGTAGTCACTGCGGTGCAGTGGTTAGAGCGCTCGCTTTGCAACTGCAGGGTTGCCGGTTTGAATCCCGATCTGCTGGAAGTCGTAAGGTGGAAATCCTAGAGTCAAAGTTAAGTGGTTTGCTTGGGTTTTGTTGGTGGGTGTTTCTCGAAGGATAGTTAAAAGTTAGTCAATAACTTTTAACTATCTAGTCATAAGCATGGCCTACACCGATCTAAACTTATGAGTTACTCCCCAGTTGCCAGCAATCCTGAATGTGGTAGTTCATGGGAAAGAGGAGGCATGTGACTTATTTTTACATATCTGTCTTTGACAAATATCTTTAACGCACTGTACTGCTCTTTTTCTGCGCTGTCACGCAGAGCTGTCATTTTGCAGCTGCAGGGTTGTGGTAGGACAAGTGTCGTGTTTGTCGGCATGCTCCTAGATGCGATTAGTTTGGGCTAGCGGCTGCCTTCTTGAAGCGTCAGTTTGTCGGCATGCTCCTAGATGCGATTAGTTTGGGCTAGCGGTTAGAGCTGCCTTCTTGAAGCGTCAGTTTCTGCAGGTCGATTCCCTGGGAAGTCTCGTTTCGGCTGGCGTTTTTTAATGTATGTATAGAACAATAAATGGTGCGCTTAATTCTCCCATGCTTCTTGCAGATCTGTGGATAAGTCAAGAATTCATTTTGCCAAGTCCCCTCCATCTGTAGTCACTGCGGTGCAGTGGTTAGAGCGCTCGCTTTGCAACTGCAGGGTTGCCGGTTCGAATCCTGATCTGCTGGAAGTCGTGAGGTGGAAATCCTGGAGTCAAAGGTAAGTGGTTTGCCTGGGTTTTGTTGATGAGAGTTTCTCGAAGGATAGTTAAAAGTTAGTCAATATCTTTTAACTATCTAGCCATAAGCATGGCCTACACCGATCTAAACTTATGAGTTACACCCCAGTTACCAGCAATCCTAAATGCGGTAGTTCATGGGAAAGAGGAGGCATGTGACTTATTTTTACATATCTGTCTTTGACAAATATCTTTAACGCACTGTGCTGCTCTTTTTCTGCGCTGTCACGCAGAGCTGTCGCTTTGCAGCTGCAGGGTTGCGGTAGGACAAGTGTCGTGTTTGTTGGCATGCTCCAAGATGCGATTAGTTTGGGCTAGCGGCTGCCTTCTTGAAGCGTCAGTTTCTGCAGGTCGATTCCCTGTAAAGTCTCGTTTCGGCTGGCGTTTTTTATTGTATTTATAGAACAATAAATGGTGCGCTTAATTCTCCCATGCTTCTTGCAGATCTGTGGATAAGTCAAGAATTCATTTTGCCAAATCCCCTCCATCTGTAGTCACTGCGGTGCAGTGGTTAGAGCGCTCGCTTTGCAACTGCAGGGTTGCCGGTTCGAATCCCGATCTGCTGGAAGTCGTGAGGTGAAAATCCTGCAGTCAAAGGTAAGTGGTTTGCTTTGGTTTTGTTGGTGGGTGTTTCTCGATGGATAGTTAAAAGTTAGTCAATAACTTTTAACTATCTAGCCATAAGCATGGCCTGCACCGAACTAAACTTATGAGTTACTCCCCAGTTACCAGTAATCCTGAATGCGGTAGTTCATGGGAAATAGGAGGCATGTGACTTATTTTTACATATCTGTCTTTGACAAATATCTTTCACGCAGTGTGCTGCCCTTTTTCTGCGCTGTCACCCAGAGGACAAGTGTCGTGTTTGTCGGCATGCTCCTAGATGCGATTAGTTTGGGCTAGCGGCTGCCTTCTTGAAGCGTCAGTTTCTGCAGGTCGATTCCCTGTGAAGTCTCGTTTCAGCTGGCGTTTTTTATTGTATTTATAGAACAATAAATGGTGCGCTTAATTCTCCCATGCTTCTTGCAGGTCTGTGGATAAGTCAAGAATTCATTTTGCCAAGTCCCCTCCATCTGTAGTCACTGCGGTGCAGTGATTAGAGAGCTCGCTTTGCAACTGCAGGGTTGCCGGTTCGAATCCCGATCTGCTGGAAGTCATGAGGTGAAAATCCTGGAGTCAAAGGTAAGTGGTTTGCTTTGGTTTTGTTGGTGGGTGTTTCTCGAAGGATAGTTAAAAGTTAGTCAATAACTTTTAACTATCTAGTCATAAGCATGGCCTGCACCGAACGAAACTTATGAGTTACTCACCAGTTACCAGCAATCCTGAATGCTGTAGTTCATGGGAAAGAGGAGGCATGTGACTTATTTTTACATATCTGTCTTTGACAAATATCTTTAACACACTGTGCTGCTCTTTTTCTGCGCTGTCACGCAGAGCTGTCGCTTTGCAGCTGCAGGGTTGGGGTAGGACAAGTGTCGTGTTTGTCGGCATGCTCCTAGATGCGATTAGTTTGGGCTAGCGGCTGTCTTCTTGAAGCGTCAGTTTCTGCAGGTCGATTCCCTGTGAAGTCTCGTTTCGGCTGGCGTTTTTTATTGTATTTATAGAACAATAAATGGTGCGCTTAATTCTCCCATGCTTCTTGCAGATCTGTGGATATTTCAAGAATTCATTTTGCCAAGTCCCCTCCATCTGTAGTCACTGCGGTGCAGTGGTTAGAGCGCTCGCTTTGCAACTGCAGGGTTGCCGGTTTCCATCCCGATTTGCTGGAAGTCGTGAGGTGGAAATCCTGGAGTCAAAGGTAAGTGGTTTGCTTTGGTTTTGTTGGTGGGTGTTTCTCGAAGGATAGTTTAAAGTTAGTCAATAACTTTTAACTATCTAGCCATAAGCATGGCCTGCACCGAACTAAACTTATGAGTTACTCCCCTGTTACCAGCAATCCTGAATGCGGTAGTTCATGGGAAAGAGGAGACATGTGACTTATTTTTACATATCTGTCTTTGACAAATATCTTTCACGCAGTGTGCTGCCCTTTTTCTGCGCTGTCAACCAGAGGACAAGTGTCGTGTTTGTCGGCATGCTCCTAGATGCGATTAGTTTGGGCTAGCGGCTGCCTTCTTGAAGCGTCAGTTTCTGCAGGTCGATTCCCTGTGAAGTCTCGTTTCGGCTGGCGTTTTTTAATGTATTTATAGAACAATAAATGGTGCGCTTAATTCTCCCATGCTTCTTGCAGATCTGTGGATAAGTCAATAATTCATTTTGCTAGGTTTCTGCCATCTGTAGTCACTGCAGTGCAGTGTCTAGAGCGCTGGCTTTGCAACTGCAGGGTTGCCGGTTCGAATCCCGATCTGCTGTAAGTCGTGAGGTTGAAATCCTGGAGTCAAAGGTAAGTGGTTTGCTTGGGTTTTGTTGGTGGGTGTTTCTCGAAGGATAGTTAAAAGTTATTCAATAACATTTAACTATCTAGCCATAAGCATGCCCTACACCTATCTAAACTTATGAGTTACTCCCCAGTTACCTGCAATTCTAAATGCGGTAGTTCATGGGAAAGAGGAGGCATGTGACTTATTTTTACATATCTGTCTTTGACAAATATCTTTAACGCACTGTGCTGCACTTTTTCTGCGCTGTCACGCAGAGCTGTCGCTTTGCAGCTGCAGGGTTGCGGTAGGACAAGTGTCGTGTTTGTAGACATGCTCCTAAATGCGATTAGTTTGGGCTAGCGTTTAGAGCTGCCTTCTTGAAGCGTCAGTTTCTGCAGGTCGATTCCCTGTGAAGTCTCGTTTCGGCTGGCGTTTTTTAATGTATTTATAGAACAATAAATGGTGCGCTTAATTCTCCCATGCTTCTTGCAGATCTGTGGATAAGTCAAGAATTCATTTTGCCAGGCCACCTCCATCTGTAGTCACTGCGGTGCAGTTTTTAGAGCTCTCGCTTTGCAACTGCAAGTTTGCCGGTTCGAATCCCGATCTGCTGGAAGTCGTGAGGTTGAAATCCTGGAGTCAAAGGTAAGTGGTTTGCTTGGGTTTTGTTGGTGGGTGTTTCTCGAAGGATAGTTAAAAGTTATTCAATAACATTTAACTATCTAGCCATAAGCATGGCCTACACCTATCTAAACCTATGAGTTACTCCCCAGTTACCTGCAATTCTAAATGCGGTAGTTCATGGGAAAGAGGAGGCATGTGACTTATTTTTACATATCTGTCTTTGACAAATATCTTTAACGCACTGTGCTGCACTTTTTCTGCGCTGTCACGCAGAGCTGTCGCTTTGCAGCTGCAGGGTTGCGGTAGGACAAGTGTCGTGTTTGTCGACATGCTCCTAAATGCGATTAGTTTGGGCTAGCGGTTAGAGCTGCCTTCTTGAAGCGTCAGTTTCTGCAGGTCGATTCCCTGTGAAGTCTTGTTTCGGCTGGCGTTTTTTAATGTATTTATAGAACAATAAATGGTGCGCTTAATTCTCCCATGCTTCTTGCAGATCTGTGGATAAGTCAAGAATTCATTTTGCCAGGCCACCTCCATCTGTAGTCACTGCCGTGCAGTGTTTAGAGCTCTCGCTTTGCAATTGCAAGTTTGCCGTTTCGAATCCCGATCTGCTGGAAGTCGTGTGGTGGAAATCCTGGAGTCAAAGGTAAGTGGTTTGCTTGGTTTTTGTTGGTGAGTGTTTCTCGAAGGATAGTTAAAAGTTAGTCAATAACTTTTAACTATCTAGCCATAAGCATGGCCTACACCGATCTAAACTTATGAGTTACTCCCCAGTTACCAGCAATCCTGAATGCGGTAGTTCATGGGAAAGAGGAGGCATGTTGTGGTAACTTGTCTTCCTTGAATGGTAATTCAGGACTTCCTTAAACAGGTCTATGTAGGAGGGCTGAGAATCTTTACTTCCCTCCCACAATTGCTAAAGGAAGTCATGCATGGACAGGATGTGATGTAAATTACATCATCTCAACTAAGGATATATCCAGGCAGAAAACTGGTGCCCTGCCTGTTTTTCTTCCTGGATGGTGAGGGTGATGGTGGTGATGAATGGCGATGGTCTAACCGTGGGTAAGATAAAGCGTTTGGGAAAGGGGATTACTATATAGGTAGATAGATTTAAAAAGGGTTTTTGCTCCGTGGGTCTGGGCTGTGTGTTTGTAATACATTTATAGTATTGTGTTGTTGCCTTTTAATAAATACCTTTTAATGTAGACGAACCATGTGTAATATTTATATATATTAATTGGGTGATACACCACATTTGGCGACCACGAATTTTAGACTTCTACAAAGGTTATTTATGAGGTAATATCACATTAATAGATAGTCAGATTTATTTTTTGGGGGAAGAAAAAAAAAAAAAAGTATTTTGTCTAATTATCCTCTGCATGGGAAATCAAGTGCTGATTGTGTGTGGAGTCTAGTTCAGCCTCCATTTTTAATATACAAGCTTGTGCATCAGGCCTCAATTATTATTATTTTAATCCTTTATATCGTACTAGCTTCTGAGTTGAGTTTTGTTCGTACTAGCTTATTTTGATACATAAAACAAATATATATCATACAGGTTGTTTTTGTGGGTTTATCTGAGTTGTTGTGCTTTTCAGTAAAGGCCTAGCCCTACATTTAAATAGACTCCATGCGGCTTCTTTGTGTATTTGAAAGCTAATTCAAGCCTCCATTTTTAATATACAAGCTTGTGCATCAGGCCTCAATTATTATTATTTTAATCCGTTATATCGTACTAGCTTCTGAGTTGAGTTTTGTTCGTACTAGCTTATTTTGATACATAAAACAAATATATATCATACAGGTTGTTTTTGTGGGTTTATCTGAGTTGTTGTGCTTTTGAGTACAGGCCTAGCCCTGCATTTGAATAGACTCCATGCGGCTTCTTTGTGTATTTGAATGCTAAATCAAGCCTCCATTTTTAATATACAAGTTTGGGCATCAGGCCACAATTAGTTTTGTTGTGTGTTTCAAATACCTGAGTTTGTTAATACTATTATTTTTGTTTCGTTTTTGTTTTTTGTTTTTTTTTTTAAAAAGAAAAAGAAAAAAAAAATGTTTCTCTTCTTTCTTTTTCTTTCTCTAGTCCTTTATCATAGTACAGGCCTGGAGAAAAATAAATAAATAAACCATTTTAAATCTTATATATATATATATATATATATATATTATTTCAGGTGTGCATTTTAATACACTATAGGCTTCCATACCTTATACTTTTTGGGTGTCTTGCATATCCTAGTTCAGGTATATCTCCTACCCTGCAGGCCTTGCTATTATATTTTAAGTTAATTAGCAAGTATTACCTTCACTTATATTATACTAAGGTAAGTATAATTTGCATTGTGGGTACTAGTCTATTTTTCTACATATTACACCTGGCCTACTGAATAGTCATCAACTATTGTTGGCTACTCAGAAGCATGCTACTTTAGTCGCAAATTGATTTGGATTCATCCTTGGGTGAGGAAAAGAGTAGGAATGTCTTTTCAAGGGGCCAAATACTTTCCCACAGAAGTGCGTGAGTACTTTAGGAAACATATTAAAAAACATGATGGTCCATATGAGCTTCCAGAGCCAGCAAACCCAGACAGTGAAAAAGAGAAGAGATTAATGGATGTTCTAACACAAATTGTAAATAACAAAAAGTATAGAACAAAGAAGAGAAAAAGTTTGGTCACACAAGCTGTTGTAGCCACAATAGGAGGCCTAATAGACTTAGTTGTAGAATTACGGCAGCATAATTTGGAAACAACAAATAAAATGGAGGAAGCAATGGACAAAAGGGATTGTTTAAAAATTGCAGCTTTGAGAACAACTACAATTGTGGGGGAACTAGAAAGGGAGTTAAGGGAAATAGAAGAGCAGAGGGATGCTTATGGAGTAAAAATAACAGAACTTCAAAACATAATAATGGACTATAAAAATAAAACAAAGTTAGAAGGGATAAAAGGAGTCAGAGACATTGCCAAAATATATCCAGATCTGGATATGTTCGTGGCACAAAATAAAGAACCAGTGCCGAAAATGAACCAAGATAGAAAAGATTTCTTATGTTATTCTGTTCCACAAGTAGATACCATACCACAAGCACCAGTTATTGTTTCAGAATTATTTAATGCAAGGCAAACACCTACAGGATTTTCTATGCAGACTCGACCGATGTCTATGGCAGATAAAGACAATTTCCAGAAATGGTGGGGAAGTATGCCAACTAACAACTTTAGTACGTTTACACATTGGTTTATGAGGGGAGCAGATAGAGCTAAAAAAGGAGGTCTTAACTTAGAGGAATGAACAGAACTGTTAGAATACGCTATGGGTCCTTTGGCTAGTAGACTATTGGGATTTAATAACAGTGTGTCTGATCAGGCAGGAAGAATTGCTGCAACTAATTTCTATCTACTTAGCATAGAGAAAGAAATAGCAAATATTACCATGAGGCCAACAGATGGTCCTAGAGAGGTAGCTCAAAGGATATTTTTTTGGTATACTCTACGACAACCTCAACAGCCTCTAGTGCTGGGCTCACCAGAACATATAGCAAAAGTAATGGAAGCCCTTCCCCGGGAGTGTCAAGAATTTATCAGGCTTTTTGATCCAACACCAACAGACTTGGAAATGGTACTAACTAGAGCTGATAAGTGGTGGATCAAGCATCCTTTCACAGAACAGGCCTGCTCTGTTTCAGCTGTAAGAACATTTAAGGTCGAGTCTGGTAGAGATATAGATGGTAATTGGAGAAACCAGACGTGGGATGTACCCCAGAACAAGAAGGATGATCAAAACTGGAGACCAAAACAGAACTTTGACAAAAGATGGAGAGATCCACCTAGGGACTATAGGAATAGGGATGGCAGCAACTGGAGGGCTAATCAGGAGGGAGAGAGAAACGGTAACATGGGCTATTGGGAACTCAGGAGACAGAAGGATAGGATAGAAGAGGAAAATCACATACTTAAAAACAAGGTAGCTGAGTCAGAGAGGAAATTGAAGGAAAATGAGGCAAAGATGATAAAAGAGGGACAGAGTAGAAGTGAGTCACAATGACAAATCCCAACCCCTGCGCCTCAGCATCTCATTCACTCAGCTAATTTAACCATGGATGAGGCAGGTCGGCCTACCAGTTATACAGTCATCGCAGGGGTAGGGAAAAATATGTTGGTAGATACAGGAGCAGCAGTTACAATGACCAACAGGGTCAAAAATGGGGATTCTTCAGTAAGTAGTATGGGAGTTACTGGGAATCCACAAGAGGTTAGAGCAGGTCCAATTGATGTAGCAGTTGGAGAAAAAACAATACAAGTAGAAGCAATAGTGGGTTGGCCAGAGGAAATATTGGGAATAGAAGCTTTAAAAAAAGGAAATTTCATTGTAGATCTTGCCAATTTTTGTTTGTGGAAGACAGAAAAGGTGAATCAGGTAAGTACAGAGTTGACGAAAGGGGTTGTGCTCCCAATGGCATATATTGTCTCTCCGATAAAAAGTCTGGAAAAAAACAAACTGAAACTAGACGGACAACCAGAATGGCTGCAGAAGCTAATCCAAGACATACCTGTTTGGGCTACAGATAAATTAGACTGTGGAAGAATGAAAGGAATGGTCTTATTGGAAGGAGGAGACCCACAATGGCAAAAGCAATATCCAGTCCCAAGAGAATCAGTGGCATCAATCACCAAGATGATAGAAATACTGGAGAGACGTGGAATAATTAAATCTGGAAATGGGTATGCATGTAACTCACCATGTTGGCCTGTGAGAAAAGCTGTGTTAAAAGGGAATAGAGATGAAAAAGCAGCCTCATCATGGAGACTTACCATTGATTACAGGGCCGTGAACAAACTTGCAAAAAGAATGGCCCCTGTTGTTTTTGTTATGTATATGTTTCTAATGATGGAATCTAGTGTTCCCACAGAGCAAGGCTGTATAAGAATGAAGATGCGTGTCAACAGAAGATTGTGGTGGATCCTTGTTCCAGGATGGATAAGTATAAGCTGTATCACAGTAGGAATGGGGAGACAGGCAATAAGGCCAGAAGATACCGCAAATAAGGGAGAGAGTTTGAAAAGATTGGAGTTACATTATGTTCAAGCAGATAGATTTATTTGGCCCAGGGAATTGGAAGTAAAAGAGGGTGGAGGGTTACAAGTAAACATTATTTTGCCACATAATAGTACCAGGGGATTAGCTCTTAGAGCTCCAATACAAGGGAGGTTTACAAATATTACAGTAGTAGTGAGTAACTTAACATTAGAAGAAGGTAGAGAATGGGACGCTGCAGTTATAGCTGCCCAGCCTGACCTAGAGGAATTCTGCAATTTTGATACTGGAAAGGGGTGTGTTCTAACAATAGATGAAGTATTTGTCTCTGTAAAGGAGCTGCAACGTTGTAAAGATCAGAAGAAGGTACCATGGCCAATAGGCGGATTGGTGGTGGTACCAACACATGAAACAGTTGTGCAAGGGGTTGGGTGGACTTACTACCCAATAATTCTAAATTTTAATGATTTTTCTATTCCTCCAAAGTGCCCGGAATCACAGCGGCAGTGGTTTAAGCAAAGTATACAAGAGACCATCATTGAGTGGACCGGAGCAGGGAGTCGAGAAAAACAGGACACACTTGCAGCCCTTTTAGGAGGAGTCGGAACTGGATTGGGAGTATGGAATTCAGCAGACATCATTGGACTGAACAGCCGGATAAACTCCCTTACTGATGGCATGGGACATGCTATGAAAACAGGTGGAGTAGCTGACTCCCTTATAGTGAGTAGACTGACAGACAATGTTGATGACATACACACCATTGCCAACGACCTGCATCTAGTTGAGGAAAATATTGCTTCCATTGCTAACAGCATTAAGAATGAAATAGTGGGAACTGCCATTTTCTGTTCTATGATTGGAGGAAAGCTGTTGGCAGATTTAAAGGAAACTATTAAAGACATCCAGGAAAACAAGTGGGCAAGACAAATCAATGCAACAAGGATTATCACGTCATTGAAAAGAAAAGGAGTGGACATCACAGAGGACAATCTTAAATACAGCTATATTGAAGGCCCAGATCAATGGATGCCACATGGACTACAATCTGGGACAATAGGACTAATCCTGGCAATTCCCAGCTGGGAGGGGCAGGCAGAGCAACTGAACTTCATACATAGCATTGGCACGTTAAGTGATGGAATCTTCCCATCAAAAAGACTGGCCACTATTACAGGATTGGAGATGGATGAAAGCTGTTGCAGGAAATCTCAACACCGATGGCTGTGCAGTTGTGTTTGGGAGAAAGGAGCTGAGGAGGATGGCTGGGTTCAGTTGATAAAAGAAAACCTGGTGCAAGAGGTGATCCGCATAGGGGACATTGCATGCTTTATCGGCCACTCTGAATATAGGACAGTTGATGAAATATGTTTGGTGGAAGAAGGGTCTTGTATCATGGTATTTCCATCAAGAAACCTTACCACTGAAATTATCAATTTTACTGCAAATGCAGATTGGACAAATTTGACAATGAAGCTTTTTACCTTGGAACTTCATGAGTCAGAGACACATCCAGTCCTACGAACACATGTTCAGTCAAGTATTAACGACAATTATAATAATATACTTTTGTGTGGCAATGAAACTTGCAAGGAGGATATATAATAATGTGTCTTTTTCCTCTTCTTTCTCTCTCTCATACATTCTTCAATAAAGTTTTACATTGCACATACATAAACATTTATCACACACTCTCACCTAAATTCTATAAGTTCTGTTTTTGTGTAATATGTGGATTGACAGCCATAGGAAAGTACAGGAGAACTTATGTCGCTGAGGGAACTATTCCGGAGGGACGGTGGGTTGAATTTCTCCTGTATATCAGGTTTTTGCTCCCACTAGGTTCTACTGTACTAGAGGGATAACTAGAAAACTGAGCAACATAGAAGAAGAAAAAGTGAGGGAATGTGGTAACTTGTCTTCCTTGAATGGTAATTCAGGACTTCCTTAAACAGGTCTATGTAGGAGGGCTGAGAATCTTTACTTCCCTCCCACAATTGCTAAAGGAAGTCATGCATGGACAGGATGTGATGTAAATTACATCATCTCAACTAAGGATATATCCAGGCAGGAAACTGGTGCCCTGCCTGTTTTTCTTCCTGGATGGTGAGGGTGATGGTGGTGATGAATGGCGATGGTCTAACCGTGGGTAAGATAAAGCGTTTGGGAAAAGTGATTACTATATAGGTAGATAGATTTAAAAAGGGTTTTTGCTCCGTGGGTCTGGGCTGTGTGTTTGTAATACATTTATAGTATTGTGTTGTTGCCTTTTAATAAATACCTTTTAATGTAGACGAACCTTGTGTAATATTTATATATATTAATTGGGTGATATACCACACATGTGACTTATTTTTACATATCTGTCTTTGACAAATATCTTTAACGCACTGTGCTGCCCTTTTTCTGCGCTGTCACCCAGAGCTGTCGCTTTGCAGCTGCAGGGTTGCGGTAGGACAAGTGTCGTGTTTGTCGGCATGCTCCTAGATGCGATTAGTTTGGGCTAGCGGCTGCCTTCTTGAAGCGTCAGTTTCTGCAGGTCGATTCCCTGTGAAGTCTCGTTTCGGCTGGCGTTTTTTATTGTATTTATAGAACAATAAATGGTGCGCTTAATTCTCCCATGCTTCTTGCAGATCTGTGGATAAGTCAAGAATTCATTTTGCCAAGTCCTCTCCATCTGTAGTCACTGCGGTGCAGTGGTTAGAGCGCTCGCTTTGCAATTGCAGGGTTGCCGGTTTGAATCCCGATCTGCTGGAAGTCGTGAGGTTGAAATCCTGGAGTCAAAGGTAAGTGGTTTGATTGGGTTTTGTTGGTGGGTGTTTCTCGAAGTATAGTTAAAAGTTAGTTAATAACTTTTAACTATCTAGCCATAAGCATGGCCTACACCGATCTAAACTTATGAGTTACTCCCCAGTTACCAGCAATCCTGAATGCGGTAATTCATGGGAAAGAGGAGGCATGTGACTTATTTTTACATATCTGTCTTTGACAAATATCTTTAACGCACTGTGCTGCTCTTTTTCTGCGCTGTCACGCAGAGCTGTCGCTTTGCAGCTGCAGGGTTGCGGTAGGACAAGTGTCGTGTTTGTCGGCATGCTCCTAGATGCGATTAGTTTGGGCTAGCGGCTGCCTTCTTAAAGCGTCAGTTTGTCGGCATGCTCCTAGATGCGATTAGTTTGGGCTAGCGGTTAGAGCTGCCTTCTTGAAGCGTCAGTTTCTGCAGGTCAATTCCCTGTGAAGTCTCGTTTCGGCTGGCGTTTTTTAATGTATGTATAGAACAATAAATGGTGCGCTTAATTCTCCCATGCTTCTTGCAGATCTGTGGATAAGTCATGAATTCATTTTGCCAGGTACCCTCCTTCAGTAGTCACTGCGGTGCAGTGGTTAGAGCGCTTGCTTTGCAACTGCACGTTTGTCGGTTCGAATCCCGATCTGCTTGAAGTCGTGAGGTGGAAATCCTGGAGTCAAAGGTAAGTGGTTTGCTTGGGTTTTGTTGGTGGGTGTTTCTCGAAGGATAGTTAAAAGTTAGTCAATAACTTTTAACTATCTAGCCATAAGCATGGCCTACACTGATCTAAACTTATGAGTTACTCCCCAGTTACCAGCAATCCTGAATGCGGTAGTTCATGGGAAAGAGGAGGCATGTGACTTATTTTTACATATCTGTCTTTGACAAATATCTTTAACGCACTGTGCTGCTCTTTTTCTGCGCTGTCACGCAGAGCTGTCGCTTTGCAGCTGCAGGGTTGCGGTAGGACAAGTGTCGTGTTTGTCGGCATGCTCCTAGATGCGATTAGTTTGGGCTAGCGGCTGCCTTCTTGAAGCGTCAGTTTGTCGACATGCTCCTAGATGCGATTAGTTTGGGCTAGCGGTTAGAGCTGCCTTCTTGAAGCGTCAGTTTCTGCAGGTCGATTCCCTGTGAAGTCTCGTTTCGGCTGGTGTTTTTTAATGTATGTATAGAACAATAAATGGTGCGCTTAATTCTCCCATGCTTCTTGCAGATCTGTGGATAAGTCATGAATTCATTTTGCCAGGTCCCCTCCATCAGTAGTCACTGCGGTGCAGTGGTTAGAGCGCTTGCTTTGCAACTGCACGTTTGTCGGTTCGAATCCTGATCTGCTTGAAGTCGTGAGGTGGAAATCCTGGAGTCAAAGGTAAGTGGTTTGCTTGGGTTTTGTTGGTGGGTGTTTCTCGAAGGATAGTTAAAAGTTAGTCAATAACTTTTAACTATCTAGCCATAAGCATGGCCTACACTGATCTAAACTTATGAGTTACTCCCCAGTTACCAGCAATCCTGAATGCGGTAGTTCATGGGATAGAGGAGGCATGTGACTTATTTTTACATATCTGTCTTTGACAAATATCTTTAACGCACTGTGCTGCTCTTTTTCTGCGCTGTCACGCAGAGCTGTCGCTTTCCAGTTGCAAGGTTGCGGTAGGACAAGTGTCGTGTTTGTCGGCATGCTCCTAGATGCGATTAGTTTGGGCTAGCGGCTGCCTTCTTGAAGCGTCAGTTTGTCGACATGCTCCTAGATGCGATTAGTTTGGGCTAGCGGTTAGAGCTGCCTTTTTGAAGCGTCAGTTTCTGCAGGTCGATTCCCTGTGAAGTCTCGTTTCGGCTGGTGTTTTTTAATGTATGTATAGAACAATAAATGGTGCGCTTAATTCTCCCATGCTTCTTGCAGATCTGTGGATAAGTCAAGAATTCATTTTGCCAGGTCCCCTCCATCTGGAGTCACTGTGGTGCAGTGGTTAGAGCGCTTGCTTTGCAACTGCAGGGTTGCCGGTTCGAATCCCGATCTGCTGGAAGTCGTGAGGTATAAATCCTTGAGTCAAAGGTAATTGGTTTGCTTGGGTTTTGTTGGTGGGTGTTTCTCGAAGGATAGTTAAAAGTTAGTCAATAACTTTTAACTATCTAGCCATAAGCATGGCCTACACAGATCTAAACTTATGAGTTACTCCCCAGTTACCAGCCATCCTGAATGCGGTAGTTCATGGGAAAGAGGAGGCATGTGACTTATTTTTACATATCTGTCTTTGACAAATATCTTTAACGCACTGTGCTGCTCTTTTTCTGCGCTGTCATGCAGAGCTGTCGCTTTGTAGCTGCAGGGTTGCGGTAGGACAAGTGTCGTGTTTGTCGGCATGCTCCTAGATGCGATTAGTTTGGGCTAGCGGCTGCCTTCTTTAAGCGTCAGTATGTCGGCATGCTCCTAGATGCGATTAGTTTGGGCTAGCGGTTAGAGCTGCCTTCTTAAAGCGTCACTTTCTGCAGGTCGATTCCCTGTGAAGTCTCGTTTCGGCTGACGTTTTTTATTGTATTTATAGAACAATAAATGGTGCGCTTAATTCTCCCATGCTTCTTGCAGATCTGTGGATAAGTCAAGAATTCATTTTCCTAGGTCCCCTCCATCTGTAGTCACTGCAGTGCAGTGTCTAGAGTGCTCGCTTTGCAACTGCAGGGTTGCCGGTTCGAATGCCGATCTGCTGGAAGTCGTGAGGTTGAAATCTTGGAGTCAAAGGTAAGTGATTTGCTTAGGTGTTTTTGGTGGGTGTTTCTCGAAGGATAGTTAAAAGTTAGTCAATAACTTTTAACTATCTAGTCATAAACATGGCATGCACCGAATTAAACTTATGAGTTACTCCCCAGTTACCAGCAATCCTGAATGCGGTAGTTCATGGGAAAGAGGAGGCATTTGACTTATTTTTACATATCTGTCTTTGACAAATATCTTTAACGCACTGTGCTGCTCTTTTTCTGCGCTGTCAGGCAGAGCTGTCGCTTTCCAGTTGCAGGGTTGCGGTAGGACAAGTGTCGTGTTTGTCGGCATGCTCCTAGATGCGATTAGTTTGGGCTAGCGGCTGCCTTCTTGAAGCGTCAGTTTGTCGGCATGCTCCTAGATGCGATTAGTTTGGGCTAGCGGTTAGAGCTGCCTTCTTGAAGCGTCAGTTTCTGCAGGTCGATTCCCTGTGAAGTCTCATTTCGGCTGGCGTTTTTTAATGTATGTATAGAACAATAAATGGTGCTCTTAATTCTCCCATGCTTCTTGCAGATCTGTGGATAAGTCAAGAATTCATTCTGCCAGGTCCCCTCCATCTGTAGTCACTGCAGTGCAGTGGTTAGAGCGCTCGCTTTGCAACTGCAGGGTTGCCAGTTCGAATCCCGATCTGCTGGAAGTCGTGAGGTGGAAATCCTGGAGTCAAAGGTAAGTTGTTTGCTTGGATTTTGTTGGTGCGTTTTTCTCGAAGGATAGTTAAACGTTAGTCAATAACTTTTAACTATCTAGCCATAAGCATGGCCTACAATTGATCTAAACTTATGAGTTACTCCCCAGTTACCAGCAATCCTGAATGCGGTAGTTCATGGGAAAGAGGAGGCATGTGACTTATTTTTACATATCTGTCTTTGACAAATATCTTTAACGCACTGTGCTGCTCTTTTTCTGCGCTGTCACGCAGAGCTGTCGCTTTGCAGCTGCAGGGTTGCGGTAGGACAAGTGTCGTGTTTGTCGGCATGCTCCTAGATGCGGTTAGTTTGGGCTAGCGGCTGCCTTCTTGAAGCGTCAGTTTGTCGACATGCTCCTAGATGCGATTAGTTTGGGCTAGCGGTTAGAGCTGCCTTCTTGAAGCGTCAGTTTCTGCAGGTCGATTCCCTGTGAAGTCTCGTTTCGGCTGGTGTTTTTTAATGTATGTATAGAACAATAAATGGTGCGCTTAATTCTCCCATGCTTCTTGCAGATCTGTGGATAAGTCATGAATTCATTTTGCCAGGTCCCCTCCATCAGTAGTCACTGCGGTGCAGTGGTTAGAGCGCTTGCTTTGCAACTGCACGTTTGTCGGTTCGAATCCCGATCTGCTTGAAGTCGTGAGGTGGAAATCCTGGAGTCAAAGGTAAGTGGTTTGCTTGGGTTTTGTTGGTGGGTGTTTCTCGAAGGATAGTTAAAAGTTAGTCAATAACTTTTAACTATCTAGCAATAAGCATGGCCTACACTGAACTAAACTTATGAGTTACTCCCCAGTTACCAGCAATCCTGAATGCGGTAGTTCATGGGAAAGAGGAGGCATGTGACTTATTTTTACATATCTGTCTTTGACAAATATCTTTAACGCACTGTGCTGCTCTTTTTCTGCGCTGTCACGCAGAGCTGTCGCTTTGCAGTTGCAGGGTTGCGGTAGGACAAGTGTCGTGTTTGTCGGCATGCTCCTAGATGCGATTAGTTTGGGCTAGCGGCTGCCTTCTTGAAGCGTCAGTTTGTCGGCATGCTCCTAGATGCGATTAGTTTGGGCTAGCGGTTAGAGCTGCCTTCTTGAAGCGTCAGTTTCTGCAGGTCGATTCCCTGTGAAGTCTCGTTTCGGCTGGCGTTTTTTAATGTATGTATAGAACAATAAATGGTGCGCTTAATTCTCCCATGCTTCTTGCAGATCTGTGGATAAGTCAAGATTTCATTTTGCCAGGTCCCCTCCATCTGTAGTCACTGCGGTGCAGTGGTTAGAGCGCTCGCTTTGCAACTGCAGGGTTGCCAGTTCGAATCCCGATCTGCTGGAAGTCGTGAGGTGGAAATCCTGGAGTCAAAGGTAAGTTGTTTGCTTGGATTTTGTTGGTGCGTTTTTCTCGAAGGATAGTTAAACGTTAGTCAATAACTTTTAACTATCTAGCCATAAGCATGGCCTACAATTGATCTAAACTTATGAGTTACTCCCCAGTTACCAGCAATCCTGAATGCGGTAGTTCATGGGAAAGAGGAGGCATGTGACTTATTTTTACATATCTGTCTTTGACAAATATCTTTAACGCACTGTGCTGCTCTTTTTCTGCGCTGTCACGCAGAGCTGTCGCTTTGCAGCTGCAGGGTTGCGGTAGGACAAGTGTTGTGTTTGTCGGCATGCTCCTAGATGCGATTAGTTTGGGCTAGCGGCTGCCTTCTTGAAGCGTCAGTTTGTCGACATGCTCCTAGATGCGATTAGTTTGGGCTAGCGGTTAGAGCTGCCTTCTTGAAGCGTCAGTTTCTGCAGGTCGATTCCCTGTGAAGTCTCGTTTCGGCTGGTGTTTTTTAATGTATGTATAGAACAATAAATGGTGCGCTTAATTCTCCCATGCTTCTTGCAGATCTGTGGATAAGTCAAGAATTCATTTTGCCAGGTCCCCTCCATCTGTAGTCACTGCGGTGCAGTGTTTAGAGCTCTCGCTTTGCAACTACAAGTTTGCCGGTTCGAATCCCGATCTGCTGAAAGTCGTGAGGTGAAAATCCTAGAGTCAAAGGTAAGTGGTTTGCTTTGGTTTTGTTGGTGGGTGTTTCTCGAAAGGATAGTTAAAAATTAGTCAATAACTTTTAACTATCTAGCCATAAGCATGGCCTGCACCGAACTAAACTTATGAGTTACTCCCCAGTTACCAGCAATCCTGAATGCGGTAGTTCATGGGAAAGAGGAGGCATGTGACTTATTTTTACATATCTGTCTTTGACAAATATCTTTCACGCAGTGTGCTGCCCTTTTTCTGCGCTGTCACCCAGAGGACAAGTGTCGTGTTTGTCGGCATGCTCCTAGATGCGATTAGTTTGGGCTAGCGGCTGCCTTCTTGAAGCGTCAGTTTCTGCAGTTCGATTCCCTGTGAAGTCTCGTTTCAGCTGGCGTTTTTTATTGTATTTATAGAACAATAAATGGGGCGCTTAATTCTCCCATGCTTCTTGCAGATCTGTGGATAAGTCAAGAATTCATTTTGCCAAGTCCCCTCCATCTGTAGTCACTGCGGTGCAGTGGTTAGAGCGCTCGCTTTGCAACTGCAGGGTTGCCGGTTGAAATCCTGGAGTCAAAGGTAAGTGGTTTGCTTGGGTTTTGATGGTGGGTGTTTCTCGAAGGATAGTTAAAAGTTAGTCAATAACATTTAACTATCTAGCCATAAGCATGGCCTACACCTATATAAACTTATGAGTTACTCCCCAGTTACCAGCAATTTTGAATGCGGTAGTTCATGGGAAAGAGGAGGCATGTGACTTCTTTTTACATATCTGTCTTTGACAAATATCTTTAACGCACTGTGCTGCTCTTTTTCTGCGCTGTCACGCAGAGCTGTCGCTTTGCAGCTGCAGGGTTGCGATAGGACAAGTGTCGTGTTTTTCGACATGCTCCTAAATGCGATTAGTTTGGGCTAGCGGTTAGAGCTGCCTTCTTGAAGCGTCAGTTTCTGCAGGTCGATTCCCTGTGAAGTCTCGTTTCGGCTGGCGTTTTTTAATGTATTTATAGAACAATAAATGGTGCGCTTAATTCTCCCATGCTTCTTGCAGATCTGTGGATAAGTCAAGAATTCATTTTGCCAAGTCCCCTCCATCTGTAGTCACTGCGGTGCAGTGGTTAGAGCGCTTGCTTTGCAACTGCAGGGTTGCCGGTTCGAATGCCGATCTGGTGGAAGTCGTGAGGTGGAAGTCCTGGAGTCAAAGGTAAGTGGTTTGCTTTGGTTTTGTTGGTGCGTGTTTCTCGAAGGATAGTTAAAAGTTAGTCAATACCTTTTAACTATCTAGCCATAAGCATGGCCTGCACCGAACTAAACTTATGAGTTACTCCCCAGTTACCAGCAATCCTGAATGCGGTAGTTCATGGGAAAGAGGAGGCATGTGACTTATTTTTACATATCTGTCTTTGACAAATATCTTTAACACACTGTGCTGCTCTTTTTCTGCGCTGTCACGCAGAGCTGTCGCTTTGCAGCTGCAGGGTTACGGTAGGACAAGTGTCGTGTTTGTCGGCATGCTCCTAGATGCGATTAGTTTGGGCTAGCGGCTGCCTTCTTGAAGCGTCAGTTTCTGCAGGTCGATTCCCTGTGAAGTCTCGTTTCGGCTGGCGTTTTTTATTGTATTTATAGAACAATAAATGGGGCGCTTAATTCTCCCATGCTTCTTGCAGATCTGTGGATAAGTCAAGAATTCATTTTGCCAAGTCCCCTCCATCTGTAGTCACTGCGGTGCAGTGGTTAGAGCGCTCGCTTTGCAACTGCAGGGTTGCCGGTTCAAATCCCGATCTGCTGGAAGTCGTGAGGTGGCAATCCTGGAGTCAAAGGTAAGTGGTTTGCTTTGGTTTTGTTGGGGGTGGTTCTCGAAGGATAGTTAAAAGTTAGTCAATAACTTTTAACTATCTAGTCATAAGCATGGCCTGCACAGAACTAAACTTATGAGTTACTCCCCAGTTACCAGCAATCCTGAATGCGGTAGTTCATGGGAAAGAGGAGGCATGTGACTTATTTTTACATATCTGTCTTTGACAAATATCTTTAACACACTGTGCTGCTCTTTTTCTGCGCTGTCACGCAGAGCTGTCGCTTTGCAGCTGCAGGGTTACGGTAGGACAAGTGTCGTGTTTGTCGGCATGCTCCTAGATGCGATTAGTTTGGGCTAGCGGCTGCCTTCTTGAAGCGTCAGTTTCTGCAGGTCGATTCCCTGTGAAGTCTCGTTTCTGCTGGCGTTTTTTAATATACAGCAGTACCTTGGGTTACGAAACCTTTGTTTACGTATATTTTCTGTGTCTTGAACCCGCGGTAGTGCCTGGGGATACACCATCACCTGGAGACCGCGGGTTCGAATCCTACAGCAGTACCTTGGGTTTTAATGACTCTGTGTATGTATATTTTCTGTGTTTTGAACCCGCGGTAGTGCCTAGGGATACACCATCACCTGGAGACCGCGGGTTCGAATCCTACTGCAGTACATTTGGTTTTAATGACTCTGTGTATGTATATTTTCTGTGTTTTGAACCCGCGGTAGTGCCTGGGGATACACCATCACCTGGAGACCGCGGGTTCGAATCCTACAGCAGTACCTTTGGTTTTAATGACTCTGTGTATGTATATTTTCTGTGTTTTGAACCCGCGGTCGTGCCTGGGGATACACCATCACCTTGAGACCGCGGGTTCGAATCCTACAGCAGTACCTTGGGTTTTAATGACTCTGTTTATGTATATTTCCTGGTTATGATGCGTTTCTAACCCGCAGTCGCACCTCAGAATACGCCGTCACCTTGCGACCGCCAGTACAAATTCGACCGCTGCAAACAGCATTGTTTTCCGCGTTCCTTTGAGTGCCTGGAAAGCCTGTGTGTGCAAGTGTCCATTGTGCCGGTGTCTGCAGTTGTGCCAGTGTCTGCATTTGCCCGAGTCGAGCCTGCACCTACATTATGAGTCCAAAGAAGGATACCACTCGGCGCAAAAAAGAGAAAATCACCATAGAGTGCAAAAAAGAAATAATAGCCAAGTATGAAGGGGGCAGCCGCATCTGTGATCTCGTTGCTGAGTACAAAAGGCCAGCATCCACAATTGCTACCATTGTGAAAAACAAAGAATTCATTAAGGGAGCTGATGTGGCTAGAGGCGTGAGTACCATCACCAAGCAGCGGCCAAAGACCTTGGAGGAAGTAGAGAAGTTACTGTACGTTTGGATACAGGAGAAACAACTGGCAGGTGATAGCATTTCTCAGGCTATAGTATGCGAGAAGGCAAGACAACTGCATGCTGATCTAATGAAAGAAAAGCCGACAGCAAGTGGTGAGATCTCGGAGACATTTAAAGCCAGTCACGGATGGTTTGACAATTTCCGAAAGAGAACAGGTATTCACAGTGTGGTGAGGCACGGAGAGGCAGCTAGCTCAGACAAAGAAGCTGCTGAAACTTTTGTCACTGACTTCAGACAGTATGTGGAGGCCGAGGCTTTTGTTCCCCAGCAAGTCTTCAACTGCGATGAGACAGGGCTATTTTGGAAGAAGATGCCTTCCAGGACCTACATCACCCAGGAGAAAAAGACATTGCCAGGGCACAAGGCCTTTAAGAACAGGGTAACTCTGTTGTTGTGCGGGAATGCTAGTGGGGATTTAAAAATCAAGCCCCTACTAGTGTACCAGAGCCAGAACCCCAGAGTGTTCAAGAGGGAAAACATCCAGAAAGACAGGTTAAGTGTGATGTGGAGGGCCAACAAAAAAGCTTGGATGACCCAAGTGATCTTCACGGAATGGATAAATGAAGTTTTTTGCCCAACCGTGAAGAACTATTTGGTGGAGAAAGAACTGCCTCTAAGGGCTCTCCTAATCATGGACAATGCTCCTGCTCACCCTCCAGCCATTGAGGATAATTTGCCGGATGACTTTAAGTTCATCAAAGTGAAGTTTTTGCCCCCAAACACAACTCCTCTGATCCAGCCCATGGACCAGCAGGTCATCTCCAACTTTAAAAAGTTATATACAAAGGCCCTCTTCCAGAGGTGCTTTGAGGTGACCTTGGATACCCAGGTGACACTGAAACAGTTCTGGAAGAACCATTTCAACATCCTCCACTGTATCACTCTGATAGATAAGGCCTGGAGTGAGGTCTCTCACAAGAGCATGAACTGTTGCTGGAGGAAATTGTGGCCAGATGCTGTAGCTCCGGTCAACTTGGAGGCTGAACCTAGCCCAGTAGTGGAGGAGATTGTGTCTCTGGGCAAGTCCATGGGCCTGGAGGTTACTGCCGATGACATCAACGAACTAGTGGAGGAGCAGAGAGAAGAGCTCAGCACCGAGGAGCTGCAGGAGCTTCAGAGAGAGCAGCAAGAACGTGTGCCTGATGATCTTTGTTCTTCAAGTGAAGAGGAGGCAAGGGAGGAAACACCTATTGCACTAATCGAACAAATGTGTGCGAAATGGACTGAGCTCAAACATTTTGTTCAACATCATCACCCAGACAAAGCTCAGGGAAGCCGGCTGGTGGACTTTTTTGACGACCAAGCAATGTCTCCATTCAGAAACATCTTAAAACGGAGGCAGACACAAGTTTCTATCGATAGGTTTCTTGTGAAAGTGCCTACATCACAGTCTCCAGCAGGGTGCAGTGGTGTTAATGGACAGACAGGAGAAACTCCCCCCTGGTGATGGTTCCTGATATTACCATGGAAGAGGATTCCCCTTCCAAAGAGTAACCGTTCTCCTTTTTTTCCCCCCTACATTGCCACCATGACAACTTGGGCCAGCACAGTTAAAGTGCAGTTAAATAAAAGTTATTTTTGAAATTATGGTTGTCTGTTACTGTCTGTTTAGTTCTAAGTGTTTGTATGCAAAAACCAGGCCATCAGTTCAAAATAAAATATGAAAAATCTTAACACTAGAAGCCCACCGGGTCCCCAGGCTTAATGATGCAGGGCCTCCCGTGTCTAAGGCCTCAATACTGAGGGGCCTCCTTGCGAAAGGGGGGCTAAGCTCTGAGATCCAGGGGTGGGTGGGACAAATTCACCCCAGTGTGAATGGCTGCTTCTGGGCACATTGCCCTCCTTGGTTCTCCACCTCCATCTCCCATTGGGGGCCCTGAAGCTGTCAAAGGAATACATATAGGGGGGGGCATCTTTCAGAGAGAAAGAGCTCAAGCAGCCTCCCGAGGAGCATAGCTACATGCCCAGCGATGCCTCACCCTCCTGGGCATGGGAGTTGAGACAGGGTCCCCCCCATGGCCGGGCATGAGAGAGGGCTTCCAGGGGCCCCTGAGACAGACGAAGCCCAGGGAATACTCCAAGAGGCCCCCGAAAGCCCCTTTTTGGCGAGAGGGGCGGAGCTTACCCCCTCCCACCTCCACTGCCAGCGCGGGGAGGGGCTCCCCGGAGGGGACCCCCCAGATCCCTCCCGTGGGCCGCAAGAGGGGGCAGCAGGGCTCCCCCGGGCCGCCGGAGGCTGGCAGAAGCCTCCAGGCCGCGACAAGTTTCAGCAAACTAAGTTGCAGCAGCCAGCTTCCACAGAAAGAGAGATGAAGACGCACCCATGCCCTGCGGCTGGGCAGAAATTCCAGGAGCTCGGGCTGCTTTTCAGCTTCGCAGCCTGTCTCCCGGGTTCCCGGCGTGGCATTCTCAGACCCGGCGACGGATGGTTCCGGAATATATATAGGGGGATCGTCTCTCACAGACACAGAGATCCAGCAGCTCCCAGGGGGCGAAGCTGCACAGCCAGCCCAGCCAAGCCTCACCCTCCTGGGCATGAGAGGCAAGGCTGGGTCCCCCCCGGCCGGTTCAGGGGAGAAAACTTCCAGCTCCTTTCCTAGGGCCCTGTGAGCCAGGTGCAGCCAGGGAAGGTAGGGGGCAGCTGGGCAGGCAAGGGGGAGGCCTCCCCGGGCCGACGGCGCCCCCCGGTGGCCGGTTCTTTATCTCCTTCTGCCAGGGACTCCGGGGCCGGCAGAGCCCAGGGAAGGTAGGGGCAGGCCAGGCAGGCGAGGGGGAGGCCTCCCCCCGGCCGGCGGCGCCGCCTGGTGGCCGGTTCTACATCTCCTTCTCCTGGGGACACTGAGGCCGGCAGAGCCAGGAAAGGTAGGGGCAGGCCAGGCAGGCAAGGGGGAGGCCTCCCCCCGGCCGGCGGCGCCGGCCGGCGGCGCCGCCTGGTGGCCGGTTCCACATCTCCTTCTCCTGGGGACACTGAGGCCGGCAGAGCCAGGGAAGGTAGGGGCAGGCCAGGCAGGCAAGGGGGAGGCCTCCCCCCGGCCGGCGGCGCCCCCCGGTGGCCGGTTCTACATCTCCTTCTCCTGGGGACACTGAGGCCGGCAGACGGTAGGGGCAGGCCAGGCAGGCAAGAGGTAGGCCTCCCCCCGGCTGGCGGCGCCGCCTGGTGTCCGGTTCCACATCTCCTTCTCCTGGGGACACTGAGGCCGGCAGAGCCCAGGGAAGGTAGGGGCAGGCCAGGCAGGCAAGGGGGAGGCCTCCCCCTAGGCGGCAGCGCCGGCCGGGCGGCGCCGCCTGTTGGCCGGTTCCACATCTCCTTTTCCTGGGGACACTGAGGCCGGCAGAGCCAGGGAAGGTAGGGGCAGGCCAGGCAGGCAAGGGGGAGGCCTCCCCCCGGCCGGCGGCGCCGACCGGCGGCGCTGCCCGGTGGCCGGTACTACATCTCCTTCTCCTGGGGACACTGAGGCCGGCAGAGCCCAGGCAAGGTAGGGGCAGGCCAGGCAGGCGAGGAGGAGGCCTCCCCCCGGCCGGCGGCGCCCCCCGGTGGCCGGTTCTACATCTCCTTCTCCTGGGGACACTGAGGCCGGCAGACGGTAGGGGCAGGCCAGGCAGGCAAGAGGGAGGCCTCCCCCCGGCTGGCGGCGCCGCCTGGTGGCCGGTTCCACATCTCCTTCTCCTGGGGACACTGAGGCCGGCAGAGCCCAGGGAAGGTAGGGGCAGGCCAGGCAGGCAAGGGGGAGGCCTCCCCCTAGGCGGCGGCGCCGGCCGGCGGCGCCGCCTGTTGGCCGGTTCCACATCTCCTTTTCCTGGGGACACTGAGGCCGGCAGAGCCAGGGAAGGTAGGGGCAGGCCAGGCAGGCAAGGGGGAGGCCTCCCCCCGGCCGGCGGCGCTGACCGGCGGCGCTGCCCGGTGGCCGGTACTACATCTCCTTCTCCTGGGGACACTGAGGCCGGCAGAGCCCAGGCAAGGTAGGGGCAGGCCAGGCAGGCGAGGAGGAGGCCTCCCCCCGGCCAGCGGCGCCGGCCAGCGGCGCCGGCCGGCGGCGCCGCCTGGTGGCCGGTTCTACATCTCCTTCTCCTGGGGACACTCAGGCCGGCAGAGCCAGGAAAGGTAGGGGCAGGCCAGGCAGGCAAAGGGGAGGCCTCCCCCCGGCCGGCGGCGCCGGCCGGCGGCGCCGCCTGGTGGCCGGTTCCACATCTCCTTCTCCTGGGGACACTGAGGCCGGCAGAGCCAGGGAAGGTAGGGGCAGGCCAGGCAGGCAAGGGGGAGGCCTCCCCCCGGCCGGCGGCGCCGGCCGGCGGCGCCGCCTGGTGGCCGGTTCTACATCTCCTTCTCCTGGGGACACTGAGGCCGGCAGAGCCAGGAAAGGTAGGGGCAGGCCAGGCAGGCAAGGGGGAGGCCTCCCCCCGGCCGGCGGCACCGGCGGCGCCTGCCGGCGGCGCCGCCTGGTGGCCGGGTCTACATCTCCTTCTCCTGGGGACACCGAGGCCGGCAGAGCCAGGGAAGGTAGGGGCAGGCCAGGCAGGCGAGGGGGAGGCCTCCCCCCGCCCGTCAGTGCCCCCCAGTGGCCGGTTCTACATCTCCTTCTCCTGGGGACACCGAGGTTGGCAGAGCCCAGGGAAGGTAGGGGCAGGCCGGGCAGGCCAGGCAGGCGAGGGGGAGGCCTCCCCCCGGCTGGTGGCGCCCCCCCCGGTGGCCGGTTCTTCATCTCCTTCTCCCGGGGACTCCGGGGCCGGCAGAGCCCAGTTAAGCCAGTTAAGGCAACCCCACCTCCGTCTTCAGCCACGGGACAAGTTGGAGGCCGGCCGGACCTCCGCGGAATCGGCGATGAAGACGGATCCGAGCCAGCCGGTCGGGGACCGGCTCCAGGCAGTCGGCCGGATTTACCGCTTCGCTCCCTTTTCCCCGGTTCCCAGGTTGGCATTCACAGACCCCCAGATGGATGGTTCCAGGAGATTTTCGGCGAGCCTCTTTTTGGGGCCCTGGCCAACTCTCTGAAGCCCCGGTCTTTCCTGAACCTCTCGGTCCGACCTCCCCCATTCCGAGGACGGCCGGGGTTCAAGTCCCTGCTGCCTCCGTTCCTGGAAGATGTAAAAGGGAAAAGAGAAATTAAAAGTGCCACTTTAGATTTTTCTTGATTTCTTTTCTTCCTCCCTCCCTCCCTCGTTTCCCTCCTATGATCGATCAGGCCTTCTGCGTCCGAGCGGGGAGGGCCCTTCGTCGGAGCGGTCTAAGCGGGCCGCCCCAGCACAGGCGAAGAGGCTACCTCCTGTCTGCCCCCGGACACCCCCGGCCCTCTCTCGGGCTGGTCTTGTTGGCTCCCTCTGGTCCGCCGGAGGAGGCTTACCCCTGTGGTGAGTTTGCACAGACCTGAGACTGAACCCAAAGTGTGCCTGAAACTGAGTGGGTCCAGCCGGTGTTCCACCATGCCCCACTGAGCACACCCTTCTCTTGCCCCCCAGGTCTTCCTGGAAACCTGAGCTGAGAGGCCCCTCCCTCCCACTAACCTGGGTTGGAGATGGTGCCTTGGCAGCTGAGCCGCGGCTGACCCTCTGACTGGAGGGGGCATCTCCCTCTCCCTCTCCCTCTGTCGGTGGGCAGAGGGAGTTGGGGTGTCCCTCATCCAGCCGAGGTGGTGTGCCACAGCCAGCCTCCCCTAGCCCCTTGTGGCCTTGGGGAGTGCCCCTTGTCGGGCTACCTGGTTGATCCTGCCAGTAGCATATGCTTGTCTCAAAGATCAAGTGTGAATTGCAGGACACATTGATCATCGACACTTCGAACGCACCTTGCGGCCCCGGGTTCCTCCCGGGGCCACGCCTGTCTGAGGGTCGCTCCTCCGTCGTTCGCGTCCCCGCCAGCCGGCGGGCGTCGCGCGGCTGGGGCTGTCGAAGGGGGGGTAGAGCCGGGGGGCGCGAGGTCTGGTGTGTGGGCCTCCAGGCCCGGATGCTGGCCCCGCTCTCGCCTGCTCCTCCCACCCTCCGTCCCCCCAAGGCCAGACCCCTTCGCTCCTGCCGGGCCGACGGTGGGCGCGCCGGGTGCCGGGTGGTGGCGCCTGGAAACCTGAGCTGAGAGGCCCCTCCCTCCCACTAACCTGGGTTGGAGATGGTCCCTTGGCAGCTGAGCCGCGGCTGACCCTCTGACTGGAGGGGGCATCTCCCTCTCCCTCTCCCTCTGTCGGTGGGCAGTGGGAGTTGGGGTGTCCCTCATCCAGCCGAGGTGGTGTGCCACAGCCAGCCTCCCCTAGCCCCTTGTGGCCTTGGGTGAGTGCCCCTTGTCGGGCTAACTGGTTGATCCTGCCAGTAGCATATGCTTGTCTCAAAGATCAAGTGTGAATTGCAGGACACATTGATCATCGACACTTCGAACGCACCTTGCGGCCCCGGGTTCCTCCCGGGGCCACGCCTGTCTGAGGGTCGCTCCTCCGTTGTTCGCGTCCCCGCCAGCCGGCGGGCGTCGCGCGGCTGGGGCTGTCGAAGGGGGGGGTAGAGCCGGGGGGCGCGAGGTCTGGTGTGTGGGCCTCCAGGCCCGGATGCTGGCCCCGCTCTCGCCTGCTCCTCCCACCCTCCGTCCCCCCAAGGCCAGACCCCTTCGCTCCTGCCGGGCCGGCGGTGGGCGCGCCGGGTGCCGGGCGGTGGCGCCTGGAAACCTGAGCTGAGAGGCCCCTCCCTCCCACTAACCTGGGTTGGAGATGGTCCCTTGGCAGCTGAGCCGCGGCTGACCCTCTGACTGGAGGGGGCATCTCCCTCTCCCTCTCCCTCTGTCGGTGGGCAGTGGGAGTTGGGGTGTCCCTCATCCAGCCGAGGTGGTGTGCCACAGCCAGCCTCCCTAGCCCCTTGTGGCCTTGGGTGAGTGCCCCTTGTCGGGCTACCTAGTTGATCCTGCCAGTAGTCATATGCTTGTCTCAAAGATTAAGCCATGCATGTGCAAGTACACACGGCCGGTACAGTGAAACTGCGAATGGCTCATTAAATCAGTTATGGTTCCTTTGATCGCTCCATCTGTTACTTGGATAACTGTGGTAATTCTAGAGCTAATACATGCCGACGAGCGCTGACCCCCCGGGATGCATGCATTTATCAGACCAAAACCAATGTTGGTGAACCTGCGGAAGGATCATTAACGGTACCGCTCTGCACCCACCCCCCCGAGATGGGAGAGCAGCAGCAGCCACGCCTTTGGGCCGGCCGCCGGCAGGGGGACCGCATTCCTGCCTGCCGGGGCTCCGACCGAGACAGAGAGGAGGACCGCTGGCCGGGGGGAGCCCTGTGGTGGGGGGAGGAAAGGGGACGCCGACGGGGGGTGTGTGCGCCAGGGAGGAGGGGGAGGTCCGGAAGGGCCCCGCGGGTGAAGGAGGGAAGCCCGTGGGGAGCCGACCACCCCGCCCCACCACCTGGCCTGTCATTCCCTGGGAGAAGCGTCCCCTCTTGCCCCGCCGGGAAGCCCCCCTGAGAAGCTGATGGGCTCCAAGGAAACCCGTTCCCTCCAAGCCGTTCTGGGTACCTTGTCGAGGTGGCCCCCGCCCCCCGTGAGGGGGGGGGAGGGCCCGCCCGAGAGGTTTGGAAGACCCGAGCACCACCTTGCCGCTCGCGGGAAGGTGGGCCGGGCGCCCGGATGCGAGGCCAAGGCCAGCACCCGCCCAGGCGGATCCAGCTGCCAACCGACACAAGCCTGAAGGGCGCGCCGAGGGGCGCGCTGAGTCACTTGCGACTCTTAGCGGTGGATCACTCGGCTCGCGCGTCGATGAAGAACGCAGCTAGCTGCGAGAATTAGTGTGAATTGCAGGACACATTGATCATCGACACTTCGAACGCACCTTGCGGCCCCGGGTTCCTCCCGGGGCCACGCCTGTCTGAGGGTCGCTCCTCCATCATTCGCGTCCCCGCCAGCCGGCGGGTGTCGCGCGGCTGGGGCTGTCGAAGGGGGGGTAGAGCCAGGGGGCGCGAGGTCTGGTGTGTGGGCCTCCAGGCCCGGACGCTGGCCCCGCTCTCGCCTGCTCCTCCCCCCCCTCCGTCCCCCCAAGGCCAGACCCCTTCGCTCATGCAGGGCCGGCGGTGGGCGCTCCGGGTGCTGGGCGGTGGCGCCTGGAAACCTGAGCTGAGTGGCCCCTCTCTCCCACTAACCTGGGTTGGAGATGGTCTCTTGGCAGCTGAGCCGCGGCTGACCTTCTGACTGGAGGGGGGCATCTCCCTCTCCCTCTCCCTCTGTCGGTGGGGCAGTGGGAGTTGGGGTGTCCCTCATCCAGCCGAGGTGGTGTGCCACAGCCAGCCTCCCCTAGCCCCTTGTGGCCTTGGGTGAGTGCCCCTTGTCGGGCTACCTGGTTGATCCTGCCAGTAGCATATCCTTGTCTCAAAGATTAAGTGTGAATTGCAGGACACATTGATCATTGACACTTCGAACGCACCTTGCGGCCCCGGGTTCCTCCCGGGGCCACGCCTGTCTGAGGGTCGCTCCTCCGTCATTCGCGTCCCCGCCAGCCGGCGGGCGTCGCGCGGCTGGGGCCGTCGAAGGGGGGGGTAGAGCCGGGGGGCGCGAGGTCTGGTGTGTGGGCCTCCAGGCCCGGACGCTGGCCCCCGCTCTCGCCTGCTCCTCCCCCCCTCCGTCCCCCCAAGGCCAGACCCCTTCGCTCCTGCAGGGCCGGCGGTGGGCGCTCCGGGTGCTGGGCGGTGGCGCCTGGAAACCTGAGCTGAGAGGCCCCTCTCTCCCACTAACCTGGGTTGGAGATGGTCCCTTGGCAGCTGAGCCGCGGCTGACCCTCTGACTGGAGGGGGCATCTCCCTCTCCCTTTCCCTCTGTCGGTGGGCAGTGGGAGTTGGGGGTGTCCCTCATCCAGCCGAGGTGGTGTGCCACAGCCAGCCTCCCCTAGCCCCTTGTGGCCTTGGGTGAGTGCCCCTTGTCGGGCTACCTGGTTGATCCTGCCAGTAGCATATCCTTGTCTCAAAGATTAAGTGTGAATTGCAGGACACATTGATCATCGACACTTCGAACGCACCTTGCGGCCCCGGGTTCCTCCCGGGGCCACGCCTGTCTGAGGGTCGCTCCTCTGTCGTTCGCGTCCCCGCCAGCCGGCGGGCGTCGCGCGGCTGGGGCCGTCGAAGGGGGGGTAGAGCCGGGGGGCGCGAGGTCTGGTGTGTGGGCCTCCAGGCCCGGACGCTGGCCCCGCTCTCGCCTGCTCCTCCCCCCCTCCGTCCCCCCAAGGCCAGACCCCTTCGCTCCTGCAGGGCCGGCGGTGGGCGCTCCGGGTGCTGGGCGGTGGCGCCTGGAAACCTGAGCTGAGTGGCCCCTCTCTCCCACTAACCTGGGTTGGAGATGGTCTCTTGGCAGCTGAGCCGCGGCTGACCCTCTGACTGGAGGGGGCATCTCCCTCTCCCTCTCCCTCTGTCGGTGGGCAGTGGGAGTTGGGGTGTCCCTCATCCAGCCGAGGTGGTGTGCCACAGCCAGCCTCCCCTAGCCCCTTGTGGCCTTGGGTGAGTGCCCCTTGTCGGGCTACCTGGTTGATCCTGCCAGTAGCATATCCTTGTCTCAAAGATTAAGTGTGAATTGCAGGACACATTGATCATTGACACTTCGAACGCACCTTGCGGCCCCGGGTTCTTCCCGGGGCCACGCCTGTCTGAGGGTCGCTCCTCCGTCATTCGCGTCCCCGCCAGCCGGCGGGTGTCGCGCGGCTGGGGCTGTCGAAGGGGGGGTAGAGCCAGGGGGCGCGAGGTCTGGTGTGTGGGCCTCCAGGCCCGGACGCTGGCCCCGCTCTCGCCTGCTCCTCCCCCCCTCCGTCCCCCCAAGGCCAGACCCCTTCGCTCCTGCAGGGCCGGCGGTGGGCGCTCCGGGTGCTGGGCGGTGGCGCCTGGAAACCTGAGCTGAGAGGCCCCTCTCTCCCACTAACCTGGGTTGGAGATGGTCCCTTGGCAGCTGAGCCGCGGCTGACCCTCTGACTGGAGGGGGCATCTCCCTCTCCCTCTCCCTCTGTCGGTGGGCAGTGGGAGTTGGGGTGTCCCTCATCCAGCCGAGGTGGTGTGCCACAGCCAGCCTCCCCTAGCCCCTTGTGGCCTTGGGTGAGTGCCCCTTGTCGGGCTACCTGGTTGATCCTGCCAGTAGCATATCCTTGTCTCAAAGATTAAGTGTGAATTGCAGGACACATTGATCATTGACACTTCGAACGCACCTTGCGGCCCCGGGTTCCTCCCGGGGCCACGCCTGTCTGAGGGTCGCTCCTCCATCATTCGCGTCCCCGCCAGCCGGCAGGTGTCGCGCGGCTGGGGCTGTCGAAGGGGGGGTAGAGCCAGGGGGCGCGAGGTCTGGTGTGTGGGCCTCCAGGCCCGGACGCTGGCCCCGCTCTCGCCTGCTCCTCCCCCCCTCCGTCCCCCCAAGGCCAGACCCCTTCGCTCCTGCAGGGCCGGCGGTGGGCGCTCCGGGTGCTGGGCGGTGGCGCCTGGAAACCTGAGCTGAGTGGCCCCTCTCTCCCACTAACCTGGGTTGGAGATGGTCTCTTGGCAGCTGAGCCGCGGCTGACCCTCTGACTGGAGGGGGCATCTCCCTCTCCCTCTCCCTCTGTCGGTGGGCAGTGGGAGTTGGGGTGTCCCTCATCCAGCCGAGGTGGTGTGCCACAGCCAGCCTCCCCTAGCCCCTTGTGGCCTTGGGTGAGTGCCCCTTGTCGGGCTACCTGGTTGATCCTGCCAGTAGCATATCCTTGTCTCAAAGATTAAGTGTGAATTGCAGGACACATTGATCATTGACACTTCGAACGCACCTTGCGGCCCCTGGTTCCTCCCGGGGCCACGCCTGTCTGAGGGTCGCTCCTCCGTCATTCGCGTCCCCGCCAGCAGGCGGGCGTCGCGCGGCTGGGGCCGTCGAAGGGGGGGGTAGAGCCGGGGGGCGCGAGGTCTGGTGTGTGGGCCTCCAGGCCCGGACGCTGGCCCCGCTCTCGCCTGCTCCTCCCCCCCTCCGTCCCCCCAAGGCCAGACCCCTTCGCTCCTGCAGGGCCGGCGGTGGGCGCTCCGGGTGCTGGGCGGTGGCGCCTGGAAACCTGAGCTGAGAGGCCCCTCTCTCCCACTAACCTGGGTTGGAGATGGTCCCTTGGCAGCTGAGCCGCGGCTGACCCTCTGACTGGAGGGGGCATCTCCCTCTCCCTCTCCCTCTGTCGGTGGGCAGTGGGAGTTGGGGTGTCCCTCATCCAGCCGAGGTGGTGTGCCCACAGCCAGCCTCCCCTAGCCCCTTGTGGCCTTGGGTGAGTGCCCCTTGTCGGGCTACCTGGTTGATCCTGCCAGTAGCATATCCTTGTCTCAAAGATTAAGTGTGAATTGCAGACACATTGATCATCGACACTTCGAACGCCCCGTGCGGCCCCGGGTTCCTCCCGGGGCCACGCCTGTCTGAGGGTCGCTCCTCTGTCGTTCGCGTCCCCGCCAGCCGGCGGGCGTCGCGCGGCTGGGGCCGTCGAAGGGGGGGTAGAGCCGGGGGGCGCGAGGTCTGGTGTGTGGGCCTCCAGGCCCGGACGCTGGCCCCGCTCTCGCCTGCTCCTCCCCCCCTCCGTCCCCCCCAAGGCCAGACCCCTTCGCTCCTGCAGGGCCGGCGGTGGGCGCTCCGGGTGCTGGGCGGTGGCGCATGGAAACCTGAGCTGAGTGGCCCCTCTCTCCCACTAACCTGGGTTGGAGATGGTCTCTTGGCAGCTGAGCCGCGGCTGACCCTCTGACTGGAGGGGGCATCTCCCTCTCCCTCTCCCTCTGTCGGTGGGCAGTGGGAGTTGGGGTGTCCCTCATCCAGCCGAGGTGGTGTGCCACAGCCAGCCTCCCCTAGCCCCTTGTGGCCTTGGGTGAGTGCCCCTTGTCGGGCTACCTGGTTGATCCTGCCAGTAGCATATCCTTGTCTCAAAGATTAAGTGTGAATTGCAGGACACATTGATCATTGACACTTCGAACGCACCTTGCGGCCCCGGGTTCTTCCCGGGGCCACGCCTGTCTGAGGGTCGCTCCTCCGTCATTCGCGTCCCCGCCAGCCGGCGGGTGTCGCGCGGCTGGGCTGTCGAAGGGGGGGGTAGAGCCAGGGGGCGCGAGGTCTGGTGTGTGGGCCTCCAGGCCCGGACGCTGGCCCCGCTCTCGCCTGCTCCTCCCCCCCTCCGTCCCCCCAAGGCCAGACCCCCTTCGCTCCTGCAGGGCCGGCGGTGGGGCGCTCCGGGTGCTGGGCGGTGGCGCCTGGAAACCTGAGCTGAGAGGCCCCTCTCTCCCACTAACCTGGGTTGGAGATGGTCCCTTGGCAGCTGAGCCGCGGCTGACCCCTCTGACTGGAGGGGGCATCTCCCTCTCCCTCTCCCTCTGTCGGTGGGCAGTGGGAGTTGGGGTGTCCCTCATCCAGCCGAGGTGGTGTGCCACAGCCAGCCTCCCCTAGCCCCTTGTGGCCTTGGGTGAGTGCCCCTTGTCGGGCTACCTGGTTGATCCTGCCAGTAGCATATCCTTGTCTCAAAGATTAAGTGTGAATTGCAGGACACATTGATCATTGACACTTCGAACGCACCTTGCGGCCCCGGGTTCCTCCCGGGGCCACGCCTGTCTGAGGGTCGCTCCTCCATCATTCGCGTCCCCGCCAGCCGGCAGGTGTCGCGCGGCTGGGGCTGTCGAAGGGGGGGTAGAGCCAGGGGGCGCGAGGTCTGGTGTGTGGGCCTCCAGGCCCGGACGCTGGCCCCGCTCTCGCCTGCTCCTCCCCCCCTCCGTCCCCCCAAGGCCAGACCCCTTCGCTCCTGCAGGGCCGGCGGTGGGCGCTCCGGGTGCTGGGCGGTGGCGCCTGGAAACCTGAGCTGAGTGGCCCCTCTCTCCCACTAACCTGGGTTGGAGATGGTCTCTTGGCAGCTGAGCCGCGGCTGACCCTCTGACTGGAGGGGGCATCTCCCTCTCCCTCTCCCTCTGTCGGTGGGCAGTGGGAGTTGGGGTGTCCCTCATCCAGCCGAGGTGGTGTGCCACAGCCAGCCTCCCCTAGCCCCTTGTGGCCTTGGGTGAGTGCCCCTTGTCGGGCTACCTGGTTGATCCTGCCAGTAGCATATCCTTGTCTCAAAGATTAAGTGTGAATTGCAGGACACATTGATCATTGACACTTCGAACGCACCTTGCGGCCCCTGGTTCCTCCCGGGGCCACGCCTGTCTGAGGGTCGCTCCTCCGTCATTCGCGTCCCCGCCAGCAGGCGGGCGTCGCGCGGCTGGGGCCGTCGAAGGGGGGGGTAGAGCCGGGGGGCGCGAGGTCTGGTGTGTGGGCCTCCAGGCCCGGACGCTGGCCCCGCTCTCGCCTGCTCCTCCCCCCCTCCGTCCCCCCAAGGCCAGACCCCTTCGCTCCTGCAGGGCCGGCGGTGGGCGCTCCGGGTGCTGGGCGGTGGCGCCTGGAAACCTGAGCTGAGAGGCCCCTCTCTCCCACTAACCTGGGTTGGAGATGGTCTCTTGGCAGCTGAGCCGCGGCTGACCCTCTGACTGGAGGGGGCATCTCCCTCTCCCTCTCCCTCTGTCGGTGGGCAGTGGGAGTTGGGGTGTCCCTCATCCAGCCGAGGTGGTGTGCCACAGCCAGCCTCCCCTAGCCCTTTGTGGCCTTGGGTGAGTGCCCCTTGTCGGGCTACCTGGTTGATCCTGCCAGTAGCATATCCTTGTCTCAAAGATTAAGTGTGAATTGCAGGACACATTGATCATTGACACTTCGAACGCACCTTGCGGCCCCGGGTTCCTCCCGGGGCCACGCCTGTCTGAGGGTCGCTCCTCTGTCATTCGCGTCCCCGCCAGCCGGCGGGCGTTGCGCGGCTGGGGCCGTCGAAGGGGGGGGTAGAGCCGGGGGGCGCGAGGTCTGGTGTGTGGGCCTCCAGGCCCGGACGCTGGCCCCGCTCTCGCCTGCTCCTCCCCCCCTCCGTCCCCCCAAGGCCAGACCCCTTCGCTCCTGCAGGGCCGGCGGTGGGCGCTCCGGGTGCTGGGCGGTGGCGCCTGGAAACCTGAGCTGAGAGGCCCCTCTCTCCCACTAACCTGGGTTGGAGATGGTCCCTTGGCAGCTGAGCCGCGGCTGACCCTCTGACTGGAGGGGGCATCTCCCTCTCCCTCTCCCTCTGTCGGTGGGCAGTGGGAGTTGGGGTGTCCCTCATCCAGCCGAGGTGGTGTGCCACAGCCAGCCTCCCCTAGCCCCTTGTGGCCTTGGGTGAGTGCCCCTTGTCGGGCTACCTGGTTGATCCTGCCAGTAGCATATCCTTGTCTCAAAGATTAAGTGTGAATTGCAGGACACATTGATCATTGACACTTCGAACGCACCTTGCGGCCCCGGGTTCCTCCCGGGGCCACGCCTGTCTGAGGGTCGCTCCTCCGTCATTCGCGTCCCCGCCAGCCGGCGGGTGTCGCGCGGCTGGGGCTGTCGAAGGGGGGGTAGAGCCAGGGGGCGCGAGGTCTGGTGTGTGGCCCTCCAGGCCTGGACGCTGGCCCCGCTCTCGCCTGCTCCTCCCCCCCTCCGTCCCCCCAAGGCCAGACCCCTTCGCTCACCCCTCACCGGGACAAGTTGCACAGTGGGGGGGGGGGCCCCGCCGGGACAAGTTGTGCGGGGGCCCGCCGCCTCCCCGGTCCCGGGGCTTAATATTGGTGCAGAGGTGCCTGCCTGCCTGCACAGTCCCGGGGCTTAATACTGGTGTTGGCGTCCCCGGTCCCGGGGCTTAATATTGGTGCAGAGGTGCCTGCCTGCCTGCACAGTCCCGGGGCTTAATACTGGTGTTGGCGTCCCCGGTCCCGGGGCTTAATATTGGTGCAGAGGTGCCTGCCTGCCTGCACAGTCCCGGGGCTTAATACTGGTGTTGGCGTCCCCGGTCCCGGGGCTTAATATTGGTGCAGAGGTGCCTGCCTGCCTGCACAGTCCCGGGGCTTAATACTGGTGTAAACCAAGGTACCACTGTACGTTTGTATACAGGGATTTCTATATATTTATCTATACAGCAGTACCTTGGGTTACGAAACCTTTGTTTACGTATATTTTCTGTGTCTTGAACCCGCGGTAGTGCCTGGGGATACACCATCACCTGGAGACCGCGGGTTCGAATCCTACAGCAGTACCTTGGGTTTTAATGACTCTGTGTATGTATATTTTCTGTGTTTTGAACCCGCGGTAGTGCCTGGGGATACACCATCACCTGGAGACCGCGGGTTCGAATCCTACTGCAGTACCTTTGGTTTTAATGACTCTGTGTATGTATATTTTCTGTGTTTTGAACCCGCGGTAGTGCCTGGGGATACACCATCACCTGGAGACCGCGGGTTCGAATCCTACAGCAGTACCTTTGGTTTTAATGACTCTGTGTATGTATATTTTCTGTGTTTTGAACCCGCGGTCGTGCCTGGGGATACACCATCACCTTGAGACCGCGGGTTCGAATCCTACAGCAGTACCTTGGGTTTTAATGACTCTGTTTATGTATATTTCCTGGTTATGATGCGTTTCTAACCCGCAGTCGCACCTCAGAATACGCCGTCACCTTGCGACCGCCAGTACAAATTCGACCGCTGCAAACAGCATTGTTTTCCGCGTTCCTTTGAGTGCCTGGAAAGCCTGTGTGTGCAAGTGTCCATTGTGCCGGTGTCTGCAGTTGTGCCAGTGTCTGCATTTGCCCGAGTCGAGCCTGCACCTACATTATGAGTCCAAAGAAGGATACCACTCGGCGCAAAAAAGAGAAAATCACCATAGAGTGCAAAAAAGAAATAATAGCCAAGTATGAAGGGGGCAGCCGCATCTGTGATCTCGTTGCTGAGTACAAAAGGCCAGCATCCACAATTGCTACCATTGTGAAAAACAAAGAATTCATTAAGGGAGCTGATGTGGCTAGAGGCGTGAGTACCATCACCAAGCAGCGGCCAAAGACCTTGGAGGAAGTAGAGAAGTTACTGTACGTTTGGATACAGGAGAAACAACTGGCAGGTGATAGCATTTCTCAGGCTATAGTATGCGAGAAGGCAAGACAACTGCACGCTGATCTAATGAAAGAAAAGCCGACAGCAAGTGGTGAGATCTCGGAGACATTTAAAGCCAGTCACGGATGGTTTGACAATTTCCGAAAGAGAACAGGTATTCACAGTGTGGTGAGGCACGGAGAGGCAGCTAGCTCAGACAAAGAAGCTGCTGAAACTTTTGTCACTGACTTCAGACAGTATGTGGAGGCTGAGGCTTTTGTTCCCCAGCAAGTCTTCAACTGCGATGAGACAGGGCTATTTTGGAAGAAGATGCCTTCCAGGACCTACATCACCCAGGAGAAAAAGACATTGCCAGGGCACAAGGCCTTTAAGAACAGGGTAACTCTGTTGTTGTGCGGGAATGCTAGTGGGGATTTAAAAATCAAGCCCTACTAGTGTACCAGAGCCAGAACCCCAGAGTGTTCAAGAGGGAAAACATCCAGAAAGACAGGTTAAGTGTGATGTGGAGGGCCAACAAAAAAGCTTGGATGACCCAAGTGATCTTCACGGAATGGATAAATGAAGTTTTTTGCCCAACCGTGAAGAACTATTTGGTGGAGAAAGAACTGCCTCTAAGGGCTCTCCTAATCATGGACAATGCTCCTGCTCACCCTCCAGCCATTGAGGATAATTTGCCGGATGACTTTAAGTTCATCAAAGTGAAGTTTTTGCCCCCAAACACAACTCCTCTGATCCAGCCCATGGACCAGCAGGTCATCTCCAACTTTAAAAAGTTATATACAAAGGCCCTCTTCCAGAGGTGCTTTGAGGTGACCTTGGATACCCAGGTGACACTGAAACAGTTCTGGAAGAACCATTTCAACATCCTCCACTGTATCACTCTGATAGATAAGGCCTGGAGTGAGGTCTCTCACAAGAGCATGAACTGTTGCTGGAGGAAATTGTGGCCAGATGCTGTAGCTCCGGTCAACTTGGAGGCTGAACCTAGCCCAGTAGTGGAGGAGATTGTGTCTCTGGGCAAGTCCATGGGCCTGGAGGTTAGTGCCGATGACATCAACGAACTAGTGGAGGAGCAGAGAGAAGAGCTCAGCACCGAGGAGCTGCAGGAGCTTCAGAGAGAGCAGCAAGAACGTGTGCCTGATGATCTTTGTTCTTCAAGTGAAGAGGAGGCAAGGGAGGAAACACCTATTGCACTAATCGAACAAATGTGTGCGAAATGGACTGAGCTCAAACATTTTGTTCAACATCATCACCCAGACAAAGCTCAGGGAAGCCGGCTGGTGGACTTTTTTGACGACCAAGCAATGTCTCCATTCAGAAACATCTTAAAACGGAGGCAGACACAAGTTTCTATCGATAGGTTTCTTGTGAAAGTGCCTACATCACAGTCTCCAGCAGGGTGCAGTGGTGTTAATGGACAGACAGGAGAACCCCCCCCTGGTGATGGTTCCTGATATTACCATGGAAGAGGATTCCCCTTCCAAAGAGTAACCGTTCTCCTTTTTTTTTCCCCTACATTGCCACCATGACAACTTGGGCCAGCACAGTTAAAGTGCAGTTAAATAAAAGTTATTTTTGAAATTATGGTTGTCTGTTACTGTCTGTTTAGTTCTAAGTGTTTGTATGCAAAAACCAGGCCATCAGTTCAAAATAAAATATGAAAAATCTTAACACTAGAAGCCCACCGGGTCCCCAGGCTTAATGATGCAGGGCCTCCCGTGTCTAAGGCCTCAATACTGAGGGGCCTCCTTGCGAAAGGGGGGGCTAAGCTCTGAGATCCAGGGGTGGGTGGGACAAATTCACCCCAGTGTGAATGGCTGCTTCTGGGCACATTGCCCTCCTTGGTTCTCCACCTCCATCTCCCATTGGGGGCCCTGAAGCTGTCAAAGGAATACATATAGGGGGGGCGTCTTTCAGAGAGAAAGAGCTCAAGCAGCCTCCCGAGGAGCATAGCTACATGCCCAGCGATGCCTCACCCTCCTGGGCATGGGAGTTGAGACAGGGTCCCCCCATGGCCGGGCATGAGAGAGGGCTTCCAGGGGCCCCTGAGACAGACGAAGCCCAGGGAATACTCCAAGAGGCCCCGAAAGCCCCTTTTTGGCGAGAGGGGGCGGAGCTTACCCCTCCCACCTCCACTGCCAGCGCGGGGAGGGGCTCCCCGGAGGGGACCCCCCAGATCCCTCCCGTGGGCCGCAAGAGGGGGCAGCAGGGCTCCCCCGGGCCGCCGGAGGCTGGCAGAAGCCTCCAGGCCGCGACAAGTTTCAGCAAACTAAGTTGCAGCAGCCAGCTTCCACAGAAAGAGAGATGAAGACGCACCCATGCCCTGCGGCTGGGCAGGAATTCCAGGAGCTCGGGCTGCTTTTCAGCTTCGCAGCCTGTCTCCCGGGTTCCCGGCGTGGCATTCTCAGACCCGGCGACGGATGGTTCCGGAATATATATAGGGGGATCGTCTCTCACAGAGACAGAGATCCAGCAGCTCCCAGGGGGCGAAGCTGCACAGCCAGCCCAGCCAAGCCTCACCCTCCTGGGCATGAGAGGCAAGGCTGGGTCCCCCCGGCCGGTTCAGGGAAGAAAACTTCCAGCTCCTTTCCTAGGGCCCTGTGAGCCAGGTGCAGCCAGGGAAGGTAGGGGGCAGCTGGGCAGGCAAGGGGGAGGCCTCCCCAGGCCGACGGCGCCCCCCGGTGGCCGGTTCTTTATCTCCTTCTGCCAGGGACTCCGGGGCCGGCAGAGCCCAGGGAAGGTAGGGGCAGGCCAGGCAGGCGAGGGGGAGGCCTCCCCCCGGCCGGCGGCGCCCCCCGGTGGCCGGTTTTACATCTCCTTCTCCTGGGGACACTGAGGCCGGCAGAGCCCAGGCAAGGTAGGGGCAGGCCAGGCAGGGGAGGAGGAGGCCTCCCCCCGGCCGGCGGCGCCGGCCGGCGGCGCCGCCTGGTGGCCGGTTCCACATCTCCTTCTCCTGGGGACACTGAGGCCGGCAGAGCCAGGGAAGGTAGGGGCAGGCCAGGCAGGCAAGAGGGAGGCCTCCCCCCGGCTGGCGGCGCCGCCTGGTGGCCGGTTCCACATCTCCTTCTCCTGGGGACACTGAGGCCGGCAGAGCCAGGGAAGGTAGGGGCAGGCCAGGCAGGCAAGGGGGAGGCCTCCCCCCGGCCGGCGGCGCCCCCGGTGGCCGGTTCTACATCTCCTTCTCCTGGGGACACTGAGGCCGGCAGAGCCAGGAAAGGTAGGGGCAGGCCAGGCAGGCAAGGGGGAGGCCTCCCCCCAGGCGGCGGCGCCGGCCGGCGGCGCCGCGTGTTGGCCGGTTCCACATCTCCTTCTCCTGGGGACACTGAGGCCGGCAGAGCCAGGGAAGGTAGGGGCAGGCCAGGCAGGCAAGGGGGAGGCCTCCCCCCGGCCGGCGGCGCCCCCCGGTGGCCGGTTCTACATCTCCTTCTCCTGGGGACACTGAGGCCGGCAGAGCCAGGGAAGGTAGGGGCAGGCCAGGCAGGCAAGAGGGAGGCCTCCCCCCGGCTGGCGGCGCCGCCTGGTGGCCGGTTCCACATCTCCTTCTCCTGGGGACACTGAGGCCGGCAGAGCCCAGGGAAGGTAGGGGCAGGCCAGGCAGGCAAGGGGGAGGCCTCCCCCCAGGCGGCGGCGCCGGCCGGCGGCGCCGCCTGTTGGCCGGTTCCACATCTCCTTCTCCTGGGGACACTGAGGCCGGCAGAGCCAGGGAAGGTAGGGGCAGGCCAGGCAGGCAAGGGGGAGGCCTCCCCCCGGCCGGCGGCGCCGACCGGCGGCGCCGCCCGGTGGCCGGTACTACATCTCCTTCTCCTGGGGACACTGAGGCCGGCAGAGCCCAGGCAAGGTAGGGGCAGGCCAGGCAGGCGAGGAGGAGGCCTCCCCCCGGCCAGCGGCGCCGGCCGGCGGCGCCGCCTGGTGGCCGGTTCTACATCTCCTTCTCCTGGGGACACTCAGGCCGGCAGAGCCAGGAAAGGTAGGGGCAGGCCAGGCAGGCAAGGGGGAGGCCTCCCCCCGGCCGGCGGCGCCGGCCGGCGGCGCCGCCTGGTGGCCGGTTCCACATCTCCTTCTCCTGGGGACACTGAGGCCGGCAGAGCCAGGGAAGGTAGGGGCAGGCCAGGCAGGCAAGGGGGAGGCCTCCCCCCGGCCGGCGGCGCCGGCCGGCGGCGCGGCCTGGTGTCCGGTTCTACATCTCCTTCTCCTGGGGACACTGAGGCCGGCAGAGCCAGGAAAGGTAGGGGCAGGCCAGGCAGGCAAGGGGGAGGCCTCCCCCCGGCCGGCGGCGCCAGCGGCGCCTGCCGGCGGCGCCGCCTGGTGGCCGGTTCCATATCTCCTTCTCCTGGGGACACTGAGGCCGGCAGAGCCAGGGAAGGTAGGGGCAGGCCAGGCAGGCAAGGGGGAGGCCTCCCCCCGGCCAGCGGCGCCCCCCGGTGGCCGGTTCTACATCTCCTTCTCCTGGGGACACCGAGGCCGGCAGAGCCCAGGGAAGGTAGGGGCATGCCAGGCAGGCGAGGGGGAGGCCTCCCCCCGCCCGTCAGTGCCCCCCAGTGGCCGGTTCTACATCTCCTTCTCCTGGGGACACCGAGGTTGGCAGAGCCCAGGGAAGGTAGGGGCAGGCCGGGCAGGCCAGGCAGGCGAGGGGGAGGCCTCCCCCCGGCTGGTGGCGCCCCCCCGGTGGCCGGTTCTTCATCTCCTTCTCCCGGGGACTCCGGGGCCGGCAGAGCCCAGTTAAGCCAGTTAAGGCAACCCCACCTCCGTCTTCAGCCACGGGACAAGTTGGAGGCCGGCCGGACCTCCGCGGAATCGGCGATGAAGACGGATCCGAGCCAGCCGGCCGAGGACCGGCTCCAGGCAGTCGGCCGGATTTACCGCTTCGCTCCCTTTTCCCCGGTTCCCAGGTTGGCATTCACAGACCCCCAGATGGATGGTTCCAGGAGATTTTCGGCGAGCCTCTTTTTGGGGCCCTGGCCAACTCTCTGAAGCCCCGGTCTTTCCTGAACCTCTCGGTCCGACCTCCCCCATTCCGAGGACGGCCGGGGTTCAAGTCCCTGCTGCCTCCGTTCCTGGAAGATGTAAAAGGGAAAAGAGAAATTAAAAGTGCCACTTTAGATTTTTCTTGATTTCTTTTCTTCCACCCTCCCTCCCTCGTTTCCCTCCTATGATCGATCAGGCCTTCTGCGTCCGAGCGGGGAGGGCCCTTCGTCGGAGCGGTCTAAGCGGCCGCCCCAGCACAGGCGAAGAGGCTACCTCCTGTCTGCCCCGGACACCCCCGGCCCTCTCTCGGGCTGGTCTTGTTGGCTCCCTCTGGTCCGCCGGAGGAGGCTTACCCCTGTGGTGAGTTTGCACAGACCTGAGACTGAACCCAAAGTGTGCCTGAAACTGAGTGGGTCCAGCCGGTGTTCCACCATGCCCCACTGAGCACACCCTTCTCTTGCCCCCCAGGTCTTCCTGGAAACCTGAGCTGAGAGGCCCCTCCCTCCCACTAACCTGGGTTGGAGATGGTCCCTTGGCAGCTGAGCCGCGGCTGACCCTCTGACTGGAGGGGGCATCTCCCTCTCCCTCTCCCTCTGTCGGTGGGCAGTGGGAGTTGGGGTGTCCCTCATCCAGCCGAGGTGGTGTGCCACAGCCAGCCTCCCCTAGCCCCTTGTGGCCTTGGGTGAGTGCCCCTTGTCGGGCTAACTGGTTGATCCTGCCAGTAGCATATGCTTGTCTCAAAGATCAAGTGTGAATTGCAGGACACATTGATCATCGACACTTCGAACGCACCTTGCGGCCCCGGGTTCCTCCCGGGGCCACGCCTGTCTGAGGGTCGCTCCTCCGTCGTTCGCGTCCCCGCCAGCCGGCGGGCGTCGCGCGGCTGGGGCTGTCGAAGGGGGGGTAGAGCCGGGGGGCGCGAGGTCTGGTGTGTGGGCCTCCAGGCCCGGATGCTGGCCCCGCTCTCGCCTGCTCCTCCCCCCCTCCGTCCCCCCAAGGCCAGACCCCTTCGCTCCTGCAGGGCCGGCGGTGGGCGCTCCGGGTGCTGGGCGGTGGCGCCTGGAAACCTGGCCGGGGGGAGCCCTGTGGTGGGGGGAGGAAAGGGGACGCCGACGGGGGGTGTGTGCGCCAGGGAGGAGGGGGAGGTCCGGAAGGGCCCCGCGGGTGAAGGAGGGAAGCCCGTGGGGAGCCGACCACCCCGCCCCACCACCTGGCCTGTCATTCCCTGGGAGAAGCGTCCCCTCTTGCCCCGCCGGGAAGCCCCCCTGAGAAGCTGATGGGCTCCAAGGAAACCCGTTCCCTCCAAGCCGTTCTGGGTACCTTGTCGAGGTGGCCCCCGCCCCCCGTGAGGGGGGGGGAGGGCCCGCCCGAGAGGTTTGGAAGACCCGAGCACCACCTTGCCGCTCGCGGGAAGGTGGGCCGGGCGCCCGGATGCGAGGCCAAGGCCAGCACCCGCCCAGGCGGATCCAGCTGCCAACCGACACAAGCCTGAAGGGCGCGCCGAGGGGCGCGCTGAGTCACTTGCAACTCTTAGCGGTGGATCACTCGGCTCGCGCGTCGATGAAGAACGCAGCTAGCTGCGAGAATTAGTGTGAATTGCAGGACACATTGATCATCGACACTTCGAACGCACCTTGCGGCCCCGGGTTCCTCCCGGGGCCACGCCTGTCTGAGGGTCGCTCCCCCTTATCATTCGCGTCCCCGCCAGCCGGCGGGTGTCGCGCGGCTGGGGCTGTCGAAGGGGGGGTAGAGCCAGGGGGCGCGAGGTCTGGTGTGTGGGCCTCCAGGCCCGGACGCTGGCCCCGCTCTCGCCTGCTCCTCCCCCCCTCCGTCCCCCCAAGGCCAGACCCCTTCGCTCCTGCAGGGCCGGCGGTGGGCGCTCCGGGTGCTGGGCGGTGGCGCCTGGAAACCTGAGCTGAGTGGCCCCTCTCTCCCACTAACCTGGGTTGGAGATGGTCTCTTGGCAGCTGAGCCGCGGCTGACCCTCTGACTGGAGGGGGCATCTCCCTCTCCCTCTCCCTCTGTCGGTGGGCAGTGGGAGTTGGGGTGTCCCTCATCCAGCCGAGGTGGTGTGCCACAGCCAGCCTCCCCTAGCCCCTTGTGGCCTTGGGTGAGTGCCCCTTGTCGGGCTACCTGGTTGATCCTGCCAGTAGCATATCCTTGTCTCAAAGATTAAGTGTGAATTGCAGGACACATTGATCATTGACACTTCGAACGCACCTTGCGGCCCCGGGTTCCTCCCGGGGCCACGCCTGTCTGAGGGTCGCTCCTCCGTCATTCGCGTCCCCGCCAGCCGGCGGGCGTCGCGCGGCTGGGGCCGTCGAAGGGGGGGGTAGAGCCGGGGGGCGCGAGGTCTGGTGTGTGGGCCTCCAGGCCCGGACGCTGGCCCCGCTCTCGCCTGCTCCTCCCCCCCTCCGTCCCCCCAAGGCCAGACCCCTTCGCTCCTGCAGGGCCGGCGGTGGGCGCTCCGGGTGCTGGGCGGTGGCGCCTGGAAACCTGAGCTGAGAGGCCCCTCTCTCCCACTAACCTGGGTTGGAGATGGTCCCTTGGCAGCTGAGCCGCGGCTGACCCTCTGACTGGAGGGGGCATCTCCCTCTCCCTCTCCCTCTGTCGGTGGGCAGTGGGAGTTGGGGTGTCCCTCATCCAGCCGAGGTGGTGTGCCACAGCCAGCCTCCCCTAGCCCCTTGTGGCCTTGGGTGAGTGCCCCTTGTCGGGCTACCTGGTTGATCCTGCCAGTAGCATATCCTTGTCTCAAAGATTAAGTGTGAATTGCAGGACACATTGATCATCGACACTTCGAACGCACCTTGCGGCCCCGGGTTCCTCCCGGGGCCACGCCTGTCTGAGGGTCGCTCCTCCGTCATTCGCGTCCCCGCCAGCCGGCGGGCGTCGCGCGGCTGGGGCTGTCGAAGGGGGGGTAGAGCCAGGGGGCGCGAGGTCTGGTGTGTGGGCCTCCAGGCCCGGACGCTGGCCCCGCTCTCGCCTGCTCCTCCCCCCCTCCGTCCCCCCAAGGCCAGACCCCTTCGCTCCTGCAGGGCCGGCGGTGGGCGCTCCGGGTGCTGGGCGGTGGCGCCTGGAAACCTGAGCTGAGAGGCCCCTCTCTCCCACTAACCTGGGTTGGAGATGGTCCCTTGGCAGCTGAGCCGCGGCTGACCCTCTGACTGGAGGGGGCATCTCCCTCTCCCTCTCCCTCTGTCGGTGGGCAGTGGGAGTTGGGGTGTCCCTCATCCAGCCGAGGTGGTGTGCCACAGCCAGCCTCCCCTAGCCCCTTGTGGCCTTGGGTGAGTGCCCCTTGTCGGGCTACCTGGTTGATCCTGCCAGTAGCATATCCTTGTCTCAAAGATTAAGTGTGAATTGCAGGACACATTGATCATTGACACTTCGAACGCACCTTGCGGCCCCGGGTTCCTCCCGGGGCCACGCCTGTCTGAGGGTCGCTCCTCCATCATTCGCGTCCCCGCCAGCCGGCGGGCGTCGCGCGGCTGGGGCTGTCGAAGGGGGGGTAGAGCCAGGGGGCGCGAGGTCTGGTGTGTGGGCCTCCAGGCCCGGACGCTGGCCCCGCTCTCGCCTGCTCCTCCCCCCCTCCGTCCCCCCAAGGCCAGACCCCTTCGCTCCTGCAGGGCCGGCGGTGGGCGCTCCGGGTGCTGGGCGGTGGCGCCTGGAAACCTGAGCTGAGTGGCCCCTCTCTCCCACTAACCTGGGTTGGAGATGGTCTCTTGGCAGCTGAGCCGCGGCTGACCCTCTGACTGGAGGGGGCATCTCCCTCTCCCTCTCCCTCTGTCGGTGGGCAGTGGGAGTTGGGGTGTCCCTCATCCAGCCGAGGTGGTGTGCCACAGCCAGCCTCCCCTAGCCCTTTGTGGCCTTGGGTGAGTGCCCCTTGTCGGGCTACCTGGTTGATCCTGCCAGTAGCATATCCTTGTCTCAAAGATTAAGTGTGAATTGCAGGACACATTGATCATTGACACTTCGAACGCACCTTGCGGCCCCGGGTTCCTCCCGGGGCCACGCCTGTCTGAGGGTCGCTCCTCCGTCATTCGTGTCCCCGCCAGCCGGCGGGCGTCGCGCGGCTGGGGCCGTCGAAGGGGGGGGTAGAGCCGGGGGGCGCGAGGTCTGGTGTGTGGGCCTCCAGGCCCGGACGCTGGCCCCGCTCTCGCCTGCTCCTCCCCCCCTCCGTCCCCCCAAGGCCAGACCCCTTCGCTCCTGCAGGGCCGGCGGTGGGCGCTCCGGGTGCTGGGCGGTGGCGCCTGGAAACCTGAGCTGAGAGGCCCCTCTCTCCCACTAACCTGGGTTGGAGATGGTCCCTTGGCAGCTGAGCCGCGGCTGACCCTCTGACTGGAGGGGGCATCTCCCTCTCCCTCTGTCGGTGGGCAGTGGGAGTTGGGGTGTCCCTCATCCAGCCGAGGTGGTGTGCCACAGCTAGCCTCCCCTAGCCCCTTGTGGCCTTGGGTGAGTGCCCCTTGTCGGGCTACCTGGTTGATCCTGCCAGTAGCATATCCTTGTCTCAAAGATTAAGTGTGATTTGCAGGACACATTGATCATTGACACTTCGAACGCACCTTGCGGCCCCGGGTTCCTCCCGGGGCCACGCATGTCTGAGGGTCGCTCCTCCGTCATTCGCGTCCCCGCCAGCCGGCGGGTGTCGCGCGGCTGGGGCTGTCGAAGGGGGGGTAGAGCCAGGGGGCGCGAGGTCTGGTGTGTGGCCCTCCAGGCCTGGACGCTGGCCCCGCTCTCGCCTGCTCCTCCCCCCCTCCGTCCCCCCAAGGCCAGACCCCTTCGCTCACCCCTCACCGGGACAAGTTGCACAGTGGGGGGGGGGGCCCCGCCAGGACAAGTTGTGCGGGGGCCCGCCGCCTCCCCGGTCCCGGGGCTTAATATTGGTGCAGAGGTGCCTGCCTGCCTGCACAGTCCCGGGGCTTAATACTGGTGTTGGCCTCCCCGGTCCCGGGGCTTAATATTGGTGCAGAGGTGCCTGCCTGCCTGCACAGTCCCGGGGCTTAATACTGGTGTTGGCCTCCCCGGTCCCGGGGCTTAATATTGGTGCAGAGGTGCCTGCCTGCCTGCACAGTCCCGGGGCTTAATACTGGTGTTGGCCTCCCCGGTCCCGGGGCTTAATATTGGTGCAGAGGTGCCTGCCTGCCTGCACAGTCCCGGGGCTTAATACTGGTGTAAACCAAGGTACCACTGTATTTATAAAACAATAAATGGTGCGCTTAATTCTAGAATGCTTCTTGCAGATCTGTGGATAAGTCAAGAATTTATTTTGCTAGGTTTCTGCCATCTGTAGTCTCTGCGGTGCAGTGTCTAGAGCGCTCGCTTTGCAACTGCAGGGTTGCCGGTTCGAATCCCGATCTGCTGGAAGTTGTGAGGTGAAAATCCTGGAGTCAAAGGTAAGTGGTTTGCTTGGGTTTTGATGGTGGGTGTTTCTCGAAGGATAGTTAAAAGTTAGTCAATAACATTTAACTATCTAGCCATAAGCATGGCCTACACCTATATAAACTTATGAGTTACTCCCCAGTTACCAGCAATTTTGAATGCGGTAGTTCATGGGAAAGAGGAGGCATGTGACTTCTTTTTACATATCTGTCTTTGACAAATATCTTTAACGCACTGTGCTGCTCTTTTTCTGCGCTGTCACGCAGAGCTGTCGCTTTGCAGCTGCAGGGTTGCGGTAGGACAAGTGTCGTGTTTGTCGACATGCTCCTAAATGCGATTAGTTTGGGCTAGCGGTTAGAGCTGCCTTCTTGAAGCGTCAGTTTCTGCAGGTCGATTCCCTGTGAAGTCTCGTTTCGCCTGGCGTTTTTTTATGTATGTATAGAACAATAAATGGTGCGCTTAATTCTCCCATGCTTCTTGCAGATCTGTGGATAAGTCAAGAATTCCTTTTGCCAAGTCCCCTCCATCTGTAGTCACTGCGGTGCAGTGGTTAGAGAGCTCGCTTTGCAACTGCAGGGTTGCCGGTTCGAATCCCGATCTGCTGGAAGTCAATAGGTTGAAATCCTGGAGTCAAAGGTAAGTGGTTTGCTTTGGTTTTGTTGGTGGGTGTTTCTTGATGGATAGTTAAAAGTTCGTCAATAACTTTTAACTATCTAGCCATAAGCATGGCCTGCACCGAACTAAACTTATGTATTACTCCCCAGTTACCAGTAATCTTGAATGCTGTAGTTCATGGGAAAGAGGAGGCATGTGACTTATTTTTACATATCTGTCTTTGACAAATATCTTTCACGCAGTGTGCTGCCCTTTTTCTGCGCTGTCACCCAGAGGACAAGTGTCGTGTTTGTCGGCATGCTCCTAGATGCGATTAGTTTGGGCTAGCGGCTGCCTTCTGGAAGCGTCAGTTTCTGCAGGTCGATTCCCTGTGAAGTCTGGTTTCAGCTGGCGTTTTTTATTGTATTTATAGAACAATAAATGGTGCGCTTAATTCTCCCATGCTTCTTGCAGATCTGTGGATAAGTCAAGAATTCCTTTTGACAAGCCCCCTCCATCTGTAGTCACTGCGGTGCAGTGGTTAGAGCGCTCGCTTTGCAACTGCAGGGTTGCTGGTTCGATTCCCGATCTGCTGGAAGTCGTGAGGTGAAAATCCTGGAGTCAAAGGTAAGTGGTTTGCTTTGGTTTTGTTGGTGGGTGTTTCTCGAAAGGATAGTTATAAATTAGTCAATAACTTTTAACTATCTAGCCATAAGCATGGCCTACAACTATCTAAACTTATGAGTTACTCCCCAGTTACCAGAGAGGAGGCATGTGACTTATTTTTACATATCTGTCTTTGACAAATATCTTTAACGCACTGTGCTACTCTTTTTCTGCGCTGTCACCCAGAGCTGTCGCTTTGCACATGCAGGGTTGCGGTAGGACAAGTGTCGTGTTTGTCGGCATGCTCCTAGATGAGATTAGTTTGGGCTAGCGGCTGCCTTCTTGAAGCGTCAGTTTCTGCAGGTCGATTTCCTGTAAAGTCTTGTTTCGGCTGGCGTTTTTTATTGTATTTATAGAACAATAAATGGTGCGCTTAATTCTCCCATGCTTCTTGCAGATCTGTGGATAAGTCAAGAATTCATTTTGCCAAGTCCCCTCCATCTGTAGTCACTGCTGTGCAGTGGTTAGAGCGCTCCCTTTGCAACTGCAGGGTTGCCGGTTTGAATCCCGATCTGCTGGAAGTCGTTAGGTGGAAATCCTGAAGTCAAAGGTAAGTGGTTTGCTTTGGTTTTGTTGGTGGGTGTTTCTCGAAGGATAGTTAAAAGTTAGTCAATAACTTTTAACTATCTAGCCATAAGCATGGCCTGCACCGAACTAAACTTATGAGTTACTCCCTAGTTATCAGCAATCCTGAATGCGTTAGTTCATGGGAAACTTTTAACTATCTAGCCTTAAGCATGGCCTACACCGATCTAAACTTATGAGTTACTCCCCAGTTACCAGCAATCCTGAATGCGGTAGTTCATGGGAAAGAGGAGGCATGTGACTTATTTTTACATATCTGTCTTTGACAAATATCTTTTACGCACTGTGCTGCTCTTTTTCTGCGCTGTCACGCAGAGCTGTCGTTTTGCAGCTGCAGGGTTGTGGTAGGACAAGTGTCGTGTTTGTCGGCATGCTCCTAGATGCGATTAGTTTGGGCTAGCGGCTGCCTTCTTGAAGCGTCAGTTTGTCGGCATGCTCCTAGATGCGATTAGTTTGGGCTAGCGGTTAGAGCTGCCTTCTTAAAGCGTCAGTTTCTGCAGGTCGATTCCCTGTGAAGTCTCGTTTCGGCTGGCGTTTTTTAATGTATGTATAGAACAATCATTGGTGCGCTTAATTCTCCCATTCGTCAGTTTCTACATTATTTTTACATATCTGTCTTTGACAAATATCTTTCACGCAGTGTGCTGCCCTTTTTCTGCGCTGTCACCCAGAGGACAAGTGTCGTGTTTGTCGGCATGCTACTAGATGCGATTAGTTTGAGCTAGCGGCTGCCTTCTTGAAGCGTCAGTTTGTCGGCATGCTCCTAGATGCGATTAGTTTGGGCTAGCGGTTAGAGCTGCCTTCTTCAAGCGTCAGTTTCTGCAGGTCGATTCCCTGTGAAATCTCGTTTCGCCTGGCGTTTTTTTATGTATGTATAGAACAATAAATGGTGCGCTTAATTCTCCCATGCTTCTTGCAGATCAGTGGATAAGTCAAGAATTCATTTTGCCAGGTCCCCTCCATCTGTAGTCACTGCGGTGCAGTGGTTAGAGCGATCGCTTTGCAACTGCAGGGTTGCCGGTTCGAATACTGACCTGCTGGAAGTCGTGAGGTGGAAATCCTGGAGTCAAAGGTAAGTGGTTTGCCTGGGTTTTTTTGGTGAGTGTTTCTCGAAGGATAGTTAAAAGTTAGTCAATAACTTTTTACCTATCTAGCCATAAGCATGGCCTACACCGATCTAAACTTATGAGTTACTCCCTAGTTACCAGCAATCCTGAATGCGGTAGTTCATGGGAAAGAGGAGGCATGTGACTTATTTTTACATATCTGTCTTTGACAAATATCTTTAACGCACTGTGCTGCTCTTTTTCTGCGCTATCACGCAGAGCTGTCGCTTTGCAGCAGCAGGGTTGCGGTAGGACAAGTGTCGTGTTTGTCGGCATGCTCCTAGATGCGATTAGTTTGGGCTAGCGGTTAGAGCTGCCTTCTTGAAGCGTCAGTTTCTGCAGGTCGATTCCCTGTGAAATCTCGTTTCGCCTGGCGTTTTTTTATGTATGTATAGAACAATAAATGGTGCGCTTAATTCTCCCATGCTTCTTGCAGATCTGTGGATAAGTCAAGAATTCATTTTGCCAGGTCCCCTCCATCTGTAGTCACTGCGGTGCAGTGGTTAGAGCGCTCGCTTTGCAACTGCACGGTTGCCGGTTCGAATCCCGATCTGCTGGAAGTCGTGAGGTGGAAATCCTGGAGTCAAAGGTAAGTGGTTTGCTTGGGTTTTGTTGGTGGGTGTTTCTCGAAGGATAGTTAAAAGTTAGTCAATAACGTTTAACTATCTAGCCATAAGCATGGCCTGCACCGAACTAAACTTATGAGTTACTCCCTAGTTACCAGCAATCCTGAATGCGGTAGTTCATGGGAAAGAGGAGGCATGTGACTTATTTTTACATATCTGTCTTTGACAAATATCTTTAAGGCACTGTGCTGCTCTTTTTCTGCGCTATCACGCAGAGCTGTCGCTTTGCAGCAGCAGGGTTGCGGTAGGACAAGTGTCGTGTTTGTCGGCATGCTCCTAGATGCGATTAGTTTGGGCTAGCGGCTGCCTTCTGGAAGCGTCAGTTTGTCGGCATGCTCCTAGATGCGATTAGTTTGGGCTAGCGGTTAGAGCTGCCTTCTTGAAGCGTCAGTTTCTGCAGGTCGATTCCCTGTGAAATCTCGTTTCGCCTGGCGTTTTTTTATGTATGTATAGAACAATAAATGGTGCGCTTAATTCTCCCATGCTTCTTGCAGATCTGTGGATAAGTCAAGAATTCATTTTGCCAGGTGCCCTCCATCTGTAGTCACTGCGGTGCAGTGGTTAGAGTGCTCGCTTTGCAACTGCACGGTTGCCGGTTCGAATCCCGATCTGCTGGAAGTCGTGAGGTGGAAATCCTGGAGTCAAAGGTAAGAGGTTTGCTTGGGTTTTGTTGGTGGGTGTTTCTCGAAGGATAGTTAAAAGTTAGTCAATAACTTTTAACTATCTAGCCATAAGCATGGCCTGCACCGAACTAATCTTATGAGTTACTCCCTAGTTACCAGCAATCCTGAATGCGGTAGTTCATGGGAAAGAGGAGGCATGTGACTTATTTTTACATATCTGTCTTTGACAAATATCTTTAACGCACTGTGCTGCTCTTTTTCTGCGCTATCACGCAGAGCTGTCGCTTTGCAGCTGCAGGGTTGCGGTAGGACAAGTGTCGTGTTTGTCGGCATGCTCCTAGATGCGATTAGTTTGGGCTAGCGGCTGCCTTCTTGAAGCGTCAGTTTGTCGGCATGCTCCTAGATGCGATTAGTTTGGGCTAGCGGTTAGAGCTGCCTTCTTGAAGCGTCAGTTTCTGCAGGTCGATTCCCTGTGAAGTCTCATTTCGGCTGGCGTTTTTTATTGTATTTATAGAACAATAAATGGTGCGCTTAATTCTCCCATGCTTCTTGCAGATCTGTGGATAAGTCAAAAATTCATTTTGCCAGGTCCCCTCCATCTGTAGTCACTGCGGTGCAGTGTTTAGAGCTCCCGCTTTGCAACTGCACGGTTGCCGGTTCGAATCCCGATCTGCTGGAAGTCGTGAGGTGGAAATCCTGGAGTCAAAGGTAAGTGGTTTGCTTGGGTTTTGTTGGTGGGTGTTTCTCGAAGGATAGTTAAAAGTTAGTCAATAACGTTTAACTATCTAGCCATAAGCATGGCCTGCACCGAACTAAACTTATGAGTTACTCCCTAGTTACCAGCAATCCTGAATGCGGTAGTTCATGGGAAAGAGGAGGCATGTGACTTATTTTTACATATCTGTCTTTGACAAATATCTTTAAGGCACTGTGCTGCTCTTTTTCTGCGCTATCACGCAGAGCTGTCGCTTTGCAGCAGCAGGGTTGCGGTAGGACAAGTGTCGTGTTTGTCGGCATGCTCCTAGATGCGATTAGTTTGGGCTAGCGGCTGCCTTCTGGAAGCGTCAGTTTGTCGGCATGCTCCTAGATGCGATTAGTTTGGGCTAGCGGTTAGAGCTGCCTTCTTGAAGCGTCAGTTTCTGCAGGTCGATTCCCTGTGAAATCTCGTTTCGCCTGGCGTTTTTTTATGTATGTATAGAACAATAAATGGTGCGCTTAATTCTCCCATGCTTCTTGCAGATCTGTGGATAAGTCAAGAATTCATTTTGCCAGGTCCCCTCCATCTGTAGTCACTGCGGTGCAGTGGTTAGAGTGCTCGCTTTGCAACTGCACGGTTGCCGGTTCGAATCCCGATCTGCTGGAAGTCGTGAGGTGGAAATCCTAGAGTCAAAGGTAAGTGGTTTGTTTGGGTTTTGTTGGTGGGTGTTTCTCGAAGGATAGTTAAAAGTTAGTCAATAACTTTTAACTATCTAGCCATAAGCATGGCCTGCACCGAACTAAACTTATGAGTTACTCCCTAGTTACCAGCAATCCTGAATGCGGTAGTTCATGGGAAAGAGGAGGCATGTGACTTATTTTTACATATCTGTCTTTGACAAATATCTTTAACGCACTGTGCTGCTCTTTTTCTGCGCTGTCACGCGGTGTAGTGGTTAGAGCTCTCACTATGCAACTGCAGGGTTGCCGGTTCGAATCCCGATCTTCTGGAAGTCGTGAGGTGGAAATCCTGGAGTCAAAGGTAAGTGGTTTGCTTGGTGGGTGTTTCTCGAAGGATAGTTAAAAGTTAGTCAATAACTTTTAACTATCTAGCCATAAGCATGGCCTGCACAGAACTAAACTTATGAGTTACTCCCCAGTTACCAGCAATCCTGAATGCGGTAGTTCATGGGAAAGAGGAGGCATGTGACTTATTTTTACATATCTGTCTTTGACAATTATCTTTAACGCACTGTGCTGCCCTTTTTCTGCGCTGTCACCCAGAGCTGTCGCTTTGCAGCTGCAGGGTTGCGGTAGGTCAAGTGTCGTGTTTGTCGGCATGCTCCTAGATGCGATTATTTTGGGCTAGCGGTTAGAGCTGCCTGCTTGAAGCGTCAGTTTCTGCAGGTCGATTCCCTGTGAAGTCTCGTTTCAGCTGGCGTTTTTTATTGTATTTATAGAACAATAAATGGTGCGCTTAATTCTCCCATGCTTCTTGCAGATCTGTGGATAAGTCAAGAATTCATTTTGCCAAGTCTCCTCCATCTGTAGTCACTGCGGTGCAGTGGTTAGAGCTCTCACTATGCAACTGCAGGGTTGCCGGTTCGAATCCCGATCTTCTGGAAGTCGTGAGGTGGAAATCCTGGAGTCAAAGGTAAGTTTTTTGCTTGGTGGGTGTTTCTCGAAGGATAGTTAAAAGTTAGTCAATAACTTTTAACTATCTAGCCATAAGCATGGCCTGCACAGAACTAAACTTATGAGTTACTCCCCAGTTACCAGCAATCCTGAATGCGGTAGTTCATGGGAAAGAGGAGGCATGTGACTTATTTTTACATATCTGTCTTTGACAAATATCTTTCACGCAGTGTGCTGCCCTTTTTCTGCGCTGTCACCCAGAGGACAAGTGTCGTGTTTGTCGGCATGCTCCTAGATGCGATTAGTTTGGGCTAGCGGCTGCCTTCTTGAAGCGTCAGTTTCTGCAGGTCGATTCCCTGTGAAAGTCTCGTTTCGGCTGGCGTTTTTTAATGTATTTATAGAACAATAAATGGTGCGCTTAATTCTCCCATGCTTCTTGCAGATCTGTGGATAAGTCAAAAATTCATTTTGCCAGGTCCCCTCCATCTGTAGTCACTGCGGTGCAGTGTTTAGAGCTCCCGCTTTGCAACTGCAACTTTGCTGTTTCGAATCCCGATCTGCTGGAAGTCGTGAGGTGAAAATCCTGGAGTCAAAGGTAAGTGGTTTGCTTTGGTTTTGCTGGTGGGTGTTTCTCGAAGGATAGTTAAAAGTTAGTCAATAACTTTTAACTATCTAGCCATAAGCATGGCCTGCACCGAACTAAACTTATGAGTTACTCCCCAGTTACCAGCAATCCTGAATGCGGTAGTTCATGGGAAAGAGGAGGCATGTGACTTATTTTTACATATCTGTCTTTGACAATTATCTTTAACGCACTGTGCTGCCCTTTTTCTGCGCTGTCACCCAGAGCTGTCGCTTTGCAGCTGCAGGGTTGCGGTAGGTCAAGTGTCGTGTTTGTCGGCATGCTCCTAGATGCGATTATTTTGGGCTAGCGGTTAAAACTGCCTGCTTGAAGCGTCAGTTTCTGCAGGTCGATTCCCTGTGAAGTCTCGTTTCAGCTGGCGTTTTTTATTGTATTTATAGAACAATAAATGGTGCGCTTAATTCTCCCATGCTTCTTGCAGATCTGTGGATAAGTCAAGAATTCATTTTGCCAAGTCTCCTCCATCTGTAGTCACTGCGGTGCAGTGGTTAGAGCTCTCACTATGCAACTGCAGGGTTGCCGGTTCGAATCCCGATCTTCTGGAAGTCGTGAGGTGGAAATCCTAGAGTCAAAGGTAAGTGGTTTGCTTGGTGGGTGTTTCTCGAAGGATAGTTAAAAGTTAGTCAATAACTTTTAACTATCTAGCCATAAGCATGGCCTGCACAGAACTAAACTTATGAGTTACTCCCCAGTTACCAGCAATCCTGAATGCGGTAGTTCATGGGAAAGAGGAGGCATGTGACTTATTTTTACATATCTGTCTTTGACAAATATCTTTCACGCAGTGTGCTGCCCTTTTTCTGCGCTGTCACCCAGAGGACAAGTGTCGTGTTTGTCGGCATGCTCCTAGATGCGATTAGTTTGGGCTAGCGGCTGCCTTCTTGAAGCGTCAGTTTCTGCAGGTCGATTCCCTGTGAAAGTCTCGTTTCGGCTGGCGTTTTTTATTGTATTTATAGAACAATAAATGGTGCGCTTAATTCTCCCATGCTTCTTGCAGATCTGTGGATAAGTCAAGAATTCATTTTGCTAGGTCCCCTCCATCTGTAGTCACTGCGGTGCAGTGGTTAGAGCGCTCGCTTTGCAACTGCAGGGTTGCCGGTTCGAATCCCGTTCTGCTGGAAGTCGTGAGGTGGAAATCCTAGAGTCAAAAGTAAGTGGTTTGCTTGGGTTTTGTTGGTGGGTGTTTCTTGAAGGATAGTTAAAAGTTAGTCAATAACTTTTAACTATCTAGCCATAAGCATGGCCTACACTGAACTAAACTTATGAGTTACTCCCCAGTTACCAGCAATCCTGAATGCGGTAGTTCATGGGAAAGAGGAGGCATGTGACTTATTTTTACATATCTGTCTTTGACAAATATCTTTAACGCACTGTGCTGCTCTTTTTCTGCGCTGTCACGCAGAGCTGTCGCTTTGCAGCTGCAGGGTTGCGGTAGGACAAGTGTCGTGTTTGTCGACATGCTCCTAGATGCGATTGGTTTGGGCTAGCGGCTGCCTTCTTGAAGCGTCAGTTTGTCGGCATGCTCCTAGATGCGAATAGTTTGGGCTAGCGGCTGCCTTCTTGAAGCGTCAGTTTCTGCAGGTCGATTCCCTGTAAAGTCTCGTTTCAGCTGGCGTTTTTCATTGTATTTATAGAACAATAAATGGTGCGCTTAATTCTCCCATGCTTCTTGCAGATCTGTGGATAAGTCAAGAATTCATTTTGCCAAGCCCCCTCCATCTGTAGTCACTGCGGTGCAGTGGTTAGAGCGCTCGCTTTGCAACTGCAGGGTTGCTGGTTCGATTCCCGATCTGCTGGAAGTCGTGAGGTGAAAATCCTGGAGTCAAAGGTAAGTGGTTTGCTTTGGTTTTGTTGGTGGGTGTTTCTCGAAGGATAGTTAAAAGTTAGTCAATAACTTTTAACTATCTAGCCATAAGCATGGCCTGCACCGAACTAAATTTATGAGTTACTCCCCAGTTACCAGCAATCCTGAATGCGGTAGTTCATGGGAAAGAGGAGGCATGTGACTTATTTTTACATATCTGTCTTTGACAAATATCTTTCACGCAGTGTGCTGCCCTTTTTCTGCGCTGTCACCCAGAGCTGTCGCTTTGCAGCTGCAGGGTTGCGGTAGGACAAGTGTCGTGTTTGTCGGCATGCTCCTAGATGCGATTAGTTTGGGCTAGCGGCTGCCTTCTGAAGCGTCAGTTTGTCGGCATGCTCCTAGATGCGATTAGTTTGGGCTAGCGGCTGCCTTCTTGAAGCGTCAGTTTCTGCAGGTCGATTCCCTGTGAAGTCTCGTTTCGGCTGGCGTTTTTTATTGTATTTATAGAACAATAAATGGTGCGCTTAATTCTCCCATGCTTCTTGCAGATCTGTGGATAAGTCAAGAATTCATTTTGCCAAATCCCCTCCATCTGTAGTCACTACGGTGCAGTGGTTAGAGCGCTCGCTTTGCAATTGCAGGTTTGCTGGTTCGAATCCCAATCTGCTGGAAGTCTTGAAGTTATAATCCTGGAGTCAAAGGTAAGTGGTTTGATTGGGTTTTGTTGGTGAGTGTTTCTCGAAGGATAGTTAAAAGTTAGTTAATAACTTTTAACTATCTAGCCATAAGCATGGCCTGCACCGAACTAAACTTATGAGTTACTCCCCAGTTACCAGTAACCCTGAATGCGGTAGTTCATGGGAAAGAGGAGGCATGTGACTTATTTTTACATATCTGTCTTTGACAAATATCTTTACCGCACTGTGCTGCTCTTTTTCTGCGCTGTCACCGAGAGCTGTCGCTTTGCAGCTGCAGGGTTGCGGTAGGACAAGTGTCGTGTTTGTCGGCATGCTCCTAGATGCGATTAGTTTGGGCTAGCGGCTGCCTTCTTGAAGCGTCAGTTTGTCGGCATGCTCCTAGATACGATTAGTTTGGGCTAGCGGCTGCCTTCTTGAAACGTCAGTTTCTGCAGGTCGATTCCCTGTGAAGTCTCGTTTCAGCTGGCGTTTTTTATTGTATTTATAGAACAATAAATGGTGCGCTTAATTCTCCCATGCTTCTTGCAGATCTGTGGATAAGTCAAGAATTCATTTTGCCAGGTCCCCTCCATCTGTAGTCACTGCGGTGCAGTGGTTAGAGCGCTCGCTTTGCAACTGCAGGGTTGCCGGTTCGAATACTGACCTGCTGGAAGTCGTGAGGTGGAAATCCTGGAGTCAAAGGTAAGTGGTTTGCCTGGGTTTTGTTGGTGAGTGTTTCTCGAAGGATAGTTAAAAGTTAGTCAATAACTTTTAACTATCTAGCCATAAGCATGGCCTACACCGATCTAAACTTATGAGTTACTCCCCAGTTACCAGCAATCCTGAATGCGGTAGTTCATGGGAAAGAGGAGGCATGTGACTTATTTTTACATATCTGTCTTTGACAAATATCTTTCACGCAGTGTGCTGCCCTTTTTCTGCGCTGTCACCCAGAGCTGTCGCTTTGCAGCTGCAGGGTTGCGGTAGGACAAGTGTCGTGTTTGTCGGCATGCTCCTAGATGCGATTAGATTGGGCTAGCGGCTGCCTTCTTGAAGCGTCAATTTGTCGGCATGCTCCTAGATGCGATTAGTTTGGGCTAGCGGCTGCCTTCTTGAAGCGTCAGTTTGTCGGCATGCTCCTAGATGCGATTAGTTTGGGCTAGCGGTTAGAGCTGCCTTCTTGAAGCGTCAGTTTCTGCAGGTCGATTCCCTGTGAAGTCTCGTTTCGGCTGGCGTTTATTAATGTATGGATAGAACAATAAATGGTGCGCTTAATTCTCCCATGCTTCTTGCAGATCTGTGGATAATTCAAGAATTCATTTTGCCAGGTCCCCTCCATCTGTAATCACTGCGGTGCAGTGTCTAGAGCGCTCGCTTTGCAACTGCAGGGTTGCCGGTTCGAATCCCGATCTGCTGGAAGTCGTGAGGTTGAAATCCTGGAGTCAAAGGTAAGTGGCTTGCTTGGGTTTTGTTGGTGGGTGTTTCTCGAAGGATAGTTAAAAGTTAGTCAATAACTTTTAACTATCTAGCCATAAGCATGGCCTACACTTATCTAAACTTATGAGTTACTCCCCAGTTACCAGCAATCCTGAATGCGGTAGTTCATGGGAAAGAGGAGGCATGTGACTTATTTTTACATATCTGTCTTTGACAAATATCTTTAACGCACTGTGCTGCTCTTTTTCTGCGCTGTCACGCAGAGCTGTCGCTTTGCAGCTGCAGGGTTGCGGTAGGACAAGTGTCGTGTTTGTCGACATGCCCCTAGATGCGATTAGTTTGGGCTAGCGGTTAGAGCTGTCTTCTTGAAGCGTCAGTTTCTGCAGGTCGATTCCCTGTGAAGTCTCATTTCGGCTGGCGTTTTTTATTGTATTTATAGAACAATAAATGGTGCGCTTAATTCTCCCATGCTTCTTGCAGATCTGTGGATAAGTCAAAAATTCATTTTGCCAGGTCCCCTCCATCTGTAGTCACTGCGGTACAGTGTTTAGAGCTCCTGCTTTGCAATTGCAAGTTTGCTGTTTCGAATCCCGATCTGCTGGAAGTCGTGAGGTGAAAATCCTGGAGTCAAAGGTAAGTGGTTTGCTTTGGTTTTGCTGGTGGGTGTTTCTCGAAGGATAGTTAAAAGTTAGTCAATAACTTTTAACTATCTAGCCATAAGCATGGCCTGCACCGAACTAAACTTATGAGTTACTCCCCAGTTACCAGCAATCCTGAATGCGGTAGTTCATGGGAAAGAGGAGGCATGTGACTTATTTTTACATATCTGTCTTTGACAAATATCTTTCACGCACTGTGCTGCCCTTTTTCTGCGCTGTCACCCAGAGCTGTCGCTTTGCAGCTGCAGGGTTGCGGTAGGTCAAGTGTCGTGTTTGTCGGCATGCTCCTAGATGCCATTATTTTGGGCTAGCGGTTAGAGCTGCCTGCTTGAAGCGTCAGTTTCTGCAGGTCGATTCCCTGTGAAGTCTCGTTTCAGCTGGCGTTTTTTATTGTATTTATAGAACAATAAATGGTGCGCTTAATTCTCCCATGCTTCTTGCAGATCTGTGGATAAGTCAAGAATTCATTTTGCCAAGTACCCTCTGTCAGTAGTCACTGCGGTGCAGTGGTTAGAGCTCTCGCTTTGCAACTGCAGGGTTGCCGGTTCGAATCCTGATCTGCTGGAAGTCGTGAGGTTGAAATCCTGGAGTCAAAGGTAAGTGGCTTGCTTGGGTTTTGTTGGTGGGTGTTTCTCGAAGGATAGTTAAAAGTTAGTCAATAACTTTTAACTATCTAGCCATAAGCATGGCCTACACCTATCTAAACTTATGAGTTACTCCCCAGTTACCAGCAATCCTGAATGCGGTAGTTCATGGGAAAGAGGAGGCATGTGACTTATTTTTACATATCTGTCTTTGACAAATATCTTTAACACACTGTGCTGCTCTTTTTCTGCGCTGTCCCGCAGAGCTGTCGCTTTGCAGCTGCAGGGTTGCGGTAGGACAAGTGTCGTGTTTGTCGGCATGCTCCTAGATGCGATTAGTTTGGGCTAGCGGCTGCCTTCTTGAAGCGTCAGTTTGTCGGCATGCTCCTAGATGCGATTAGTTATGGCTAGCGGTTAGAGCTGCCTTCTTGAAGCGTCAGTTTCTGCAGGTCGATTCCCTGTGAAGTCTCGTTTCGGCTGGCGTTTTTTTAATGTATGTATAGAACAATAAATGGTGCGCTTAATTCTCCCATGCTTCTTGCAGATCTGTGGATAAGTCAAGAATTCATTTTGCCAGTTCCCCTCCATCTGTAGTCACTGCGGTGCAGTGGTTAGAGCGCTCGCTTTGCAACTGCAGGGTTGCCCGTTCGAATCCCTATCTGCTGGAAGTCGTGTGGTGGAAATCCTGGAGTCAAAGGTAAGTGGTTTGCTTGGGTTTTGTTGGTGGGTGTTTCTCGAAGGATAGTTAAAAGTTAGTCAATAACTTTTAACTATCTAGCCATAAGCATGGCCTACACCGATCTAAACTTATGAATTACTCCCCAGTTACCAGCAATCCTGAATGCGGTAGTTCATGGGAAAGAGGAGGCATGTGACTTATTTTTACATATCTGTCTTTGACAAATATCTTTCACGCAGTGTGCTGCCCTTTTTCTGCGCTGTCACGCAGAGCTGTCGCTTTGCAGCTGCAGGGTTGGGGTAGGACAAGTGTCGTGTTTGTCGGCATGCTCCTAGATGCGATTAGTTTGGGCTAGCGGCTGCCTTCTTGAAGCGTCAGTTTCTGCAGGTCGATTCCCTGTGAAGTCTCGTTTCAGCTGGCGTTTTTTATTGTATTTATAGAACAATAAATGGTGCACTTAATTCTCCCATGCTTCTTGCAGATCTGTGGATAAGTCAAGAATTCATTTTGCCAAGTCCCCTCCATCAGTATACACTGCGGTGCAGTGGTTAGAGCTCATGCTTTGCAACTGCAGGGTTGCCGGTTCGAATCCCGATCTGCTGGAAGTTGTGAGGTTGAAATCCTGGAGTCAAAGGTAAGTGGCTTGCTTGGGTTTTGTTGGTGGGTGTTTCTCGAAGGATAGTTAAAAGTTAGTCAATAACTTTTAACTATCTAGCCATAAGCATGGCCTACACCGATCTAAACCTATGAGTTACTCCCCAGTTACCAGCAATCCTGAATGCGGTAGTTCATGGGAAAGAGGAGGCATGTGACTTATTTTTACATATCTGTCTTTGACAAATATCTTTAACGCACTGTGCTGCTCTTTTTCTGCGCTGTCACGCAGAGCTGTCGCTTTGCAGCTGCAGGGTTGCGGTAGGACAAGTGTCGTGTTTGTCGGCATGCTCCTAGATGCGATTAGTTTGGGCTAGCGGCTGCCTTCTTGAAGCGTCAGTTTGTCAGCATGCTCCTAGATGCGATTAGTTTGGGCTAGCGGTTAGAGCTGCCTTCTTGCAGCGTCAGTTTCTGCAGGTCGATTCCCTGTGAAGTCTCGTTTCAGCTGGCGTTTTTTATTGTATTTATAGAACAATAAATGGTGCGCTTAATTCTCCCATGCTTCTTGCAGATCTGTGGATAAGTCAAGAATTCATTTTGCCAAGTCCCCTCCATCAGTAGTCACTGCGGTGCAGTGGTTAGAGCTCTCGCTTTGCAACTGCAGGGTTGCCGGTTCGAATCCCGATCTGCTGGAAGTTGTGAGTTTGAAATCCTGGAGTCAAAGGTAAGTGGCTTGCTTGGGTTTTGTTTGTGGGTGTTTCTCGAAGGATCGTTAAAAGTTAGTTAATAACTTTTAACTATCTAGCCATAAGCATGGCCTACACCTATCTAAACTTATGAGTTACTCCCCAGTTACCAGCAATCCTGAATGCGGTAGTTCATGGGAAAGAGCAGGCATGTGACTTATTTTTACATATCTGTCTTTGACAAATATCTTTAACACACTGTGCTGCTCTTTTTCTGCGCTGTCACGCAGAGCTGTCGCTTTGCAGCTGCAGGGTTGCGGTAGGACAAGTGTCGTGTTTGTCGGCATGCTCCTAGATGCGATTAGTTTGGGCTAGCGGCTGCCTTCTTGAAGCGTCAGTTTCTGCAGGTCGATTCCCTGTGAAGTCTCGTTTCGGCTGGCGTTTTTTAATGTATTTATAGAACAATAAATGGTGCGCTTAATTCTCCCATGCTTCTTGCAGATCTGTGGATAAGTCAAGAATTAATTTTGCCAGGTCCAGTGTTTAGAGCTCTCGCTTTGCAACTGCAAGTTTGCCGTTTCGAATCCCGATCTGCTGGAAGTCGTGAGGTGAAAATCCTGGAGTCAAAGGTAAGTGGTTTGCTTTGGTTTTGTTGGTGGGTGTTTCTCAAAGGATAGTTAAAAGTTAGTCAATAACTTTTAACTATCTAGCCATAAGCATTGCCTACACCGATCTAAACTTATGAGTTACTCTCCAGTTACCAGCAATCCTGAATGCGGTAGTTCATGGGAAAGAGGAGGCATGTGACTTATTTTTACATATCTGTCTTTGACAAATATCTTTCACACAGTGTGCTGCCCTTTTTCTGCGCTGTCACCCAGAGCTGTCGCTTTGCAGCTGAAGGGTTGGGGTAGGACAAGTGTCGTGTTTGTCGGCATGCTCCTAGATGCGATTAGTTTGGGCTAGCGGCTGCCTTCTTGAAGCGTCAGTTTCTGCAGGTCGATTCCCTGTGAAGTCTCGTTTCAGCTGGCGTTTTTTATTGTATTTATAGAACAATAAATGGTGCGCTTAATTCTCCCATGCTTCTTGCAGATCTGTGGATAAGTCAAGAATTCATTTTGCCAAGAACCCTCCATCAGTATTCACTGCGGTGCAGTGGTTAGAGCTCTCGCTTTGCAACTGTAGGGTTGCCGGTTCGAATCCTGATCTGCTGGAAGTCGTGAGGTTGAAATCCTGGAGTCAAAGGTAAGTGGCTTGCTTGGGTTTTGTTGGTGGGTGTTTCTCGAAGGATAGTTAAAAGTTAGTCAATAACTTTTAACTATCTAGCCATAAGCATGGCCTACACCTATCTAAACTTATGAGTTACTCCCCAGTTACCAGCAATCCTGAATGCGGTAGTTCATGGGAAAGAGGAGGCATGTGACTTATTTTTACATATCTGTCTTTGACAAATATCTTTAACACACTGTGCTGCTCTTTTTCTGCGCTGTCACGCAGAGCTGTCGCTTTGCAGCTGCAGGGTTGCGGTAGGACAAGTGTCGTGTTTGTCGGCATGCTCCTAGATGCGATTAGTTTGGGCTAGCGGCTGCCTTCTTGAAGTGTCAGTTTCTGCAGGTCGATTCCCTGTGTAGTCTCGTTTCGGCTGGCGTTTTTTAATGTATTTATAGAACAATAAATGGTGCGCTTAATTCTCCCATGCTTCTTGCAGATCTGTGGATAAGTCAAGAATTCATTTTGCTAAGCTTTCACCATCTGTAGTCACTGCGGTGCAGTGTCTAGAGCGCTCGCTTTGCAACTGCAGGGTTGCCGGTTCGAATCCCGATCTGCTGTAAGTCGTGAGGTTGAAATCCTGGAGTCAAAGGTAAGTGGTTTGCTTGTGTTTTGTTGGTGGGTGTTTCTCGAAGGATAGTTAAAAGTTAGTCAATAACATTTAACTATCTAGCCATAAGCATGGCCTACACCTATCTAAACTTATGAGTTACTCCCCAGTTACCAGCAATTCTGAATGCGGTAGTTCATGGGAAAGAGGAGGCATATGACTTATTTTTACATATCTGTCTTTGACAAATATCTTTAACGCACTGTGCTGCTCTTTTTCTGCGCTGTCACGCAGAGCTGTCGCTTTTCAGCTGCAGGGTTGCGGTAGGACAAGTGTCGTGTTTGTCGGCATGCTCCTAGATGCGATTAGTTTGGGCTAGCGGTTAGAGCTGCCTTCTTGAAGCGTCAGTTTCTGCAGGTCGATTCCCTGTGAAGTCTCGTTTCGGCTGGCGTTTTTTAATGTATTTATAGAACAATAAATGGTGCGCTTAATTCTCCCATGCTTCTTACAGATCTGTGGATAAGTCAAGAATTCATTTTGCCAAGTCCCCTCCATCAGTAGTCACTGCGGTGCAGTGGTTAGAGCTCTCGCTTTGCAACTGCAGGGTTGCCGGTTCGAATCCTGATCTGCTGGAAGTTGTGAGGTTGAAATCCTGGAGTCAAAGGTAAGTGGCTTGCTTGGGTTTTGTTTGTGGGTGTTTCTCGAAGGATCGTTAAAAGTTAGTCAATAACTTTTAACTATCTAGCCATAAGCATGGCCTACACCTATCTAAACTTATGAGTTACTCCCCAGTTACCAGCAATTCTGAATGCGGTAGTTCATGGGAAAGAGGAGGCATATGACTTATTTTTACATATCTGTCTTTGACAAATATCTTTAACGCACTGTGCTGCTCTTTTTCTGCGCTGTCACGCAGAGCTGTCGCTTTGCAGCTGCAGGGTTGCGGTAGGACAAGTGTCGTGTTTGTCGGCATGCTCCTAGATGCGATTAGTTTGGGCTAGCGGTTAGAGCTGCCTTCTTGAAGCGTCAGTTTCTGCAGGTCGATTCCCTGTGAAGTCTCGTTTCGGCTGGCGTTTTTTAATGTATGTATAGAACAATAAATGGTGCGCTTAATTCTCCCATGCTTCTTGCAGATCTGTGGATAAGTCAAGAATTCATTTTGCCAGTTCCCCTCCATCTGTAGTCACTGCGGTGCAGTGGTTAGAGCGCTCGCTTTGCAACTGCAGGGTTGCCGGTTCGAATCCCTATCTGCTGGAAGTCGTGTGGTGGAAATCTTGGAGTCAAAGGTAAGTGGTTTGCTTGGGTTTTGTTGGTGGGTGTTTCTCGAAGGATAGTTAAAAGTTAGTCAATAACTTTTAACTATCTAGCCATAAGCATGGCCTACACCGATCTAAACTTATGAGTTACTCCCCAGTTACCAGCAATCCTGAATGCGGTAGTTCATGGGAAAGAGGAGGCATGTGAGTTAATTTTACATACCTGTCTTTGACAAATATCTTTCACGCAGTGTGCTGCCCTTTTTCTGCGCTGTCACCCAGAGCTGTCGCTTTGCAGCTGCAGGGTTGGGGTAGGACAAGTGTCGTGTTTGTCGGCATGCTCCTAGATGCGATTAGTTTGGGCTAGCGGCTGCCTTCTTGAAGCGTCAGTTTCTGCAGGTCGATTCCCTGTGAAGTCTCGTTTCAGCTGGCGTTTTTTATTGTATTTATAGAACAATAAATGGTGCGCTTAATTCTCCCATGCTTCTTGCAGATCTGTGGATAAGTCAAGAATTCATTTTGCCAGTTCCCCTCCATCTGTAGTCACTGCGGTGCAGTGGTTAGAGCGCTCGCTTTGCAACTGCAGGGTTGCCGGTTCGAATCCCTATCTGCTGGAAGTCGTGTGGTGGAAATCCTGGAGTCAAAGGTAAGTGGTTTGCTTGGGTTTTGTTGGTGGGTGTTTCTCGAAGGATAGTTAAAAGTTAGTCAATAACTTTTAACTATCTAGCCATAAGCATGCCCTACACCGATCTAAACCTATGAGTTACTCCCCAGTTACCAGCAATCCTGAATGCGGTAGTTCATGGGAAAGAGGAGGCATGTGACTTATTTTTACATATCTGTCTTTGACAAATATCTTTAACGCACTGTGCTGCTCTTTTTCTGCGCTGTCACGCAGAGCTGTCGCTTTGCAGCTGCAGGGTTGCGGTAGGACAAGTGTCGTGTTTGTCGGCATGCTCCTAGATGCGATTAGTTTGGGCTAGCGGCTGCTTTCTTGAAGCGTCAGTTTGTCGGCATGCTCCTAGATGCGATTAGTTTGGGCTAGCGGTTAGAGCTGCCTTCTTGCAGCGTCAGTTTCTGCAGGTCGATTCCCTGTGAAGTCTCGTTTCAGCTGGCGTTTTTTATTGTATTTATAGAACAATAAATGGTGCGCTTAATTCTCCCATGCTTCTTGCAGATCTGTGGATAAGTCAAGAATTCATTTTGCCAAGTCCCCTCCATCAGTAGTCACTGCGGTGCAGTGGTTAGAGCTCTCGCTTTGCAACTGCAGGGTTGCCGGTTCGAATCCCGATCTGCTGGAAGTTGTGAGGTTGAAATCCTGGAGCCAAAGGTAAGTGGCTTGCTTGGGTTTTGTTTGTGGGTGTTTCTCGAAGGATCGTTAAAAGTTAGTCAATAACTTTTAACTATCTAGCCATAAGCATGGCCTACACCTATCTAAACTTATGAGTTACTCCCCAGTTACCAGCAATCCTGAATGCGGTAGTTCATGGGAAAGAGCAGGCATGTGACTTATTTTTACATATCTGTCTTTGACAAATATCTTTAACACACTGTGCTGCTCTTTTTCTGCGCTGTCACGCAGAGCTGTCGCTTTGCAGCTGCAGGGTTGCGGTAGGACAAGTGTCGTGTTTGTCGGCATGCTCCTAGATGCGATTAGTTTGGGCTAGCGGCTGCCTTCTTGAAGCGTCAGTTTCTGCAGGTCGATTCCCTGTGAAGTCTCGTTTCGGCTGGCGTTTTTTAATGTATGTATAGAACAATAAATGGTGCGCTTAATTCTCCCATGCTTCTTGCAGATCTGTGGATAAGTCAAGAATTAATTTTGCCAGGTCCAGTGTTTAGAGCTCTCGCTTTGCAACTGCAAGTTTGCCGTTTCGAATCCCGATCTGCTGGAAGTCGTGAGGTGAAAATCCTGGAGTCAAAGGTAAGTGGTTTGCTTGGGTTTTGTTGGTGGGTGTTTCTCAAAGGATAGTTAAAAGTTAGTCAATAACTTTTAACTATCTAGCCATAAGCATGGCCTACACCTATCTAAACTTATGAGTTACTCCCCAGTTACCAGCAATCCTGAATGCGGTAGTTCATGGGAAAGAGGAGGCATGTGAGTTATTTTTACATATCTGTCTTTGACAAATATCTTTCACACAGTGTGCTGCCCTTTTTCTGCGCTGTCACCCAGAGCTGTCGCTTTGCAGCTGAAGGGTTGGGGTAGGACAAGTGTCGTGTTTGTCGGCATGCTCCTAGATGCGATTAGTTTGGGCTAGCGGCTGCCTTCTTGAAGCGTCAGTTTCTGCAGGTCGATTCCCTGTGAAGTCTCGTTTCAGCTGGCGTTTTTTATTGTATTTATAGAACAATAAATGGTGCGCTTAATTCTCCCATGCTTCTTGCAGATCTGTGGATAAGTCAAGAATTCATTTTGCCAAGTACCCTCCATCAGTAGTCACTGCGGTGCAGTGGTTAGAGCTCTCGCTTTGCAACTGCAGGGTTGCCGGTTCGAATCCTGATCTGCTGGAAGTCGTGAGGTTGAAATCCTGGAGTCAAAGGTAAGTGGCTTGCTTGGGTTTTGTTGGTGGGTGTTTCTCGAAGGATAGTTAAAAGTTAGTCAATAACTTTTAACTATCTAGCCATAAGCATGGCCTACACCTATCTAAACTTATGAGTTACTCCCCAGTTACCAGCAATCCTGAATGCGGTAGTTCATGGGAAAGAGGAGGCATGTGACTTATTTTTACATATCTGTCTTTGACAAATATCTTTAACACACTGTGCTGCTCTTTTTCTGCGCTGTCACGCAGAGCTGTCGCTTTGCAGCTGCAGGGTTGCGGTAGGACAAGTGTCGTGTTTGTCGGCATGCTCCTAAATGCGATTAGTTTGGGCTAGCGGCTGCCTTCTTGAAGCGTCAGCTTCTGCAGGTCGATTCCCTGTGTAGTCTCGTTTCGGCTGGCGTTTTTTAATGTATTTATAGAACAATAAATGGTGCGCTTAATTCTCCCATGCTTCTTGCAGATCTGTGGATAAGTCAAGAATTCATTTTGCTAGATTTCTGCCATCTGTAGTCACTGCGGTGCAGTGTCTAGAGCGCTCGCTTTGCAACTGCAGGGTTGCCGGTTCGAATCCCGATCTGCTGTAAGTTGTGAGGTTGAAATCATGGAGTCAAAGGTAAGTGGTTTGCTTGTGTTTTGTTGGTGGGTGTTTCTCGAAGGATAGTTAAAAGTTAGTCAATAACATTTAACTATCTAGCCATAAGCATGGCCTACACCTATCTAAACTTATGAGTTACTCCCCAGTTACCAGCAATTCTGAATGCGGTAGTTCATGGGAAAGAGGAGGCATATGACTTATTTTTACATATCTGTCTTTGACAAATATCTTTAACGCACTGTGCTGCTCTTTTTCTGCGCTGTCACGCAGAGCTGTCGCTTTTCAGCTGCAGGGTTGCGGTAGGACAAGTGTCGTGTTTGTCGGCATGCTCCTAGATGCGATTAGTTTGGGCTAGCGGTTAGAGCTGCCTTCTTGAAGCGTCAGTTTCTGCAGGTCGATTCCCTGTGAAGTCTCGTTTCGGCTGGCGTTTTTTTATGTATTTATAGAACAATAAATGGTGCGCTTAATTCTCCCATGCTTCTTGCAGATCTGTGGATAAGTCAAGAATTAATTTTGCCAGGTCCCTTCCATCTGTAGTCACTGCGGTGCAGTGTTTAGAGCTCTCGCTTTGCAACTGCAAGTTTGCCGTTTCGAATCCCGATCTGCTGGAAGTCGTGAGGTGGAAATCCTGGAGTCAAAGGTAAGTGGTTTGCTTGGGTTTTGTTGATGGGTGTTTCTCGAAGGATAGTTAAAAGTTAGTCAATAACTTTTAACTATCTAGCCATAAGCATGAGTTACTCCCCAGTTACCAACAATCCTGAATGCAGTAGTTTATGGGAAAGAGGAGGCATGTGAGTTATTTTTACATATCTGTCTTTGACAAATATCTTTCACGCAGTGTGCTGCCCTTTTTCTGTGCTGTCACCCAGAGCTGTCGCTTTGCAGCTGCAGGGTTGCGGTAGGACAAGTGTCGTGTTTGTCGGCATGCTCCTAGATGCGATTAGTTTGGGCTAGCGGCTGCCTTCTTGAAGCGTCAGTTTCTGCAGGTCGATTCCCTGTGTAGTCTCGTTTCGGCTGGCGTTTTTTAATGTATTTATAGAACAATTAATGGTGCGCTTAATTCTCCCATGCTTCTTGCAGATCTGTGGATAAGTCAAGAATTCATTTTGCTAGGTTTCAGCCATCTGTAGTCACTGCGGTGCAGTGTCTAGAGCGCTCGCTTTGCAACTGCAGGGTTGCCGGTTCGAATCCCGATCTGCTGTAAGTTGTGAGGTTGAAATCCTGGAGTCAAAAGTAAGTGGTTTGCTTGTGTTTTGTTGGTGGGTGTTTCTCGAAGTATAGTTAAAAGTTAGTCAATAACATTTAACTATCTAGCCATAAGCATGGCCTACACCTATCTAAACTTATGAGTTACTCCCCAGTTACCAGCAATCCTGAATGCGGTAGTTCATGGGAAAGAGGAGGCATGTGACTTATTTTTACATATCTGTCTTTGACAAATGTCTTTAACACACTGTGCTGCTCTTTTTCTGCGCTGTCACGCAGAGCTGTCGCTTTGCAGCTGCAGGGTTGCGGTAGGACAAGTGTCGTGTTTGTCGACATGCTCCTAAATGCGATTAGTTTGGGCTAGCGGTTAGAGCTGCCTTCTTGAAGCGTCATTTTCTGCAGGTCGATTCCCTGTGAAGTCTCGTTTCGGCTGGCGTTTTTTAATGTATCTATAGAACAATAAATGGTGCGCTTAATTCTCCCATGCTTCTTGCAGATCTGTGGATAAGTCAAGAATTAATTTTGCCAGGTCCCCTCCATCTGTAATCACTGCGGTGCAGTGTTTAGAGCTCTCGCTTTGCAACTGCAAGTTTGCCGTTTCGAATCCCGATCTGTTGGAAGTCGTGAGGTGAAAATCCTGGAGTCAAAGGTAAGTGGTTTGCTTTGGTTTTGTTGGTGGGTGTTTCTCGAAGGATAGTTAAAAGTTAGTCAATAACTTTTAACTATCTAGCCATAAGCATGGCCTGCACCGAACTAAACTTATGAGCTACTCCCCAGTTACCAGCAATCCTGAATGCGGTAGTTCATGGGAAAGAGGAGGCATGTGACTTATTTTTACATATCTGTCTTTGACAAATATCTTTAACGCACTGTGCTGCTCTTTTTCTGCGCTGTCACGCAGAGCTGTCGCTTTGCAGCTGCAGGGTTGCGGTAGTACAAGTATCGTGTTTGTCGGCATGCTCCTAGATGCGATTAGTTTGGGCTAGCGGCTGCCTTCTTGAAGCATCAGTTTCTGCAGGTCGATTCCCTGTGAAGTCTCGTTTCGGCTGGCGTTTTTTATTGTATTTATAGAACAATAAATGGTGCGCTTAATTCTCCCATGCTTCTTGCAGATCTGTGGATAAGTCAAGAATTCATTTTGCCAAGTCCCCTCCATCTGTAGTCACTGTGGTGCAGTGGTTAGAGCGCTTGCTTTGCAATTGCAGGGTTGCCGGTTCGAATCACGATCTGCTGGAAGTCGTGAGGTTGAAATCCTGGAGTCAAAGGTAAGTGGTTTGCTTGGGTTTTGTTGGTGGGTGTTTCTCGAAGGATAGTTAAAAGTTAGTCAATATATTTTAACTATCCAGCCATAAGCATGGCCTGCACCGAACTAAACTTATGAGTTACTCCCCAGTTACCAGCAATCCTGAATGCGGTAGTTCATGGGAAAGAGGAGGCATGTGACTTATTTTTACATATCTGTCTTTGACAAATATCTTTAACACACTGTGCTGCTCTTTTTCTGCGCTGTCACGCAGAGCTGTCGCTTTTCAGCTGCAGGGTTGCGGTAGGACAAGTGTCGTGTTTGTCGGCATTCTCCTAGATGCGAATAGTTTGGGCTAGCGGCTGCCTTCTTGAAGCGTCAGTTTGTCGGCATGCTCCTAGATGCGATTAGTTTGGGCTAGCGGTTAGAGCTGCCTTCTTGAAGCGTCAGTTTCTGCAGGTCGATTCCCTGTGAAGTCTCGTTTCGGCTGGCGTTTTTTAATGTATTTATAGAACAATAAATGGTGCGCTTAATACTCCCATGCTTCTTGCAGATCTGTGGATAAGTCAAGAATTCATTTTGCCAGGTCCCCTGCATCTGTAGTCACTGCGGTGCAGTGGTTAGAGCACTCGCTTTGCAACTGCAGGGTTGCCGGTTCGAATCCCGATCTGCTGGAAGTCGTGAGGTGGAAATCCTGGAGTCAAAGGTAAGTGGTTTGCTTGGGTTTTGTTGGTGGGTGTTTCTCGAGGGATAGTTAAAAGTTAGTCAATAACTTTTAACTATCTAGCCATAAGCATGGCCTACACCGATCTAAACTTATGAGTTATTCCCCAGTTACCAGCAATCCTGAATGCGGTAGTTCATGGGAAAGAGGAGGCATGTGACTTATTTTTACATATCTGTCTTTGACAAATATCTTTCACGCAGTGTGCTGCCCCTTTTCTGCGCTGTCACCCAGAGCTGTCGCTTTGCAGCTGCAGGGTTGCGGTAGGACAAGTGTCGTGTTTGTCGGCATGCTCCTAGATGCGAATAGTTTGGGCTAGCGGCTGCCTTCTTGAAGCGTCAGTTTGTCGGCATGCTCCTAGATGCGATTAGTTTGGGCTAGCGGTTAGAGCTGCCTTCTTGTCAGTTTCTGCAGGTCGATTCCCTGTGAAGTCTTGTTTCGGCTGGCGTTTTTTAATGTATGTATAGAACAATAAATGGTGCGCTTAATTCTCCCATGCTTCTTGCAGATCTGTGGATAAGTCAAGAATTCATTTTGCCAGTTCCCTTCCATCTGTAGTCACTGCGGTGCAGTGGTTAGAGCGCTCGCTTTGCAACTGCAGGGTTGCCGGTTCGAATCCCGATCTGCTGGAAGTCGTGAGATGGAAATCCTGGAGTCAAAGGTAAGTGGTTTGCTTGGGTTTTGTTGGTGGGTGTTTCTCGAAGGATAGTTAAAAGTTAGTCAATAACTTTTAACTATCTAGCCATAAGCATGGCCTACACCGATCTAAACTTATGAGTTACTCCCCAGTTACCAGCAATCCTGAATGCGGTAGTTCATGGGAAAGAGGAGGCATGTGACTTATTTTTACATATCTGTCTTTGACAAATATCTTTAACGCACTGTGCTGCTCTTTTTCTGCCGGTTCGAATCCCGATCTGCTGGAAGTTGTGAGGTGGAAATCCTGGAGTCAAAGGAAAGTGGTCTGATTGGGTGTTGTTGGTGGTTGTTTCTCGAATGATAGTTAAAAGTTAGTCAATACATTTGTCGGTCATCCAGTCAGATGATACCGGTGGTTAGAATGGATAAGGGGATCAATTAAGTGGGGATGCTGCTAGAGGTGCAGGTAGGTGGGGAGAGTGGCAGATAGGGTATAGATGATACAGGTGTTATGAATGGATAAGGGGATCAATTAAGTGGGGTGTCTGCTAGATGTGTGCCCAGGCTGGGAGAGTGGCAGATAGGGTGTAGATGATACAGGTGGTAAGAATGGATAAGGGGATCAGTTAAGGGGGGAGGCTGCTAGAGGTGTGGGCAAGTTGACAGATAGGGTGTAGATGGTACAGGTGGTAAGAATGGATAAGGGGATCAGTTAAGTGTGTAGGCCACTAGAGGTGCAGTCAGGGTGGGAGAGTAGCAGATAGGGTATAGATGATACAGGTGGTAAGAATGGATAAGGGGATCAATTAAGTGGGGTGTCTGCTAGAGGTGTGCCCAGGCTGGGAGAGTGGCAGATAGGGTGTACATGATACAGGTGGTAAGAATGGCAAAAAGGGCAGTGTGGGAGGCAGGGCTACATAATAGAGGTGCCTAGCAGGAGTTAAATATAGTAGTGGAGTTGTTGAGGGCTAATAATAGCAGGGCAGTTATGAAAGTGGGGTCAAGGCAGGTGGAGGTCTGAATGGGGGACCTCTGGGGTTGTGTGTGAGGAGTTGAAAATGGGGGACTAAATATATATATATATATATATATATCTTTCTCTTCTCTCTCTGTATGTGCTGAGCTTCTGTGAATGTGTGCAATCTGATTAGATTGTTGTCAAACTGTGTGGTCTTGCAATTTGACAATTATAATATGTGATTCCATTGGTATGAGTGTCAGTGTGTCCTGCAGGTGAAGGTATGGGGATAGGTGAGTTGATGGAGTTAGGGTCCTCCTTCCATTAAACATGGAGTTATTATATACCAGAAAGGTCAACATTTGTATCCTGCTGTATTTCCTGTGTGTACCCATCTTATGCAAGTGTCCTGTGGGTGTGAACCACTGGATTTTATTTTTGTGCAAAATAACTTTGTAAGTATACTGAATGTTCTATATAACACATGTTTCATACACTACTAATTCTCCTCTATCAGATGCATTCATAACGCAGCTCACTTGCATATACCTTTAATGGTTAGTTCTAATCTATGTTCAGCCCACTAGCATGTAAATCCTTTGTTCTGAAACTGCATAAATACTGTGCCTGTACCAAATAAAATCAATGCTCTTCTGTGACATATAGACAATGGTGTGTTTCATTTAGAGGGAAGACTACTGCGCTAAAATTACTTTGCTACCAGATGATACCAGTTTAGGCTGATCCAGTGACCCTCTGCTCCTGAGCTGATACTGATGACCCTGATATGATCGCCGGGCACTGAGAGGCCCATACCTTTTAGAAGAGGGAGGGTTCCTGTATCTAAAGGCAAGACTATCTGGAGCTGAATAGTCCCCCTCCGTGGGATCTTCACAAGTCTTCATATGTCTTAGGTAGGCCTCAGGAACCAGATATGGGTAAGGGGATTCTTGGAGAAGTTTGTTCTGGTTCTAAAATGGATCGCTGTGAATATTCTTTGTGTTCCTAATGATTTCAGCTCTACCCTAAACCACCAATAGCACTATAGTGAGCCATTTGGGATGGAGACCTAGATAAATCCTAAATTGCTGATAACAGCAGTACCAAGAACAATATCCCCATGTTACACCTAATCTTTGTTTATATCACAGCTTTATTCATCTATTCATTCTAAGAAACATTACATACTTGAACATTCCTTTATGCTTTTCATATACCTCATGAGGCTGGAAAATGTGAGTGCACTAATATTAATACATTCAATTGATTTGATCAGTGGGTGATGCTCTTCTTTTCCCCATACCGTCTTTTCCCCACACCGTTATTTATTTAATATCTTGGAGCAACGGAGTGAACAGTGTTTTTGAAGAAGCTGGAAGCCCTGGGAATTACATTACCTTTACCACTGATTGGATGATTGCTTTAAAATCACTAAAAAAAACACCAATGGAACCAAATAGGAACTGAAGGCATCTACATGATGTTGGACTTTTGTACATTGTTCTTTATTTATATATGGGACTGTGCTTACTATTCACAAGGCTTTTTATTTCTATTTTGAATATTTAATATAAATATACTAATGCTTATTTGTACACTTTATGTCCATAGGGCTGCAGTATTTATGCTAATCTAAATATACTGTAGTTGGTCTGTGTATTGGTTCATTTAGGTATTGCGTTGTTCACAAAAAGTATCTTACTTCCTTTTGTATACTGGAGGCAGCTGGTTTTAGTGCATATTAATATGCCAAAATCTCATGTGTATGGGTTATATATATATATATATATATATATATATATATATATATATATATAAAACAGGAAGAGGAACTTTATTGAAAGCCGAAATAAAGTATATATATATATATATATATATATATATATATATATATATATATATATAGAGAGAGAGAGAGAGAGAGAGAGAAAACAGGAAGAGGTACTTAATTAAAAGTAAAAGTAAAGTAGTTTATTTAACAAGATTCAAAATATCACTTGATGGAACTGGAAAATACATTAAATAAGAAGTACAAAATTGATATGATCTTACAAGTTTGAAGAACTACTTGAAACTTAAAATATTTCCTAGAGACATAAGAGTATGTAAAAAAAGTTAATTTGCTATGGTATAGACATGAGTACATGAGTGGGCCTATTCTGAAGAAATGCACATTAACCTTTATACAACTGTTGGTTAATTTTAGGAGGAGGAATCTTGAGTCTATCTCTAAAAAGATTAAATAGGTCCTGGAGAATTGAAAACCTTATAGAGGAGATGTCTATTACCAGAGTTTTTGACTATCTTCACTGCGCAATGGGCTTTGGACTAGGTGCGAAGGGCTGTTCACCACATCCAGGGCTTCATAAATTCACTGTAGTCACCATCATCTGCGCAATTCTGAGTTCTTTCCACAAGGTTAGTCCACCACTGGTTCTGAATTTCTCAAAGCTTTTGTTGGAATTTGCTGCACACAAGACTGCTTTCTTATTAGGGAAGGAGAGCTGAGTAAGATGCGCATGATGAGCAGATCTCTTTTCCGACAGTAATTCATGGATCTCCTGATTGTTTTTGGCAAACCAGATTTCTTTGTTCTTCTTTGTGGAGAAACCTAGGACCTCTTTAGATATCTGCAGGATGCTGATTTTGAGGTTTGTTCCCAAACAACATCTGAATAGGGGTCTATAAAGCACCTTGGCTCCTTTAGTTGTGACTGGAGATTTGCCTGGAAGTCGGCCTTTACATCAGCTGACTGGACATTGCTGATCTGTAACTTCTTCATTGGGGCTCTTCTCCTCTTTGGCTTAGGATTAAAGTGTAGACGAAGTCTACAGATGATGTCCGTATTACATTCTATGCTGGGCCTGACTCGATGGTCTCACTGGAAAACCAGAATGTAGTCTAAAAGGTGCAAGTGCTTGGACAGAGAATGCATCCAGGCTGTCTTCAGTCTGTCTTTCTGCTGAAAAACGGTGTTGGTGATGATGAGTTGCTGCGCTGCACAAAACTCTAGCAGAAGGTGCCTGTGGCTTCCAACACCATGGTTGCCAAATACCCCTTTCCAAGCTTCTGAATCTTTTCCTATTCTGGCATTAAAAGCACAGAGGATGATCACCTTGTTGTTTGCAGGGATGTTTTGTACGAGATTGCGCAGGTCAGGCTTGGAGGAGACAGAGAGGAGGAGAGCGAGGTGACAAGGGAGGCAAAAGACTGTCAGAGAATGGCCCTTCTAAAGCATTGGATGGAATTCCTGGGACTGTGGCATGACCATGAGCTGTCAGGCAGGCTGGAGGAGCTAGTATTGACAGAGCCTTCCCTGGAGTATAAATATGACAAAATCTGTTGGTGCACTCAGATGGGATCCCTATTTTCAGTTGGAGCTGATGGAAGGGCTCTGGGACGTAGTGGATGGGAATCCTGAATGTGGTCTAGGGACTGTAAAGAGGCAGAATAACTTGTTTTTTAAACCCTGTCAAGGACTGGGACTATAACCATGGTCCCAGGAAGCTTATTTTGCAGGGACCTATGAATCAACAAAAGCTGCAGCTGGAGGCTGAATACATGAAGTTGCTGGATGAGGCAACTCTGGAGGGTTTTGACAATCCAGTTGGAAGGATCCCTGTCAGACAGACAGGGATGAAAAGGATTGATTACCGGACCCCTGACAACCAGGAGTTATGGCCAAGATTAATTACTTTCAAGGGGTTTGGGGAAAGGCTATTATGGATTCTGACCAGGACTATGTACAAATGGACCAGGCCAGGCCTAGCCAATGTTTTCTATGGCTAGGCCAGATGAGGACTGTACTATACAATGAATAAGTAGCCCAGGGACCTTACTAGATTGGTGGAAATGTCTGGTGGCAATTGAGCCATGGAGGCTATTCTCAAAATAGTGTGCCTGCTTAAATGTGGAAGACTATTTGGAATGTGAGGTACCCAAAACGCCATCACCCACACAAGTGAGATCAGTGTAGCTATGATGTCAACGAACAGGATCACCTCCTAGTCTACACTAGAAAGGAAGGGAAATAGGTTGTGATGCCCAGGATGGCCCACTGACTTTTGTGGGTTATGTAGTATGTGGGCCCTGAAGCCATGGACTCTGTTATTTGTGACCCCATCATGTGTGATTGCTAATACCAAAATGAGCTTGAAATGTTTTTTTAAGGACTGTGACAATTTGTTTTTCATGTTGTTTCAGAATGTTATAAGAATATGTTAAGATATGACACAATTAGTTTCTTTAGAAAGGGCAGTGTAATTTTCTCCATTATAAAGTATTGTCTTTGTCTGATACATTAATCAAATGGTGTGTGCCTGCTCTTGATCCTAAGAGAATTAGGGAAAATGCTTTATTATTTTTGGACTAGGTACATTGAAAGCAGGAGGTGTGCACGTGGACACCTTGTCCCTGGGTCACGACACCAACTAAACAAAACATGGTGGAAAGCATACAAAAACGGTGGAATAATTATCTTACAACAGAGTAACAGTTTCTCAGTTTCTTAAACCTACCATTTTCCCTATGTATAATCTAGACATGAAGCACTTGTGTAAGCAAAGGACCTCCCGGGGGGGTGGAGATTCACACTACCAGTGTCATGCTTTTAGAGAGCAAACAATAATGAGCTTTTGCATTAACGTGCAAAAACACTAAACTGATAGGGCTCACAATATTGCTGATGTAGAGTGTAAAAATGTGAAAATATAGTTTAGTGTTTTTGCCATTTCTAAAACACAGCATGGGACTGCTTGCTGTACAACAGCATGACACTGGTAATGTGAATCCACTTCCCTTTTGGAGTGTCCTTTGCAGTGCTGCAGGTCAAAGATGTGCATGATGGCAACCTATATTTGCATGGGAGTAGGAACCAGTGGGGGTGAGGAAGACATACCCCCCCAGGGCACCTCTAACTTTGTTTTTTGTATATCCCCCCCAGATGTTTCAATGTTTCAATGTGTACATGTGTACATGCATAGAAGCTGTTTTGAGGTATATGGCTCCTACACTCAGAAACTATTACTCTTTGGGTTTCTTACAAAAAAGGAGTTTACATTTTATATGAAAATTAGAACATAAAAAAAAATTAAAAACTGGAACTTTATAGATTGATTAAAAATATATTATAATCCAATAAGGATTAATTATGTAGCCATATTATTTACTCTATTTGAGAGATATATTATTGGTGTTAGTCTAATACCCATACCTTACCGGTAGATTGCTTTATTTGTGTCCTAATGAGGAATATATTAGGCTAACATTTTTAGCTGTGTGAATGAGATTTAACATTTTTTTTATTATAATAGTGCATGTGCTGTGATTTGGTTACACATATATACTTAATGAGTCTAATATTTCTTGGACATTGGTCCAAGGGCATTTAGCCAGCTTGTGGGGCACACCATAGCCCTTCAGTCATGAGGTCCTTGAAATGAGACATAGGACTCTTTTTGTATCAGGAAGTACACGTTCAACCCTATTAAATTCCCCCAACATGAAAACCTGCTAGACTAACGGCTATTAAATTGGCCTTTTACAGCTACCTGCAAAATGATCTGCGGGTTACAGGTGGAAAAACCCTTCAGGCTATCGAAATCCTAACTCTGTTGCAGTAAAACCTTTGATCTGTCAAATCGCAAATCGATATTAAATTGCTACGAATCCCCAAAGACAAACTGGCGATCAAACCCGTAAACGGCAAATGGAGGCAAAAATATTACAGACCATAGAATAGAAATATAATTGCATATACATCTCGCTCATCACATCTACATTGGGAAAACAAATAGTGGCCAAATTACACCACCACATCACATATATCAAGTACCAGGGGAACATTTTATTCTTTGTTGTTAAATCCTTCACTTGTGTCTGACTCTTTGTGACCCTATGGACTGCAGCACATTTAGCTAGGTATCTGCCTGTGCCGTTCCACAAGGTTTGCATGCCAAAGACACTGGAGTGGGTTGCCAGTTCCTTCTCTAGTGGACTGGGATTTGTCTGACCTCTCTGCTATGACCTGCCCAGCTACAGTGGTGCTACATGGTTTAGCTCACACCTTCATTCAGGTACACCAACACCACTTAGTAATCCTAAGGGGACCAGGGGAACATACACCACTAAATTGATGAATAGCAAAACATAATGGGTGGTCACCAAATGGCACATGGTCATCGACAATGGCGTGGGACTTTCCAGGATGGGCGTAGCAGAGATTATTCCTAATGGAGGTGAGGTGAGGTGCCATGACTGTTGCTCCACATGCCTATGCACAGCCTCCGTGTGTTTTTGCGACCCCTCCTAATGGGTTAGAGTAGATTAGTGTGGTATATCTTCCCCTGGTCCCCTTCAGGGTTGCTAAGTGGTGGTGGTGAAGGGGCTTGTGTACTTCAATTAAGCTGTGAGTTATACCATGGGTCACTCTAGGTGGGCAGGTGATAGCAGAGAGGTCAGAAAAACCACAGTCCCCTAGAGAAGGAACTGACAACCCACTCCAGTTCATTCCCTCAGGGAAATGTTGATACTCTACAGTATCACACATTGGACTTGGCATGTGTATTAACCTTTTATTTTTATTATATATGATATACATTATTATTATTTTAAGCCATGGCAATGCTGTTTGCAACACAATGTAAGGATGTAAAGAATTTTGTTGCCATGGTGACATTTACAAAAAAACATCTACAACCCACTTTGAAGGGGCAACGCATTCTTACCATGTGATTGTGTGTGTATTTCATATAAAGAGGCTGGTATTGCAATATTTAAGGGTCCCATAAGATCAATTATAATATGATCCATTCGATCAAAATTGGATTATTAATTAGTAATAGTCCTTAATCATATATCATGTATTTGTGGAGCTGTGATGGTATTTTAATTGGTCTATAGAGGCCCTTTTTATATGGAGTCTTTTCTAGTTGGCTCCAAAAATGATTTGGGCTAGATCACCTTCTCCCTTTCAAGCGGCTCTTATCTATATAATATAGAATTATTTTGGGTCCACATTGTATATATTTTGCCAGTATTTGAGCATATAACCCGTTACCCGGGTACTCTATAAGTTTTGCTTAGTATAAAAATAAATAACCCGTTTCTTGGGGGTTCTATATGTTATCGCAGGGTGAATCCATACTCACTGCGGTATATTATACTGGTTAAAAGATCTCATCTATGCTATATCTTATTCCCTATGGATCCCAAATGCTATCCATCCGCTACAGCTTCCATAAAGATTGGATAAGGACAGGTAAGGGACACATACACGCACACACACACACAGCACACTGGTACTAAGATGCCTACGTGCTCCTAGCACATGGATGCAGGTAGCGTCATCAAAGCCTGACGCGTTTCTACGTAATGACGTCTTTCTCAAAGAACTAGGCTATTGGGCAGTCGGATCCACCTTATTAAGCATTCCCATGATTGAATTATGTGATCTAGTTATTTAATGTAAAGTGAACTGGAATGAGGATAAACATTCCATATAATCATAATTTATCAGGTGATCTTATAAAACTCATAAGTGAATCTATATCTTAAATAACAGGCTCCATAATAATAATGGAGAAAAAGTGACTGAAAATTGATTGCTCACAAAGTGACTACTATAAATTAAGTATAATATGGTATGTCGTGATATAATAGTCCACCTGCATACCTATATATATTCGTGTGTGATCTAAAAAAGTGCTAGAAGAAGCAATCTCTACTTCCAATCCTGGATTTTTTATTATTATGTTTTAATCACTGTTGTGATCAAGATACAATAAAGTTATTCTTTTTTTTTTTTTAAAAGAGAGTTACCTTTCCTACTTCTATCCTCAAATCATACATGTTAGGTGGTAAAAACCTTGGGAACTAGCAGTCCTTACAATATTAATAACACAATGTAAGGCTTTTGCTCCTCTGTGGACCTTCGGCGCTCATTGTGAGCCTATCCCCTCGTGTACTTCAAGTGTCCAGCTTTGCAACGATCACCTTTGGTGGTCATCACGAAGACAGATATATAAGTACAGTGTAAAATGTGAAAAAATTGTGAGTACAGTGAATTAATAAAGTAATATGAATTAATAAATGAATTTACTTTACCTATTTATATTTAATATGCAGCAATCAAGAGCTAACAACATATTTGGATTTTCCTGCATCTGAAAATGTACAGTTGCAGTGTTGATCAAAAATGTACGGTTGGAGTGTTGAGAAAGTGTTAGCAATGTGGCAAGTGTGCAGTGTGAATAGGCTGTGTGCGCGAGGCCAAACCGTTTGTTTAGGCGAGTGAAGTGGCATTTTAGAATCCTAACATTATGAGTTGTAAGTAAACGTTGTAAAATGGCGTTTTTTTTCTATGTGTTACTTGGCTTGCGAGCATTTTCCGTCCGTTGTAATGGTATATTTTCTATGTGCTACAGTTCTGGCTAATTCGTACATGCATGGTGGTGATTTTCGCAGCTCTGTATCCTTTAGCCTCGTTTTCATTTTTTTTGTCCGCCATATTTCTTCTTGCTTAGCTGATTTTAAAGTGGCCAAACGTTTTAAATACGACTTACATTTGCGTGCAAGCTCACTCCCAGATGTCCCGTGCTGTGTGTGATGTTTGATTTATGTGGTATTTTTTGTTGTTGTTGCGTTTTGGTGTTTGTGGATGTGCACGGTTTAGGCGTTCAGGTATTTGCGCAACCTGATATTATTTTTCTAAGTTCAAAGGTCAGAATTGTTGTTTAGTGTATGATGTTTTTTTTATGTTTTGTTTTTATTTTTAAGTGTTTTTGTTATTTTTTGATGTACGCGTTTTGGCCATTAACTTCGTAGTTTTGAGACCCCGCAGGTTGTAATTTTTTTTGTCTAAGTCCGTATTTCCCCCGGTGCGTGTTATTGTCCCGCGGTGTTGTTCTTTTTTTCAAAGTCCCGCTTTTCTGGGTTGTTTTTAAACGCGAGTGAGGCGTCTTAGAGCCTAACTCCGCAAATGCGGACACTTGCTTTGCGAGACTCGCATTTGCGGCCTGCAATGAGCCTTTGGCTCACTACAGTTTATGTTCCCCTCCTCATTTGCAGCCTGCAATGAGCCTTCGGCTCATTGTGCCCGAAGTTGGAGCCTCCACGGGCACCTAACATGGGGGGGGTTCCCATTGAGACCACCGGAGAAATCAAAATTCTAATTTCCAGCCTTGCAGGTCCTTAAAGGACCATAAAGGTCCTTAAAGGACCCGAAAAAAATAAAAATTAAACCTTTCACTCATGGGGCTCTATATATAGAGCCCCATGAGCCCCCACATAACCATGTCACTCATGGGGGTAAATACAGACCCCCATAATCCCTTAATTAATCCTGTCACTCATGGGGGTCAATACAGACCCCCATAAGCCCTTATTTAATCCTGTCACTCATGGGGGTCTGCCCCCATAAGCCCTTAATTAACCCTGTCCCTCATGGGGGGCAATACAGACTCTTATAAGCCTCTATTTAACCCCATCAGTCCCATAAGGGTATATAAAGATCCTCAAGGACCCTCATGACACGAGCTACAAACAGTACACTGCACTATAACCCCCAATAAACCATTAAATCGAAACTAACCCCCCCTCTACACTAACCTTAACCTACTTACACTACCGACCTACCCCCTAATACCCCCCCACCACACTAATTACAGAAAATAATAAAACCTAACTGACAGAAAATAAAAAATCTACATTACAGAAAATAAAAAACCTAAGTCACACAAAAAAAATCTACATTACACAAAAAAATAAAAAAAATAAGTCACAACAAATAAAAAAGGTACATTACAGAAAATAAAAAAATACATTACAATCCCCTCCACTACAGAAAAAAAAATACACACCTGAAAAGGAAATACATACAGAATACATACAGTACATTGCAATACAATACCAATAAAATAAAATACAATACCCCCCATCTAAAATACAATAAATCCTATAAAAAATACACACATACCCCACTATCTAAAATACAATAAATCCTATCTAAAATACACACATACACCCCTATCTATCTAAAATACATCCCCCTATTTAATATACAATAAATCCTATACCTCCCAAACGCTAATGAGCTTCCTAGAGACTTTTCCAGCATTAAACTGGCAATGGCGCTTTCTGAATGGCTGAAAATGTTGTCAATCAAATTTCAGCAAATCAGAAGGCGCCAAGGTGTAAGCCAATCAGGATGGGATACACCCCCATATCCTATTCTGATTGGCTAATGCACCGGTCAATCTTTTTTAAACCAATCAGAAGGCATTATTGCCTTCAGTCAATCACAATGGGATACACCCCCACAGGGTGATTGGCTGGAGGCATCAGCACATTCTGATTAGCTGCAGTCTGATTGACAGTGACAACAGCCAATCAGAAGATGCAGATTCCTTTAGCCAATCACTCCATGGGGATGTATCCCATTATGATTGGCTGAAGGGAATTGCACCTTCTGATTGGCTGTTGTCACTGCAGCCAATCAGAATACACTGAAGCTTCCAGCCAATCACCCTGTGGGAGTGTATCCTTTTATGATTGGCTGAAAAAAAGATTGACAGGTGGATTAGCCAATCAGAATAGGATATAGGGGATTGGCTTACACCTTGACACCTTCTGATTGGCTGAAATTTGATTGGCCACGTTTTCAGCCAATCAGAAGGCACCATTGCCAATTTTCTTCCGGAAAAGTCTCTAGGAGGCTCATTTGCGTTTGGGACGTCCGCAGGTGCGGACCTCAGTTAGTTGTTGTTTGTTTGTTTTTTTAGAGCGAGGATTCTTCCAGGGCCCAGCCGGGGCAGAAGAGGAGGAGGCCGGGGACATCGCGGGGAGGCAAGTTCAATGTATATTATTTTTATTTTACTTTATTTTGTTTGTGTGTATATTGTAGTAATGTAATGTTTATCTTTAACAGGGGCCGTACCGGAGAAGAAAATAAGAAGGATGGGGAGAACATGCTGGAAAGGTGAGTAGAATATATAGAATATTTAGAATGTTTATTTATAGTATTTAAATGTGTTGTACTAATTTGTGTTTTGTTTGTTTACCTAGGCTGGTGATCTGAAGGGACATCTGCATAGGTAAGTGGATTTGATTATTTTTTTTAGGATAGAATTAGGGTTTGTATACAGAGATAGGATTTTATTATATTAAATAGGGGGGATGTATTTTAGATACATAGGGGGTATGTGTGTAATTTAGATAGGATGTCTTGTATTTTTGATAGTGGGGTATGTGTGTATTTTAGTTATATTTTTGTGAAATATTTAATATATTTTAGATAAGGGGTATTGTATTTTATTTTATTTGTATTGTACTGTATTGTAATGTATATATTCTGTATGTATTTCCTTTTCAGGTGTGTAATTTATTTTTTATTTTCTGTAGTGGGGGGTTGTAATGTGTTTTTTATTTTCTGTAATGTACCCTTTTTAATTTTTGTGATTTAGGATTTTTATTTTCTGTAATGAGATTTTTTTTTGTGAGTTAGGATTTTTTATTTTCTGTAATGTAGCTTTTTTATATTTTCAGTGAATTAGGCTTCTTTATTTTATGTGACTTAGCTTTTATTATTTTTTATTACATAGAAATTAAGGTTGAAAAAAGACTTTCAGTCCATCAAGTTCAACCTGTTAAGATCTCCTCTGATCTGCAATATGCGGATTAGTTATTAATTAATTTGTTGTTAAATAATTATTAATAGTATAGAATTGGAGGATGAATAAAGAGTTAGTCCATCAAGTTCAACCTTTTTAGATCTCTATTGATCTTTTTAATATGTGGACTATTTATTATTAATTGTTAATTGATCCAGAGGAAGGCAAACAGAAAAAAAAAACATTGAAATGTTGCCAATTGTCTCATAAGGGGAAAAAAAGCAAAATTCCTTCCTGACCCCAAAAGCTGGCGATCAGATTTCTCCCTGGATCAATATTCCTTCGCTAGTTATCTAGGATAGCCTTGAATGCCCTCTTTATTAAAAAATATATCTAACCCCTTTTTGAAGTTGTCTATCGAATTTGCTGTTACCACCTCCTTTGGTAGAGAATTCCACAGTTTAACCACCCTAGCTGTGAAGAATCCTTTTCTTTGTTTAAGGTGAAATCTTTTTTCCTCTAACCTCAAAGAATGTCCTCTTGTCAGTTGAAAATCTCTTGCTACAAAAAGTTCACTTGACAAAGCCTTATATTGACCCTAGATGTATTTAAATAAGGTAATCATAGATGCCTTTTTTCTAGCGAAAATAGGTTTTGTTTGGTTAGTCTTTCTTCATAACTTAGCCCCTCAATTGCCCTTATTAGTTTTGTAGCCCTTCTCTGTACCTTTTTCCAGCTCTAAAATGTCCTTTTTATGAAGTGGTGCCCAAAATTGTACTCCATATTCCAAATGAGGGCGTACTAGGGATTTGTATAGTGGTAGAATTATATTTGCTTCCCTTGCTTCTATACCCTTCTTAATACATGCTAATATTTTACTTGCCTTTGCAGCTGCTGCTTGGCATTGAGCACTGCTACCTAGGTTGTTGTCCACTAGTACTCCCAAATCCCTTTCAATATCTTATACCCCTAGATTTGCTCCATTAAGATTATAAATTGCATGGCTATTTTTCATTCCCAAATGCATAACCTTGCATTTATTTGTATTAAATCTCATCTGCCATTTAGCCACGCATTTCTCTAATTTATGCAAATCCCTTTGAAGGGAAAGTACATCATTATGCGATTTTATTACCTTGCACAACTTACTGTCATCAGCAAAAATGGAGACACTACTTTCGAGTCCTACTTCTATGTCATTAATAAATATGTTAAAAAGGAGAGGACCTAATACTGAACCTTGAGGAACCCCACTTATCACATTAGACCAATCGGAGTATGTTCCATTTACAACAACCCTTTGCTTCCTGTCTTTTAGCCAGCTCTTGATCCATGAGCAGGTATTTACTGCAATTCCTGTACCCCTTAGTTTGCTCACTAGTCTTCCATGTGGTACTGTGTCAAACGCCTTTGAAAAATCCACTGAGTTGCCCTGATCCAAGTTCCTACTAACCTCCTCATAGAAACTAATTAGATTGGTCTGACACGACCTATGCTTCATAAATCTGTGTTGACTGCTACCTATGATCTTGTTCAAATAGACATATTATTGTATTCTGTCGCCTTATTCTTACATATTATCCTTTATTAACCCTTCTAAAAGCTTCCCAACTACAGATGTGAGGCTCACTGGTCTATAATTCCCGGGATTTGCTCTTGATCCCTTCCTAAATATAGGTATCACCTCTGCTTTTCGCCAGTCATCTGGTAACGGCCCTAAAATCCTTACATTGTGTGCCACACAGCATTCCCAGCCTTACAATTTTATTGACCGTCATTTTTTGACGGGCAAGTCACTAGGTTTTAAATAGAAGCAATTTTGCTACCAACAGATAATGGGCAATTAACAACCTTTTTGATTGACTAATATTAGGTGCTAATATATGAAAGAGAACAACTTTAGGTTCAACAGTCAAAATTACCTTTACCATTTCTGTCAAATGAGAAATACATTGTTTCCAGAATAGCTGGACCAAACCACATGTCCACCAGATATGGACATGGGTGCCTATAGCACCACATCCTCTCCAGCACATATTTGAGCGAGATCCATCTAATTTATTTAGGTCAAACGGCACCCAATACCATCTCTGGACCAATTTAAAAAGCAATTCTCTAAATGATATACATTGAGATGCCATTTTAGTCAGCCTAAAACCTTCCCACCATTTATCTTCTGGACATAACACCCCTAGTTCTTCTTCCCATTTAACTATTCTATTAGTTTTACCTTTGTAATGGATCTCCTTCAAAATGTTCTCACATTTAGAAACTTTTTTGTGATAAGTTGTCATTTAAAATATATTGTTCAAAGCCTGTTAAATCCTTATAATGCAAATCTAAATAACCCAACAAGGATAATTCCTTATTTAATTTGAGCAGATCCAATACATGCAATTTTAAGTTCATCTTAGGGAGTCACAAGTAAAGAATCTTGTTATTATGCAGGATCTTATCATTCTCAATACCCATCCACACGTCCTAATAAATGTGACATAAGTATGACTTCATGAATATCCATGATTGAAGGGAAGTTTAAATCTCCCCTTACAAAACTTATTTTTAAAATTTCCAGTCTTATTCTAGATCTTTTTTTATTATATATAAACTTATTTAGCAAGACCTGGAATTTTTGTAAAATTTACCTAGGAGCTACTTGTGGGATACATCTCAATATGTATGTGAATTTCAGGATGATAACCATATTTACAGTTGAGATTCTCCCCTTTTCCAAGTTTTTTTTTATCAAAATATATTTAGTTCTATATGACAGATCCACCCCCAAGTGTGTCACATGTTTACTTTTCCAATTAAAATCATAAAGACATTGAACTTTTACCACTCGATCAGACCCCAAATACCGGCAATAAGATTTCTCCCTGGATCAATACTCTCTCTCTAATTATCCAGGATAACCCTGAATGCTCTTTTTCAATAGAAATATATCCAGTCCCCTTTTAAAGTTATCTACCGAATCTGCTGTCACCACCTCCTTTTGTAGAGAATTTCACAGATTAACCACCCTTACTGAGAAGAACCCTTTTCTTTCTTTAAGGTGGAATCTTTTTACTTCTAACCTCAAAGGATCTTCTTGGGTTAGTTGGAAATCTCTTGGAACAAAAAGCTCACTTGACAAATCTTTATACTTACTCTGGATGTATTTATATACGGTAATCATATCTCCTCTTAGATGCCTTTTTTCTAGAGAGAATAAGTTTAATTTGGTTAGTCTTTCTTCATAACTTAGCCCATCCATTCCCCTTATTAATTTTGTAGTTCTTCTCTCCAGCTCTAAAATTTCCTTTTTATGAAGTGGTACCCAAAATTGTACTCCATATTCTAAATGAGGGCATACCAGGGATTTGTATAATGGCAAAATTATATTTGCTTTCCTTGCTTCTATGCCCTTCTTAATAGATGCTAATATTTTATTTGCCTTTGCTGCTGCTGCTTGGCATCGAGCACTGTTATCTAGGTGGTTGTCCACAAGTACTCTCAAATCCTTTTCAATATCTGATACACTATATTTGCTCCATTAAGATTATACATTGCATGGCTATGTTTCCATCCCGGATGCATACCTTTACATTTATTTGTATTAAATATCATCTGCCATTTAGATGCCTATTCCTCTAATTTATGTAAATCCCTTTGGAGTGAAAGAACATTATTATCTGATTTAATTACTTTGGACAACTTTGTGTCATCAGCAAAAATTGAGACACTACTTTCCAATCCTACTTAAGTCATTAATAAATATGTTAAAAAGGAATGGACCTAATACTGAACCCTGAGGAACCCCACATTAGTCCAATCGGAGTATGTTCCATTTACAACAACCCTTTCCCTCCTGTCTTTTAGCAAGCTCTCGATTCATGAGCATGTATTTACAGCAATTACTCATCATCCCTCCTCATCCTCAACCTCCCTCCTCAACCCCCTCATCCTCAACCCCTCCTACTCAACCCCCCATCCTTAACCCCCTCCTCAACCCCCTCCTCAACCTCCCTCCTCAACCTCAACCCCCCTCCTCATCCTCAACCCCCTCCTCATCCTCAACCCCCTCATCAACCTCCCTCCTCATCCTCAACCCCCCGTCCTCAACCTCAACCCCCCCATCCTAAACCTCCCTCCTCAACCTCCCTCCTCATCCTCAGCCCCCCTCATTCTAAACTCCCCCCCCCCTCCTCATTCTAAACGCCCCCTCCTCATTCTAAACCCCCCTCTCCCCTCACTTACCTGCTCCGGCCTCCGCTCCTTCCTGGTCTTGATGTGGCGCGCATGTGACGTCACCGCCACGTCATTAGCATATACCGGGTGCCAGCAACCGGTATATGCTAATGCCGTGACATCACATGCTACCTGCCGGCACCCGGTTAAATGCTAATGACGTGGCACACGTGTGACATCACGGCATTAGCATATACCGGGTGCCAGCACCCGGTATATGCTAATGACGTGGCGCGCATGTGACATCATTGGCACATCAAGACCAGGAAGGAACGGAGGCCGGAGCAGGTAAGTGAGGGGAGGGGGGGGGGTTTAGAATGAGGAGGGAGGGTTTAGAATGAGGAGGGGGGAGGGAAAGAGACACGGGGGGGTTAAAGAGACACAGGGGGGGTAGAGAGAAACGGGGGGGTAGAGAGACACGGGGGGGAGAGTGACTTGAGTATAAGCCAAGGGGGCCCTATTAAGCCTTAAAAAAAGGGCTGAAAAACTTGGCTTAATCGAGTATATACAGTACTTAATACTGATGTGTGATATTATATATAATTAATTTTCTTGGATCCTCTTTAGATCTGATACTCATGATGTATCTGTAGATAGTTACATAGTTACATAGTAATTTAGGTTGAAAAAAGACTGAAGTCAATCATGTTCAACCTTTTTAGATCTCCTCTGGTCTGTATATGCGTATTAGTTATAAATTAATTAGTTTTTAATTAATTATTAATCAACTTTTTTCATTTTTTTTTAATTATCAGAGGAAGGCAAACAGAAAAAAAAAAAAACAAGTAAAACTAAGCCAATCATGTCCAAGGGAAAAAAATAATAATTCCTTCCTGACCCAGATACTGGCAATCAGATTTTTCCCTTGATCAATACTACCTCTCTCATTAACCAGGATAACCCTGACTTCCCTTTTTAATTAGAAATAAATCCAGTCCCTTTTTAAAGTTATCTATCAAATCCGCTGTCACCACCACCTCTGGTAGAGAATTTGTCAGATTAACCACCCTTACTGTGAAGAACCATTTTCTTTCTTTAAGGTGGAATTGTTTTACTTCTAACCTCAAGGGATGTCCTCTTGTCAGTTGAAAAGTTCTTGGCACCTAAAGCTCCCTTAACAAATCTTTATACTGACCCTGGATGTATTTATATAAGGTAATCATATCTCCTCTTAGACACTTTTTTCTAGAGAAAATTAGTTTAATTTGGTTAGTCTTTCTTCATAACTTAGCCCCTCCATTCCCCTATTAGTTTTGATGCTCTCCTCTGTATCTTTTCCAGCTCTAAAATGTCCTTTTTATGAAGTGGTGCCCAAAATCGTACTCCATATTCCAAATGAGGGTGTACTAGAGATTTGTATAGTGACAGAATTATATTTGCTTCCCTTGCTTCTATACCCTTCTTAATACATGCTAATATTTTATTTGCCTGTGCAGCTGCTGCTTGGCTTTGAGCACTGTTACCTAGGTGGTTGTCCACAAGCACTCCAAAATCCCTTTCAATATCTGATACCCCTAGATTTGCTCTATTAAAATTATAAATTGCATGGCTATTTTTCCTCCCCAGGTGCATAATTTTACATTTATTCGTATTAAATCTCATCTGCCACTTAGATGCCCATTCCTCAATTTTATGTAAATCCCTTTGGAGGGAAAGCACATCACTATCTGATTTAATTACCTTGTACAACTTCGTGTCATTAGCGAAAATGGAGACACCACAATAAAATCCCACCTCTAAGTCATTAATAAATATGTTAAAAAGGAGAGGACCTTATACTGAAGCCTGAGGAACATCACTTACCACATTAGTCCAATCAGAGTATGTTCCATTTACAACAACCCTTTGCTTCCTGTCTTTTAGCCAGATCTCAATCCATGAGCAGATATTTACCGTAATTCGTGTATCTCTTAGTTTGCAGAATAGTCTCCCATGTGGCACTGCATTAAAAGCCTTTGCAAAATCCCAAAAGACTACATCCACTGAGTTGCCTTGATCCAGGTTCCTACTAACCTCCTCATAGAAACTAATTAGATTTGTTTGACATGACCTATCCCTCATAAATCCATTTTGACTCCTACTTATAATCCTGTTCAAATAGACTTATTCTTCTATATTATCCCTTATTAACCCTTCTAAAAGCTTCCCCACTACAGAAGTGAGGCTCACTGGTCTATAATTCCCCGGATTTGATCTTGCTCCCTTTTTAAATATAGGTATCACATCTAATTTTCTCCAGCCATCTGGTAGAGACCCTGTGTTGTGTGAATCTTAAAAAATTAGATATAATGGTTTTGCTATTACAGAGCCCAGTTCCCTCCGTACCCTTGGATGTATTCCATTAGGACCTGGGGCTTTATTAACATTTATTTTTTCCAAGCACTTTTGGATTTCTTCCTGCGGTAACCAGTTATTTGGTAATGGAAGTGTAGCCCCATTATGTTGCAGTGACCGAAACACTGGTACCTCCCTTGTGTATACCGAAGAAAGAACCTATTTAGCTCATCTGCCTTTTCCTGGTCACTAATTATCAGATGGTCTGTGTCACATTGTAATGTTCCTATAGCTTCCTTCCTGTCCTTCTTGCCATTAATATATTAAAGAAATATTTTAGTGTCAGTCTTACTCTCCTTTGCAACTAACTTTTCATTTTCTATTTTAGCCAGTCTAATAGCCCTTTTGCAAGCCTTGTTGATGTCCTTGTACTTACATAAAGCAGTCTCTGTCCCCTCTTGTTTGTATAATTTAAATGCTTGTTTTTAACTCCTCGTCTTCATCTTTAATTCATTGTTAAGCCACATGGGTTGTGATTTACTCCTTTTACTTTTATTTCCAAATGGTATATGGTGATAAGTATGTTTATTTAGTAAGGATTTGAACATTGTCCATTTATGTTCAGTATTTTTACCTGTCAGTTCTCTGTCCCAGTCTATACGTTGTATCACTGCCCTTTTAAAATTAAGAGTATTCGTTACAGTTATGTTTTTTTAATTCAATCTCAAATGAGACTGTGTTGTGATCACTGTTTCCCAAAGGTTGCCCTATTTCAACATTTGATACTATATCAATATTCTTTGTGATAACTAAATCCAAGATCGCCTCATTTCTAGTAGGTTCCTGTATAACCTGGGCCAGATAATGATCTCTGAGTGTTTTAACTGCTAATAATTCTAACTCTCCCATTTTTCCTGGCAAGCTTCTGGCATTAGCGAGCATACACCTTATGTTATGAATCTGTAGTTCTGAAGTGCCTGCCACTGTACTTAGTTACTTAGCAATACCTCCCTATTGACTGTACTAACCCTTTCCCCATCTCCTCCCCCATGACTAGTTAATGCGTTCCTTATCCCATCTACACTTTCTACCCCATTACTTCTATCTTGTCCCTCCCCCCACCTACTAGTTTGAAAACTCCCCCAGCCGTTCTACCATCCTATCCCCTTGCACAAAAGCTCCCTACATCATTTAGGTGCAATCCATCCCTGCTATAGAGATTGTACCCAAGTGAGAAGTCAGCAAAGTGCTCTAAAAACCCAAACCCCTCCTTAATGCACCACATTTTTAGCCACTCATCAACATCTCTAAGCTCCCTCTGCCTCCCTGGGCTCGCACGTGGCACTGGTAGTATCTCAGAAAATACTACCTTGGTCAATACCTGACAGGTGTGAGCATGTTGCCTCTCTGGAAGCTCAAATGGGAGAACTGGAGAGGAGAATTGCAGCACTCTTTGATATTGCACCACTGGAAATGGACTTGGTGCTCAAAGAGCACAGTTTAGCTGGGCCTAGCATGGAGGGTGGAGCTCGGGATAGTGAGGATGGCCAAGGAGGTAGCTGGGTTACTGTTAAAAGGGGAAGCAGGGGGTACATGAGAAGGAGGAGGGACAGTTCTAAATTGCCAAGCACCAACATATATACCAGATTGAGTGAAACTGTTGGGGATGTCTATTCAGGAATGGCAATGCCAGATAGAACTATTCTGTAATGATATGGAATCACAAGGTTGTGGAGACCAGCAGCCAAGGTCAGCAATAATCCAGTTCAGCAATTTGTAGGTGAAACAGGAACAAGCTTTATTGAAGTGATCAGAAACCACACAATAATCTGGCAAGGATACAGAGACAGGAAGTGCCTTAAATAGGCCAAGAACCAGACAGCTGACCAGACACAGCTAAAGAGAGTTGTCACTGATTGCATTGCTTTTAGAGTCAAGGTATCAGATCTCAGGTAAATCTGCAAGAGGCAGGCTGGCGCAGTGGTAGGGAAGAGGTATAGCAGCCTGGGGACCAGGGTTCAAAACCCAGCAGAGTCAATTCCTCACATTACCCCCGCCTCTATAGGTGCAGCCTCTGGATGCCCTATTACCTGGTTTAGCAGGGTACTGCACATGAAAATACCGAAGGAGATCAGGAGCGTGAATATTGTCCACTGGTTCCCACAAACTCTCCTCCTCACCATAGCCTTTCCAGCGAACCAGATACTGAAGCTTGTTACGGAAGATCCTGGAGTCAAGAATTTTTTCCACTTCGTACTCATCCTCACCATCCACGAGGACTGGAGGTGGGGCAGGCAGGGCTCGGCCAGGGAAAGTATTTTCATGAAAAGGTTTAAGCAGTGCAACGTGAAACACTGGATGTATTTTCATGGAATTCGGGAGTTGCAAACGGAAAGTGACAGCATTGATCTGAGCAATGATCTCAAAAGGTCCCATGAACCTTTGACCCAATTTATGAGAAGGAATCCGAAGCTTAAGATTCTTTGTTGACAGCCACACCTTGTCACCAACGTGATAGACTGGGGCCTCCTTTCTATGCCTATCAGCAGCTCTTTTGTAACATTCCTGAGCCTCCAAAAGAGTCTCTTTCAACAGTGCTTGGGAATCACGTAAGGCGGTGACAGCAGGAATGGAAGTAGTAATTGGGAGACTGACTAGAAAGGTCGGATGGTAACCATAGTTGGCAAAAAATGGGCTCAAAGAAGTGGAGCAGTGTTGGGCATTGTTATTGGCAAACTCCGCCGTGGGTAGAAAATCCAGCCAGCAGGTAACTAATATAGCACCGCAAATATTGCTCCAAAGTCTGGTTGGTTCGCTCAGTCTGTCCATTACTTTGCGGATGAAAAGCTGACGACAGATTTACATTAATACCTAGATTAGAAAAAAAATGTTTCCAAAAACGAGATGTAAACTGCACTCCCCTGTCAGAAACTACTTCATCAGGCACTCCATGCAAGCGAAATATTTCCCGAAAACCAGGTCAGCCGTCTGTTTAGCTGAAGGGAGACCACGAGCTGGTATGAAATGACGCATCTTAGTTAACCTGTCCACAACAACAAGAATGGTAGTGTGTTCCTTAGAGGGAGGTAGTTCCACAATAAAGTCCATGGATATAGATCCCCAGGGACGATGAGGAATCGGAAGAGGCTGAAGCAAGCCAACAGGGGATGAGCTCCTCGTCTTATGTCTGGCACATACATCACAAGAGGACACATACTTCTTAACATCCTCATGATACTTCGGCCACCAAAAGGATCGGGCAAGTAGGTCTTGCGACTTTCGGATTCCTGGATGACCTGCTGGTTTTGAGTCATGGTAGAGACGTAAAAGGTCCAGTCGCACTGACTCGGGAGCAACAGACGTTGTTGAAAAATCCAAAACCCATTAAGCATCGTCATATGGAGGTCACGAGGAGGATCACGAAGAACTGGGTCTTCAGCGTAGCCCTTTTTAATGCGAGACATCAGATCAGAAGGAAATGTAACTCCTATAAATATATCCTCCGGCAAGATGGTGGTCTTGGTTACGGTAGTATGGAGGGGGTCAGCTATTCTAGACAAGTCATCCGCCTTACCATTCTTGGAGCCAGGACGGTATGTAACCAAAAAATTAAACCTCGAGAAGAATAGGGACCAGCGTGCTTGTCTGGCTGACAGTCTCTTTGCTGATCGAATACATTCCAGATTTTTGTGATCTGTGAGGACAGTAATTGGATGGGTAGCTCCCTCCAAGAGATGTCTCCATTCGGTGAAGGCAGCTTTTATAGCCAAAAGTTCTTTATTCCCTATGTCATAGTTTCTTTCTGCTGGCACCATCTGGCGGGAATAGAAGGCACACGGATGTAACAGCATCTTAGGTCCAGTCCTTTGAGACAGTATAGCACCAACAGCTGAATCAGAAGCATCAACTTCCACAATAAATGGTAATTCCGGCTGAGGATGTACCAGGACAGGGGCAGAGGTAAACAGAGTCTTCAATCGGGAAAATGCGGTATCCGCCTTATCGGACCACTGAAAAGGAGTCCCTTTACGTGTGAGTTCAGTGATCGGTGTAATAACGGCAGAGAAATTCTTAATGAAACGCCTGTAAAAATTGGCAAACCCCACAAATCTCTGAACATCTTTTTCATTCTTGGGGATGGGCCAGTCCAGCACAGCTTTAATTTTACTTGCGTCCATACTTAAACCTTTGGGAGTTATTACATACCCCAGGAATTGAATTTCTGTTTGTTCAAACTCACATTTTTCTAGTTTAATGTATAGGCGGTGGGTACGAAGGCGTTCTAGAACTATACAGACCTGTTTTCTGTGGTTTTCAAGATTATCAGAGAATATTAGCATCCAAATATGCCACAACAAACTGATCCAGGAGATCTCGTAGTACATCATTGATAAGATGCTGGAAAGTTGCAGGGGCATTACACAGCCCAAAAGGCATTACTAGATATTCGTAATGCCCGTACCTGGTTCTGAAAGCTGTTTTCCATTCATCATTGGGTCTTATGCGAACCAGATTATATGCCCCCCGAAGATCAAGCTTCGTAAATATTTTAGCTGAGCGAAGTCTCTCCAAAAGTTCAGGAATCAGAGGCAAGGGGTAGCGGTTTTTAACAGTGATGTTATTAATGTCCCTGTAATCAACGCATGGCCGTAGGCTGCCATCTTTCTTTTCTACAAAGAAAATAGGAGCTCCTGCTGGAGAAGTAGATGGTCGAATAAAGCCTTTGGCAAGATTTTCTTGTAGGTATTCACGAAGAGCTTTCAATTCAGGCTCAGAAAGGGAATAAATACGGCCAAATGGGATAGCAGCCCCAGGCAACAGCTCTATTGGGCAATCATAAGGCCTGTGTGGTGGAAGCTGATCAGCATTCTTCTTATCACAGACATCTGCAAAATCCCGATATTGTAGAGGAAGCTTAGTCAAGTTTGTAGCAACCATTTCATTAATTGTTGTGGCAACAGGTGTTACCTTAGAGGGTTGACAATTCATTAAGCAGTGTTCTGAAGGAAAGGACAAAGTTCTGATCTTCCAATCAATCTGTGGGTTATGCAGAGCAAGCCAAGGTACCCCCCAAAATCACTGGAAACTGTGTTGAGGAAATTAGGTGGAAAGAGATAGCCTCATGGTGATTCACTTCCACAGTCAACATTAAGGGCACAGTCTCATGTGTAACCGGGCCTGACGTAAGTGGAGAACCGTCAACTGTCTCCATTAACACAGGTGAAGAATTAGGGATAGACTGAATTCTATTTCCTGCTGCAAATTTAATGTCCATAAAGTTTCCGCCTGCTCCAGAATCTATCATAGCTGTAGTTGAAATTTTACGATCACCACATTGCAAAGTGATAGGCACCACAAAATGAGGATGTTGAGTCAACATACCCTCTTCGCCATGAGCCAGAGAAAACAAGGGTTGTGTGACGGAATTCAGTTGATCTGAAATCTGGGATTGGTGTTGAATCTGTGCACCCTCAGCTGCCATAGCTATTGTTCTTTTGGATTTGCTAGGGCAATTGATGGCATAGTGCCCTGCACTACCACAATACAGGAATAAATTGTGAGTGCGTCGCCACTGTTTTTCTTCGTTGGATAATGGCCCTCTTATTAGATTTACCTGCATAGCCTCTGGCTCACAGTCTGTAGGTGTTTGTGGGATCGGAGTAGAAGTTCTTGAATAGGAAATTGGAGTAGTACTTGGTCTAAAAGAGCCCTGTCTTTCCAATCGTCTTTCAGAAAGTCTCCGATCAATACGGATACCCAAACGCACAAATGCATCAAAGTCAGCAGGAAGATCAACACGAGCTAGCTCATCTTTTATAGCTTCTGAGAGACCTTTTCTGAAGTGGAACCTCTGGGCTGATTGGTTCCAGGTAGTATCAGCAACCCACTGTCTGAATTCAGCAGCATATTCAGCCACCGAGCGCCTCCCTTGATGCAAATGAAGGAGAGTGGCTTCTGCTGTAGCACATCGATTTGGGTCATCAAAAACTAGGCACATGGCCTCAAGAAAGTCATTTAGATTACCCAAGACTGGACTGTCCTGTTCCAGAAGAGGGGAGCCCCAAGCCAGGGCTTCATCTTTGAATAAGGAAAAAATAAATCCCACCTTCTCTCTTTCAGATGGAAATCGTTGAGGTAACATCATGAAGTGCAAACGGCATTGATTTAGGAAACCCCTACATTTTTTGCGATCTCCTCCAAACTTTTCTGGTAGGGGCAAGCGGGCATCTTGTGCAGGTGTAACATCTCGTGCCCTGTAGCTGGTATACTCACTGTGCATTGACTGAATTTTATTTTGCAGTTCAGCTATCTGGTCCTGCAGCACTTGAATGGTCTGTGCCTGCGTCTGCACATTTCTTGCAGTAAAAGCAACCTGTTGGGCCTGCAGTTCAGCTACCTGGTCCTGCAGCACTTGAATGGTCTGTGCCTGTGTCTGCACAGTTCTTGCAAATAAAGCAACCTGCTGGGCCAATGCAGAATCTGACCCGGCGGTCTCCATGAAAGGGCCAGATTATTCTGTAATGATATGGAATCACAAGGTTGTGGAGACCAGCAGCCAAGGTCAGCAATAATCCAGTTCAGCAATTTGTAGGTGAAACAGGAACAAGCTTTATTGAAGTGATCAGAAACCACACAATAATCTGGCAAGGATACAGAGACAGGAAGTGCCTTAAATAGGCCAAGAACCAGACAGCTGACCAGACACAGCTAAAGAGAGTTGTCACTGATTGCATTGCTTTTAGAGTCAAGGTATCAGATCTCAGGTAAATCTGCAAGAGGCAGGCTGGCGCAGTGGTAGGGAAGAGGTATAGCAGCCTGGGGACCAGGGTTCAAAACCCAGCAGAGTCAATTCCTCACATATTCCCTCTAACAGCCGAGAGAACAGTTCTATTTGAGGAGCGGGAGGGCAGATTAGGCAGAGCAACAGACAGGTTTTGGTGATAGGGGACTCTATCATTAGGAAGTTAGACATGGTGATTTGTGACCCAGATCCCAACAAGCAAACAGTTTGCTGTCTCCCGGGTGCTCAGGTGGGATTTTGTGGATTGGGTAGATACATTGTTGGGAGAGGCTAGAAATGAACCGGCGGTCTTGGAACATATTCGTAACCAATGACAAAGTTAGTGGAAGATGGAGTGTCCTAAATAATGATTTTAGAGAACTAGGGAATAAGCTTAAAGCAAGGACCTCCAAGGTAGTATATTCCGAGATACTACCTGTGCCACATTCTAGTCCAGGGAGACAGAAGGCGCTTAGGGAGGTTAATGCGTGGCTAAAGATGTGGTGCACTAAGAAGGGGTTTGGGTTTTTAGAGCGCTGGGCTGACTTCTCACTTCGGTACAATCTCTATAGCAGGGATGGATTGCACGTTAATGATGAGGGAGCTTTTGTGGGGGGAAGGTTATAGTCAATATGGAGGTATTACTAAGTAACTCAAGTGCAAAGACAGGCACTTCAAAGCTACAAACTCAGAACATAAAGTGTATGCTTGCTAATGCCAGAAGCTTACTAGGAAAAATGGGAGAGTTAGAATTACTAGCAATTATTGAAAAAATGGGATTTAATAGGCATTACTGAAACATGAATCTCATGACTGGACTGTACATCTGGATGGTTATAACTCAATTAGGAAAGACAGGGGAAATGGCAAAAGAGGAGAAGGAATTTGTCTGTATGTTAAGCCTGAATATAAGCGTATAGTCAAAGAAGATACTTACTATTTGTGGGTAGAGTTAAATAGCGGAGTAGCAAATTCCAAAAGAATATTGGTTAGAGTATGCTATAAACCCTGAAATATAATTGAAAGGGAAGAAATACAATTATTGTCACAGATTGGAAATGCAGCTAAGCATGGGCAAGTTCTAATAATGGGAGATTTTAATTACCCTGAAATAAACTGGTTAAATTAAACCAGCAGTTTAACTAAGGGGAGTAGGTTCTTGAGTACACTCAGGAATCATTATCTAGCCCAGGTTATACAAGAACCTACTGGGAATTAGGCTATCTTGGATTTAGTTTAGTCACAAATAATATTGATATGGATCAAACATTGAAATAGGGCAGACTTGGGGAAACAGTAATCACAGTCTCATTTGAGATTTAAAAAAAAAAAACTGTTAGGGGCAAACAAAAACTCTTATTTTTAAAAGGGCGGATTGTAACTGTCTAAGGGCAGCAATATAAAGTATAGACTGGACAGAAAACTGAACTGACAGGTAAAAATACTGAACATAAATGGACAACAATTATATCCTTACTAAATATACATACACATCGGCATATACCATGAGGGAATAAAAGTAAAAGGAGTAAATCCCATCCAATGTGGCTTAACAATGATTTAAAGATCAAGATACGGAGTAAAAAACAGGCATATAAATTATACAAACAAGAGTGGGCAGGGACTGCCTTATGTAAGTACAAGGAAATCAACAAGGCTTACAAAAGAGCTATAAGACTGGCTAAAATAGAAAATAAAAAATTAGTTGCAAAAGAGAGTATCTAAGATATTTTTTAAATATATTAATGGGAAGAAGGCCAGGAAGGAAGCTATAGGGGGGTGTGAATGAAGACTTTTCCTTCAAAGCGTTTTTGTAAAGTTAAATAAATTGTATTTAGCAATATGTTATAACTTTAAATTATTAGTATTTGTATCTGACAAGATCCCATAAGATATCATTATAGGGGGTACCTTTATTCTAGGGAAAGGGGGTGTTATTGTTGATGCAACTTAAACTAATTTGTCTTGACTATTTTTGTGAAGATTAATAGCGTAGCGAGGTGCTCCTTGCCAGCAACTGCGATACTCGCAAAATTTACGTTCAAACGCAAACAACCACACAACAACCGCGACCACGCAAACAACACGACACACCAACTACGACCCTCGCAAACTTTACCTTGCAACGCAAACAACATATGAGACACGTTACCACACATTACGACCTTGCAACAATCGGACGCAACTCGCGAACATTACAAAATTCAAAACACAATAAATACACACAGCACATACATAAAAAGCTTAACTACAGCAAGAGGAAGCATCCAGGACCTAAAAAAAAAACACTTACACCTTCATTTAACTACAAATAAAAGAGTTTGAACACTAAAAAATTCGCTAAGCGAGAGAAAAAATGGCCGCCGAACAAAACGAAAACGAGGCTACAGCACTCTAAACACGCAAAACACCACAAGAAACTCGCAAAACACCACAAACGACCTACGGATATTCCATTCACACGCATACCACACATTACCCGCCATTTTACGCCAATGCGGAAGTACACAACTACGCTAACGCGCGCGCACACTATTACATTGCACACATTCAGCACGCTTACACAGCAGCTCCACACCACTAATGCTGCAGCAACATCAAAACAGATTGCAGCTCTTCAATACAATGCTTCAAAATAGGTAAAGTATATTTATTTATTAATGTATTATATATTTCAGTACTACACACCAAACAGCATTAGCTAACTTACAATTTCATTGCCGTCATTTTTTGACGGGCAATATTCTAGTTGAAAATAAATGGAAACAGCGATGTTCTGTTGCCAAATGCCGCCCTGTGATGACGTCAGCAGTCAGCTGACGAAACGTACATCGGGTCTGCGTCTGTGGACGCGTTTGCTTCACTCCTGTTGATCATTTAGGATTTTGATTTTTGAGTGTGAGCACTTTGAATTTTGCTTAGGTGCTTTGTGTCAAATATATTTTTCACTGCAGCAGGTTAGTGACTCTATATAATGTTGTATTTGGAATATACAGCTATAGCTTACTTTATAGGTGGTTGTGAGCAATATGTGTGCTATGATGTTTAATCATATTACAGGTCAAACTGCAGGAGTGGATATATCTATTATCACTGTGTAACGGAGCCCATCACTGTTTTACCCTGTTTTATGGTTATTTAATTATTATGGTTAAAATATGATCCTACTGTTATACTGTATGTATGTTGGTTTATGCTCTGCAGAATATTATCCCAGACTATTGCAGACCTTGGCATAATAGATAATCCTATTACAGAGACTCCTCATAAGATAAGGAAGTCTATTGTATAAAGTGTTTTCATTATCAGACATTAGAACAAAGAAGTATAATCTGATCAATGCCTGATCGTATCAAAGTAGCCAGGTAGCATCAGGGAGGTGTGACCACACCTATTGTCTGTCTATGTGTATTGTTTGGCCAACTATGGGGGATGTGTATTGCCTGTGGGAAGAGATGTGTATATATATTTCTGCACAAAAAAATAAAGACAGTATTATTTGACTCCCAATTGAGTGTCGTCCAAATGGGAGGTTGGGATGGTGAAACTGTAGTGCTTCTTGGATATTTTACCGTATACCAGCGGAGATATTGGATTTGTGTTCCAACTCCGTTACATTTGGTGGCAAGTGGCGGAATTGTTCCCACAGTCAGAAGGACAGCTACAGGAGACACTATTCAGTGGAGTTACAAATTGAGGGCAACACTAGTATCCATACAGCGCCCCTGGCTACAGCAGGATGGAACCGCCTAGTTTTCGGACAGCGTTCCACGATGAGGAGGAGGAGGTGGCCGCGGACTACAGGGATGCAGACAGAAAGGTATGATGCCCTAGAAGATGCCCAATGGCGGCGAGGTGAGAGTCTCCCCAGTGATGAGCAGCGGCTACAGAAGCGTGTGGCGATGCGGATGTATCTATTGGGAGAGCAGCCCCTGGATGAGTGGGTGACAAGACTAGAGACCCTGGTATGGCGAGAGATCTGGCTAGACAACGCATACCAGGCCCTCTGGTGGCATACCGTTCGACTTAACCCCCGGGACGGCTGAACACGACTTACCGGAGGGGGATGATTATGATGGCCCGGGTTTATTATGGGATGCCTTGGAGGACGACATTGATCTTGGCAGCACGGAGGGGTCTAGGTTTTGGGACATCTACGACTACCGGAAGGGCATGTATGTCTGGGTTGACAAAGGCGAGGTGAGCAAAGACATGACCCACCTGGTAACAAGAGAGTGGGAGCTGGAGCAGAACTACCAACACCTGCTCAGCTTCGTGCAGCCCCAACTGACCCGACAAGCAGAACCAGACCTCATTGACTGGTCCTGGGATGACCTCCAGATGGCAGGTAGAGATGGGACCGAGGTCTCTCTACCGGTCCTACAGGGAGCCGAAGGTGTCGTCCTTCCTCCCCAGCGGCAGTGTGTACCCCAGGGGCAGTGTGTACCCCAGGGAGCAGAAGGGGCCGTCCTTCCTCCCCAGCGGCAGTGTGTACCCCAGGGGGCCGAAGGTGTCGTCCTTCCCCCTCAGCGGCAGTGTGTATCCCAGGGCGCAGAAGGTGGCGTCCCTCCTCCACAGCGGCAGTGTGTACCCCAGGGGGCCGAAGGTGTCGTCCTTCCCCCCCAGCGGCAGTGTGTATCCCAGGGAGCAGAAGGTGCCGTCCTTCCTCCCCAGCTGCAGTGTGTACCCCAGGGAGCAGAAGGTGTCGTCCTTCCTCCCCAACGGCAGTGTGTACCACAGGGGGCCGAAGGTGTCGTCCTTCCCCCCCAGAGGCAGTGTGTATCCCAGGGAGCAGAAGGTGCCGTCCTTCCTCCCCAGCGGCAGTGTGTACCCCAGGGGGCCAGAGGTGTCGTCCTTTCCCCCCAGCGGCAGTGTGTACCCCAGGGAGCAGAAGGTGTCGTCCTTCCTCCCCATCGGCAGTGTGTACCCCAGGGGGCTGAAGGTGTCGTCCTTCCCCCCCAGCGGCAGTGTGAACCCCAGGGAGCTGAAGGTGTCACCCTCTGCCCCCAGCGACAGCTTACCCTAACAAGGGGAGACACCAATCTCCCAGACGGCGTAGATGGGACCGTGGTCTCTGTGCCTGACCTACCAGGATGCTGGACAGCCTGTCCAGATCCCCAAATACCCTCACTGGGACAAGCGGAGGAGGGGGTAAGTACAAATTCCCCTCCCCAGCTAACTCCTAATGTGGCCCCAGGGTTAACAGAGGAAATGTTAACCCCCACTGACCCCCACCTTTCCCTGGCTACTGAGCCGGAATATGTCCCAAGTACTGAGGAAATTGGGTTCTGTAATAGCCAACCCATTATATTAAATTTTTCAAGATGCACTCAACACAGGGTCGCTAGCAGATGACTGGCAAAAGCAGAGGTGATACCTATATTCAAGAAGGGAGCAAGAGCAAATCCGGGGAATTATAGACCAGTGAGCCTCACTTCTGTAGTGGGAAAGCTTTTAGAAGGGTTAATAAGGGATAATATACAAGAATATGTCTATTTGAACAGGATTACAAATAGGAGTCAACACCGATTTATGAGGGATAGGTCATGTCAAACAAACCTAATTTTCTATGAGTTTCTAATTTGTAGGCTTTTGATACAGTACCACAAGGAAAACTATGCAAACTAAGAGATACAGGAATTTCAGTAAATATCTGCTCATGGAATGAGAGCTGGCTAAAATACAGGAAGCAACGGGTTGTGGTAAATTAAAAATACTCTAAGTGGACTAATGTGGTAAGTGGGGTTCCTCAGGGTTCAGTATTAGGTCCTCTCCATTTTAACATATTTATTAATAACTTAGAAGTGGGACTGGAAAGTAGTGTCTTCATTTTCGCTGATGACACAAAGTTGTGCAAGGTAATTACCGTATATACTCGAGTATAAGCCGACCCGAGTATAAGCCGAGGCACCCATTTTACCACAAAATACTGGGTAAAATGAGTGACTCGAGTATAAGCCGAGGGTGAGAAATGTGCTGCCCCCTGTGTCCCTCTTGTGCCCTGTTTCCCCCTCTCTCTCTGTTTCTCTTCTCCCCTCTCCCTTCCCTGTGTCTCTTCTCCCCTCTCCCTTCCGTGTCTCTTCCAACCTCTCCCTTCCCTGTGACTCTTTCCCACTCCCTTATCACCCTCCTCAAGCCCTCTCATCAACCTCCCTCCTCATCCTCAACCTCCCTCCTCAACCCCCCATCCTTATCCTCTCTCCTCAACCCCTCCTCCGCATCCTCAACCTCCCTCCTCATCCTCAACCTCCCTCCTCAACCCCCCCCATCCTCAACCTCTTCCTCAACCCCCCATCCTCAACCCCCTCCTCAAGCCCCCATCCTCATCTTCCCTCCTCAACCCCCCATCCTCATCCTCAACCCCCTCCTCAACCTCAACCCTCCTCAACCTCAACCCCCCTCAACCCCAACCCCCCCTCCTCACCCCCCTATCCTCATCCTCTCTCCTCAACCCCTCCTCCTCATCCTCCCTCCTCATCCTCAACCCCCTCCTCATCCTCAACCTCCCTCCTCAACCCCCTCCTCAACCTCCCTCCTCAACCCCCCCATCCTCAACCCCCTCCTCAACCTTCCTCCTCAACCCCCCTATCCTCAACCCCCTCGTCAACCCCCCATCCTCATCCTCAAACCCCCATCATCAACTTCCCTCCTCAACCTCAACCCCCCTCAATCCACCTCAACCACAACCCCCTCCTCAACCTAAACCCCCCTCAACCCTCCTCCTAAACCCCCCTAAATACCTCCCCCCTCTCCCCTCACTTACCTGCTTGTGCTCTGGCCTCCGCTCCTTGACCCGGCGCGCACACACGGGGGGGTTAGAGACATACGGGGGGGTTAGAGAGACATGGGGGGAGAGTGACTCGAGTATAAGCCGAGGGGGCCCTTTTTTGCCTTAAAAAAAGGGCTGAAAAACTCGGCTTATACTCGAGTGAATACGGTAAGTCAGATAATTATGTACTTTTCCTCCAAAGGGATTTACATAAATTAGAGGATGGGCATCTAAATGGCAGATGAGATTTAATATGAATAAATGTAAAGTTATGCATCTGGGAAGGAAGAATAGCCATGCAATTTATAATCTTAATGAAGCAAATCCAGGGGTATCTGATATTGAAAGGGATTTGGGACTACTTGTGGACAACCACCTAGGTAACAGTGCTCAATGTCAAGCAACAGCTGTAAAGGCAAATACAATATTGTCATGTATTAATAAGAGTATAGAAGCAAGGGAAGCAAACATTATTCTGCGACTATACAAATCCCTAGTACGCCCTCATATGGAATATGTAGTACAATTTTAGGTATAACTTCATAAAAAGGACATCTTAGAGCTGGAAAAAGGTACAGAGAAGGGCTACAAATGGAGGGGCTAAGTTATGAAAAAAGGCTAACCAAATTAAACTTATTTTCTCTCTGACAAGAGGACATCCTTTGAGGTCAGAAGTAAAAAGATTCCACCTTCCACAAAGGACAGCGGATTCGATAGATAACTTTAAAAAGGGAATGGATATATGTTTAATCAAAAAGGGCATTCAGGTTTATCCTGGTTAACTAGAGAGAGAGTATTGATCCAGGGAGGAATCTGATGGCTAGTATCTGGGGTCAGGAAGAAATACATTTTTTCCACTTTTGAGAAAATGTACAAAGTTTCACTGGGGTTTTTCTTGTTTGCCTTCCTCTGAATCAGTTAACAAGTAATCTTCATATTGCAGATCAGAGGAGATCTTAAAATCTTGTACTTGGACTAAAAGTCTTTTTTCAACCTCAATTACTATGTAACTATATAATACATCATTTACTTTTTCATTTCATTAAAAGTACACTAGCATCTACGCACACAGTCTAAACTTGAATTTGTGAACAAGCCTGAAGACTTTATATTTCTTAATTTTGGTATTGTTCATTAATTTCTGAGGCCGAAAATTGCGAACACATTCAATGCTTGTCCTGAATTTACTTTTCTGTACTTTATTTTATTAAGAAGTCCTGATAAACTCTATTTGTATACTAAAATCATAGATATAATATCTCCGTGGGTCTGCCCTTTGTAGCTCACGAAGACACAACATTTTGTGGTTCTGGCTGCGCAGTCTGCTTACCATCATTAATGGAACTATAAATTCTCAGATGGGCCAAATTCCTCTAAACCGAAATATGGGACATTTAATGTTGGATAATTTTGATGAATCTATTAATGACAAATTATAGCCTTTTGTGGGACTCTCTTTATCTATTTGTATTACTCACGTAAAGATCTAATCACCTTTTTTTTTTATAACAATGAGTTTTATTGTCACCGCATATAGTAATTAGTTCACAACTTTGAACTCGGCACGCAGGCCTGTCCATTTCTCATATGTCCATAGCACCCAGTAAACAAACATTTATATACATCAGAGTACAGGGAGTTTTGGACCCTCACTGTAAGATAAGTCCAGATGCAGGTTAGCCTGTTATAGGTCAAGCCGAGTAGTGCTAGTGTATGCATGGTGACTATCACTTTTTTAATTTTATCTATAACATTAACCTTTTAGAAACATAAAAAGAAACCTAACACTTGAACAGCTTGCTGGCCGGTCCCTTCCCCGCTTATGGACTCCCTAAATATAGGATTTTTTTTTTTTTGAATAGGATTGTCCCCCAGTCCCATCATTAACCCCTTCCCCGGACTCCCGGGCCTACTTAACTGAGGAAATGGACCTAGCTTACAACCCACCGCTAGTTCTAGCACTCTAATGCTAGGCCTATGTATACTGTCCATGGGTCCCAAATTTTCCTGTACTTATCCATAGAGTCATCCAATAGATGGGTGATTCTTTCATTGATGGCAATATAATTGATCTTTTGTTTAATCATCTGGAAGTTTAGGTTATTGGATTTCCAGGTTTTAGCAATATAACTCTTAGCTGCCAATGCTATGTATTGCAGCAGTCTGTTTTGGGAGGGAGTCAGAGTACTATTGGGGATCCCCAGCAGCATGCTATCCATAGACCTGTCTACCGGGGTAAGGAATAAGTCAGAGGCTAGTTCTGAGACTAAGTCCCAAATCTTTACTACCTTGGGGCAGAACCACCATATATGGGAGAATGTCCCCGTTGCCTGACACCCCCTAAAGCATAGTTGGCTTTCTGACTTTTTCCATTTTGCGAGCTTTTCCGGGGTTATGTATACCCTGTGGAGCACCTTGATGGCGGTTTCTAGAATGCTATAGTTAAGGGAGCCCCTATAGATGTTAGACCAGGCTGCCCTCCATTTACTTAGGTCCCAGCTCGTTTCCATGTCAGTTTCCCAATCAGCCATGTGTTTGGGCTTAAGTCCAGCTGGCCTAGCATTGAATGTTTTGTATAGCATCCCTAGGGTGCCCTTCGTTAGAGGAGCCGCTTGACAGATTTTAGACAGCCAGTTCATTTCTGGGACTGTGTGATTTTCCAATAAGGAGATTGCAAGATGTTTTAATCTGCAAAAATTGTAGTGTTCTGACAGGGGCATATCATGCTTATCCCTTATTTTTTCGAAAGAGATAATTTGCCCCTTCTCTATCCACTCTCCCAGCCTATCCAGTTTTTTATTCTTCCACCAGTGTTGGGAGGATAGATTTAGATTAACTGGCATCTGGGGATGATTAAGGAGTGAGATCATGTAGGATGGTTTTGGGAATAAATTTGTGTGTTCGCGGGCCCATTTCCAGCATGTCAGAGTATGTTTTATTATGGGATTGGAAATGTCTTTAATTTTGGGGGGAGTCTCTGACAACCACATAATAGAATCCCAAGTCATCGGTTTCATTGATTGGTTTTCTATGTAAATCCACGCCGGCTGATGGGTCGTTGAGTGGGCTATTGGTAGAAAGGATAGTTGAGCGGCCTTGTAATACAATTTAATGTTAGGGCAGGATAGACCTCCATCTAATTTGTGAAGATACATGATTTTTTTTGCAATTCGTGATGGGCCTTGGTTCCAGATGAACCTAAAGATATGCCTTTGGAATTTAGATAGCTCTTTATGTTTAACCTGAATTGGGAGGGTTCTAAAAAGGTAAAGAAGTCTGGGCAAAATGTTCATTTTAATTGTGTTAATTCTCCCTACCCAAGACAGGCGAAATTTCGTCCATCGACCTAAATCGGCCATCAAGGTTTTTAGTAGCTTAGAATAATTCTCATTACATAGATCGCTCAGGTTTGCCGTTAACCTAATCCCCAAATAGTTTATATATTTAATGTCCCAGTTGAATTTATACCTGTCATGTAAACTATTTTTTTCTGCTGCCGGAACGTCGATGGCTAGGGTTTCAGTTTTTTCTAAGTTTAGTTTTAGTCCCGAGATTTGGCCAAACCTTTCTAATGTTTTAATGAGTACCGGAACTGATTTACTCGGATTGGACACCACACAGAGAAGATCATCTGCGAACAGGTAGATTTTGAAGTGATGATGTCCAACCTCTATCCCGGAAATCCCTGAGTTTGCCCTGATCTCTCCGGCCAGCGGTTCCATTGCCAATGCGAAGAGCAAGGGGGATAGCGGGCATCCCTGCCTAGTACCCCGCCCTATTCTTATATTTGGAGTTGCAGGCCCCGGGAGCTTCAATTTGGCCGAAGGGGAGCTATAGAAAGAATTCAGCAAGTTGATGAACTGGCCACTGATACCGAATTTACTAAGGGTCGCGAATAGATAAGGCCATTCTAGAGAATCAAAGGCCTTTTCTACATCGAAGGCCATAAGGCACGTTGGTGTTTTAGTGGTTTTGGCTTTGTGTATGAGGTTAAGGACTTTCCTAATATTATCTCCTGCCTGTCTGTGGGCCACGAAACCTACCTGGTCATTGTGAATCAATCTTGGCAAGAATGAAGCCAATCTGTCTGCCATAATTTTGGAGAGGATTTTCATATCACAGTTTAGAAGTGAGATTGGCCTGTAGTTTTTCATTTCCAGGGGGTCCCTACCTTCCTTGGGAAATAGTATAATTTCAGCAGCGTTAAGTTCAGCAGGTATTTTTTCTCCGGCTAGAATGTTGTTAAAGAGTGTGACTAGATGTGGGCCAAGGGTATCTATAAATGTTTTGAAATAGTTATTGGGAAACCCGTCTGGCCCCAGAGATTTCGCAGCTTTGAGTTTGTGAACCGTTTTGCGGACCTCGTCTAGCGTTATTGGGGCGTTAAGGGCCCCCAGCTCTTCCCCCGTGGTGATGGGGAGATCCTTTGAATTTAGAAATGATTTTATTTCATTACCGTTAAGAGCTGTGAAGCCTTCATAAAGGGAGTTAAAGTATTTGGTGAAAGTAGCCTTAATTTTACTTGGATTGGCTGTTAGCTCACCTTCCCGCGTTTTTATTTGCTGGATTTTATTCTGTGTGTTTTTTGATTGTAGCTTTTTGGCTAGGAGTGGGCCTGGCTTGTTAGCTTTATCGAATTTTTTTTGCTGAGTCCACCTTAGGGCTTTCTCAGTTTGGTCCGAGAGGAGAGCGTCTAGGTCTGTCCTAACCTTGTCTATTAGCTGTCTATTTTTGATATCCGGCTTGGATTGGTTTAATTTTTCAAGTTTTGTCAGTTCTGTTTGTAGTTCAATTTCTCTGGCTTTTTTTCGTTTTTTGTATTGGGATGCTATTTTGATAAGGGTTCCCCTAATGTAGGCCTTGTGTGTAACCCATATAATGCTTGACCTTATCTCTGGGGAGAGATTAACCTGAAAGAACAAATCCAGATCCTGTGAAATGTGTTTTTTTACCTCTGGGTTAGCTAGAAGTCTCTCATTCAGCCTCCACGAGAATGTTGGCTTCCCCCCTGAATCCCATTCCAAAGTTAGTTTTACCGCGGCGTGGTCTGACCATGTGCATGGGACAATTTCGGATTTCTTTACTTGGTCTAAGAGGGAGGAATCTGCAAGAATGTAGTCTATCCTGGAATAGGTATTATGTACCTGGGAGAAAAAGGAGTATTCCTTAGCCGTGGGGTTCGTTTCCCTCCATACGTCTGTCAAGTTTAGCTTAAGAAGAAGGCTCTTAATTGTCTGCAGTTTTCTAGAAAACCTCTCTTGTCCCCCTTCCCTAGACCTATCTTGAATTGGGTCCATCACCAAGTTCAGCTCCCCCGCAATTGTTATTTTTCCAAATCCTGGTTTATCTAGAGTTTTTATCACCTTTATGACAGTCTGATGAGGGTTTGTTGTAGGGGCATAGATAGAGACCAGGGTTGTCTTAATACCCTGGATTAGTCCAGTTATTATTACGAAGCTGCCTGCCGGGTCTATCTGTTTGTTTTCTAATGTAAAGGGGAAGTTCCTGTGTAGGAGTATGGCCGCACCTCCTTTTTTAGTTCTTTGGTTGGCTAGGAAGACTGTAGGATAATTCTTATGTAGAAAATTTGGATGGTTATTGTGTACAAAGTGAGTCTCCTGCATGAATATGACAGAGGGGTTGCTATCCTTATAGGAAAGAAAGGCTTTGCGACGTTTAAAAGGGGAGTTAAAACCCTTGACATTGTGTGTCAGGAATACTATGTCTAGATTGTTCTGGTTTACCGCCATTTTTGTGGTGTGGGGAGGTGTTGTCCTGACTTACCCCGAACCAATGGAGAAATCCTGATAGATTTGTGGGCTGGTGTGAATGACTGGGAGAGTGGATAGTTCCATAGCCCTGCAGACCTACCGCCTGAGAGAGTATTGACTGAATGAGGGCTGCCTTCCAACCTGATGGAATTACCTCTGGGGAGTCTTGCGTTCATGAAGGAAGAGATTGAGACCGCCAGCAAGCTAACAAAACAGTAAGAAAATGCTAAGACATAACAGTTAAACCGATGGCAATAACCAAAAAACATTTCAAGAGCATTGATCCTCATTATAATTTACCGATAGCACCTAAGTGCCTAGGGTGGATAGGAAATAAAAAAAGAACTCCTCCTCCTGACCCTAGTATGAGGAAAAAGAATACAACTGAATAGTACTTGACTAGATCATTAATACATTTACACTACAGAACACCAACCCTGGAGAAGGCCCATCCCTGGAGATACGTATAAACTATGAGAATAAAACATATCCAGGTCTATAGTCTCTTTGATGAATTGTTCACTTTTCTCAGGTGTTAAATCTAGTAAAGTATACTCCAACTTGCAAAATGTAAAGACCTTAAAATACAACCCTAGGTTTACTAGCAAATGTTAGACCTTTTATGCATTATTTTAATATGTCTCAAGGTTCTGAATTTTGTAAAAGTTCACCCTTCCTGCACCGGTGTGGAGGGGGTGCTTGGGGTGGACTTGTCGGAAGTCCCCTGCTCAGATTGTGGCGTGTATACAGCGTCTCTGTGCTTTCTTTGTTTTTTGTGGATCGGTACATCCGTCCACTGCCTGGAGGGTCTGTCCTTTGACCTCACTGCTTGTTGTTCTCGAAACTCTTCCATGGTTGCAAGATTGAGATGGATCAAGTGTTTCTGACAGTCCTCCAGAGATAAAGCGGAGTAGGTGGAGCCTCCAGCTTGGAAGAGCAAGCGAAATGGGAAACCCCATTTATATGGGATCTTGTTTTTTATAAGAACATTTAAAGCCGGTTTCATTTCCCTGCGTCTGTTCAGGGTGGTTGGAGCAATATCAGCAAAAACCTGCAGGTGAGATCCATCTGGGCCAACAACTTGTGGAACATTTCTGGCGGCCGAGAGGATGTTATCCCTTGTTTTTTGTCGGAGGAAGCGGACTATTGTGTCTTTGGGTAGGCTTTGATTAAAGGATGCTCCTAGGGCCCTATGTGCCCTTTCAATTTCGATCTCTTCAACTTCTTCCCCCGGCAGCAAGGATCGGGCCACCTCTTTGATGTAGGGTTCTAGGTTTGTTACCCGTTTGCCAATCCCTCTAAAGCGGATGTTGTTTCTGCGGGAGCGATTTTCAGCATCCTCTAGCTTGTTTTCCAGAAGGGAGATTCTAGCAGAGTTTGCTGAGATGTCCTTTCTGTCTTGATCTTGGGATGAGACCAGTTGATCCGTGAGGTTTTCTAATTGGTGAGTTCTCTGTCCCAGCTCTTGGATTTCTTTCTTAAAGTCCTGCACGGCTTGGGAAAGTTGGGTCTTTAGTAAGGTTTCAAATCTAGTCATAATTTTGTCAATCATCTCCGGGTCTTGTAGTGTGCCTCTCTGATCCCCCTCCATATCCGAATTGTCAGATAGGTCTGCTGCGGGGCTCTGAGATGTGGGTTGGGATTTTGGGAGCGTTTGGAAGTGTTCTTGAATACCTTTAGCTGCCAAGCTCTTGCGTGTTTTACCCTTCATCTTCCCCACCTTATCTCATTTGTGGTTTATTGAGGCCTTGTAGTTGATCCAGCTTTTGAGATAGGAAGATTATTTGTTTATGGCTGGGTTTCACATTTTCTTGTCTCTTCTTATTAAATTAGCATGTTGACATATTGCAGAGCTGTAAAGTGCAATCCTAGTTAGGGCCCTCTCTTCTTTAAAAGTTTGACATGGCTAGGGAGACTTGTGATGACAGTCCTGGATATGTGCCATGTGGTGATTGATTAACCGGTATTTATCCAGCCCTTAAGTGAAGTCAAAGGACACTGTATTTGCTTACCCAAAGCTTTGACAGGGAGGTTAAGCATAGCTCAATCCAGGGCTTACATGTTCAGCAATGCAAATGCGTCATGATCACTGGTCACAGTTCATTTCCAGGGTGATTAGAGCTGCTCTCCTACCATTGCACTGAAGCCCACCATGGTCGTCACCTCCTGTTTGGGCCTAGCTGGGAGGTTATGTCCTGGGCCCCCTTCTTGATAAAGTACTGTGGCCTACCTGTGTTTGTTAGGGATTTATAAAAACCTCTCCACTCCTTCAGGGTTTCTTGGGAGTCACTACATGGGCAAAATGGTTCGTATAGTCCTGATCTGAGCTTTAGTGCATTGCCCTTATAGTCCCAGGAGTCGTTGGTGAGAAGAGGCTATGTCTTCTTTGATAGGCCTGGAATTTAAAATGGCCGCCACCCGTTTCGCGGGCTTTTTCTCGCGACCTGATGCACCCTGTGCTGCAGCTCAAGCTGGATTTAGGCCCTTTGGCACCCCTCCGGCCGGCACCAGCCGCCACCGGAAGGCTCTGGGTGGCCTTTGTAGCTCCCTCGGGGTATCCCCGTTACCTTGACTTGTATCGGAGCTCCCTGCTCCGGAGTAGGCAAGATGGCCGCCGCCTGATGTCCCCAGGCTCCTGCCGAACCTCCTGACGGAGGACTCTATCCAGGCCTCTCCGCTCTGCCCGAATGGGACCCCTAAGCGCCGAACCGCCAAGGCTCTCCCCTGCCTTCTCCTCCCGGCGGTTCCCAGCAGGGGAGCAGGTATGAGCGTCGGCGATGCAGGTTTCCCTCCGCCTTTGCTTTTGGGTCTCTGTGCCTCCAAGATTGAGCCTCCGAGTTGCTACTGGGCACTAGCTTAATGCCCTCCTGCTCCCCCAGCCTCTTTGAAGGTGTTTTTTAGAGGTTTGGGGCGATTAATGAGCTAAAATACACTTTTCACAGCAGGAGCTCTGCCAAGGCACGTCTGACTCCATCAGACTCCGGCTCCGCCCCCGATCTAATCACCTTTTAAGTCAAGTTATGCAAAAATTCAGAAAATTCATAAGGGACCACAAATTTTCTAGCAACACAATATTAACTTACACATTTTGGGCTGCTACAAAATAATATCTATCTATTGGATATATAAATACGCCATTTACAAAAATGGATAGCAATAGTGCTATTTCATTTGGGAAGTGGATTTAAACATTTGCTGGAAAACTGGCAAAGAATTAGAGCCAACTAACATCTGAAAAAATTATTGTTTGCCAAGTACAGACAGCTGCGTAAATGTTTTCACACAGCTGCATAAATGTCTTGACATTACCATACTCATACATTAGAGCACTGTTTCCTGGCCAGAAGCCTGGGGTGGTGGGTTGGGATGGTAGCGTTGTTTTCCTATTCAGCATTGGTGTGAAGGGGAAAAGGGATCTGTAGCTCCTTTTGTTAGTGAATTAAAATTGCAGCTGCAGTATTTGACACCTTTCTCCATCCTCTATACATGCTCAGAAGCAGACTGATTCAATACAAAATAAGCATACTGTACTTGCCCTCTCATTGCCAGAATACCAGTCCTTATAAACAAGCTGGGTATGCTAAAAGCAAGATTGTCTTTAAAATGTATTTTATGTTAATAGCTTATATAGCTGTGGTAGTTAAAGGTATAATGAAAAAAAACATTACCAGAGAAATATATATACCATACATTTAATTGCATAATTTAGTACTATTTACATATTTTATACACTCTTGTTGTACAGTTGGAACTTTTGAACTCAAATCTACTTAGCAGAAAAGTGTGCAGGTATTTTTTCAATGTTTTTAATAAGAGAGATAAGTTAAATTGTGTTATGATTTCAACTTCAAATGTTTTGCAGATTCAATGAATACATATATTTCTCATTTAGAAGTTTACATACAAAAACATGCTTATGATTTATTTTTTGTATGGCTTTTTTGATGCCTAATACATAATGCATTTGTACTAAAATATTTCCCACATTCAGAACAAGCAAATGGTTTCTCACCTGTGTGAACTCTCTGGTGGTTAATAAGGCTTGACTGCTGGCTAAAACATTTCCCACATTCAGAACATGGAAATGGTTTGTCGCCAGTATGAGTTCTCTCATGAGAAACAAGAAAAGATTTACGCCGAAAACATTTGCCACATTCCGAGCATGTAAATGGTTTTTCCCCTGTGTGAATTATCTCATGTGAAACAAGATTTGACTTTCGATTAAAACATTTACCACACTCTAAACATGAAAATGGTTTTAATCCAGAGTGATTTTCTTCATGTCTAACAAGATCTGACTTTTGCTTAAAACATTTCCCACATTCTGAACATGAAAATGGTTTTAATCCTGTGTGAACTCTTTGGTGTTTAATAAGAGTTGACTGCTGGCTAAAACATTTCCCACATTCAGAACATGCAAATGGTTTCTCACCTGTATGAACTCTCTGGTGTTTAACAAGACTTGATTGTTGGCTAAAGCATTTCCCACAGTGAGAACATGCAAACGGTTTCTCACACGAGTGAATCCTTTCATGGGAAATCAGATTTGACTTCTTGTTGAAACATTTTCCACAGTCAGAACATGCAAACTGCTTAGCTGCTGCAAGAATTTTTCTATGTGAATAGATCTGTGAATCATCACAGAGTGAGTTTTCACCATAGTTTTCACAGTTATTGTTCATTAATAAGAAGTTCCGTTGATATTCCAATGCATTTTTGGTTTCTTTACTTTGATTCTTAATATAAATAACTGCTCCTTCTTTACTTGTAATGTATTCACGTGTGGACAAACATGGTTCTGTGAAGCTTACATCTACATGTGAGATTAATTCTTTATTCAAATTGTCCGTAGATTTGATACTCTTGTTATATGGTTCACCGTTATTATCGCTTATTGATAGAAGTTCTAGAGAATTTGTGCTCATGGATCCCACTGGAGAAAAAAAAAAGAGAAAAATAATGGATATATGTACAGACAAAAATGCATAAAACTCAATATAAAGCAAAATAAAGCACATATAAAAAGAATCAGACATAAGGTAAATTGTTGCATCAACATCATTGAAATTAGGTTGCTGCAATCAAAAATAATGATAATATAACTGCAATAGTTACATAGTAATTGGGGTTTGAAAAAAAAACTTTTAGTTCATCAAGTTCAACCTTTTCAGATCTCTTCTGATCCTTGATTGTTAATTAATAATTGATCCAGAGGAAAGTAAACAGAAAAAAAATAATTGCAAAATTGGGGAAAAAATAAAATTCCTTCCTGACTAGATACTGGAAACCGGATTCCTCCTTGGATCAATGCTCCTTCTCCTAAACTTGAATGTCCTTTCTATTCAAAAATATATCCAACCCCTTTTTAAAGCTATTTATTGAATCCACTGTCACAACCTAATAGTGTTGCTAAGAAAAATTATACAGTGAAGCAATGCAATAATTGGTGCAAGCATTCTCAAAGAAGTTTAAGTAAATAAAGTTATCTTTGGGTCTTGGGTTCAATTTATGTATACATGACTTTGTAAATATATGTATACAATAATATATGAACCTCAGGGCAAAAAACTGAAAAAAGGGGGGAAAACAGCAGAATATATTTAATAAGGAACAACCCAAAAAATGAAAACACAATATTAAAAAAATAGACACACAATAAGGAACTCCGAAATTATAGAAGATTACGCAGTATGAATACTACTTAATAAGGTATACAGCTACATAATGTGCCACAAGTACATATTCTTGTGATCACAAACATAACTTAATTTATTCATAAGAACATATATATAGCCCAGGGAGACAGAAGGAGCTTAGGGAGGTTAATGCGTGGCTAAAAAAGTGGTGCAGTGCAGAGGGTTTGCGGTTTTTAGAGCACTTGGGTACAAACTCTATAGCAGGGATGGATTGCACCTTAATGATGAGGGAGCTTTTGTGCTAGGGGATAGGATGGTAGAACGGCTGGGGGAGTTTTTAAACTTGTAGGTGGGGGGGAGGGACTATATAGAAGTATTGGGGTAAAAAGGGAAGAGAGGGAAAGGGATGAATTAGTTACCCATGGGGGAGGAGAAGGTGGGAGGGTTACAATAGACAGTAGGGAGGTATTAATAGGGGCCTCAAATACAGTGGAAAGCACGTCACAACGGCAGAGCCATACCAACATAAGGTTTATGCTTGCTAATGCAAGAAGTTTGCCCGGGGGAAATAGGCGAGCTAGAATTATTAGCAGTACAAGAAAAATGGGGGTTAATAGGCATTACTGAAACATGGTGGGATTAATCTCATGACTGGACTGTTAATCTGGATGGTTATAACCTAGTTAGGAAAGATAGGAGAAATGGTAAAAGAAATGGTAGTCAGAGAAGATATTTATGCTGGAACTAACGGCAACGTTGAATCTTTGTGGGTTGAGCTAAATAGTGGTGGAGCTAACTCTAAACGCATATTGGTGGGAGTATGCTATAAACCCCCAAATATAATTGAGTGAGGAAATACAAATATTGTTACAGATTGGAAATGCAGCTAGGCACAGGCAAGTTCTAATAATGGAAGACTTTAATTACCCTGAAATAAACTGGATAAATGAGACCAGCAGCTCAGCTAAGGGGAGCAGGTTCTTGAGTACACTCTGGGATCATTATCTGGCCCAGGTTATACAAAAGCCTACTATGAATGAAACTATTTTACATTTAGTCATCACAAATAATATTGATATAGTAACAAATGTTAGAATAGGGGAACCCTTGGGGAACAGTGATCACAACTCAGTCTCATTTGAGATTGAATTAAAAAAACTAAATTTTAAGGGGCCAACAAAAACTCTTAATTTTAAAAGGGCAGATTTTAATGGTCTAAGGGCAGCAATACAAAGTATAGACTGGGACAGAGAACTGATAGGTAAAAACACTGAACATAAATGGACAACATTTAAATCATTACTAAATATACATACACATCGGCATATACCATGTGGGAATAAAAAGTAAAAGGAGTAAATCACAACCAATGTGGCTTAACAATCATTTAAAGATCGAGAAAAGGAGTAAAAAGAAGGCATTTAAATTATACAAACAAGAGGGGACAAGAAAATCAACAAGACTTGCAAAAACACTATTAGACTGGCTAAAATAGAAAATTACAAATGAATTGCAAAAGAGAGTAAGACTAACCCTAAAATATTTTATAAGTATATTAATGGGAAGAAGGCGAGGAAGGAAGCTATAGAAACATTAGAATGTGAAAAAGGCCATCTGAAAATTAGTGACCAGGAAAAGGCAGATGAGCTAAATAGGTTCTTTTCTTCGGTATACACAAGAAGGGAACCAGGGGTTGGGACACTGCAACATAATGGGGCTACACTACCTTTGCCAAATAATTGGTTAACACAGGAAGTAATCCAAAAGAGGTTGAAAAAAATAAATGTTAATAAAGATCGGTTCCTGATGGAATACATCCACAGGTACTGAGGGAACTGGGTTCTGTAATAGCCAAACCATTATATTTATTTTTTCAAGATTCACTCAACACAGGGTCTCTACCAGATGACTGGAGAAAAGCAGATGTGATACCTATATTTAAAAAGGGAGCAAGAGCAAATCAGGGGAATTATAGACCAGTGAGCCTCACTTCTGTAGTGGGGAAGCTTTTAGAATGGTTAATAAGGGATATTATACAAGAATATATCTATTTGAACAGGATTATAAGTAGGAGTCAATATGGATTTATGAGGGATAGGTCATGTCAAACAAATTTAATTAGTTTTTATGAGGAGGTTAGTAGGAACCTGGATCAAGGCAACTCAGTGGATGTAGTCTTTTTGGATTTTGCAAAGGCTTTTGATACAGTGCCACATGGGAGACTATTGTGCAAACTAAGAGATACAGGAATTGCAGTAAATATCTGCTCGTGGATTGAGAGCTGGCTAAAAGAAAGGAAGCAAAGGGTTGTTGTAAATGGAACATACTCCGATTGGACTAATGTGGTAAGTGGGGTTCGTCAGGGTTCAGTATTAGGTCCTCTCCTTTTTAAAATATATTTATTAATGACTTAGAGGTAGAATTGGAGTGTGGTGTTTCCATTTTCGCTGATGATACGAAGTTGTGCAAGGTAATTAAATCAGATAATGATGTGCTTTCCCTCCAAAGGGATTCACATAAAATTGACGAATCGGCATCTAAATAACAGATGAGATTCAATACGAATAAATGTAAAGTTATGCATCTGGGAAGGAAAAATAGCCATGCAATTTATAATTGAGCAAATCTAGGTGTATCAGATATTGAAAGGTATTTGGGAGTGCTTGTGGACAACCATCTACGTAACAGTGCTCAAAGCCAAGCAGCAGCTGCAAAGGTAAATAAAATATTTGCATGTATTAAGAATGGTATAGAAGCAAGGGAAGCAAATATAATTCTGCCACTATACAAATCTCTAGTACGCCCTCATTTGGACAATTTTGGGCACCACTTCATAAAAAGGACATTTTAGAGCTGGAAAAGGTACAGAGGAGGGCAACAAATCTAATAAGGGGAATTCAGGGCCAAGTTATGAAGAAAGACTAACCAAATTAAAATGATTTTCTCTAGAACAAAAGGCGTCTAATAGGAGATATGATTACCTTATATAAATACATCCAGGGTCAGTATAAAGATTTTTCAAGGGAGCTTTTTGTGCCAAGAGGTTTTCAACTGACAAGAGGACATCCCTTGAGGTTAGAAGTAAAAAGAGTCCACCTTAAAGAAAGAAAAGGGTTCTTCACAGTAAAGGTGGTTAATCTGTGGATTTCTCTACCAGAGGAGGTGGTGACAGCAGATTCGATAGATAGAGAATTAAAAGGGGACTGGATTTGTTTCTAATTTAAAAAGGGAATTCAGGTTATCATGGATAAGTAGAGAGACAGTAGTGATCCAGGGAGAAATCCGATCGCCAGTATCTGGTGTCAGGAAGGAATTTCTTATTTTTCTTTCCTTTGAGACGATTGGCTACTTCTCACTTGGGTTTTATTTTGTTTGCCTTCCTCTGGATTAATTAATAATTTAAACATTTTTTTTAAATAATTGATTAATAATTAACAACTAATTAATATTTAATCCGTATTTTGCAGATCAGAGGAGATCTTAAAAGGTTGAACTTGATGAACTAAAAGTATTTTTTCAACCTTAATTACTATGTAACTATGAAACAGTAATTAAGTTACCTAGGCCTTCTGGTGTAGTGATCCTAATTAAGTTGCCAAGTAATATTGTTTAATGGCACCACTGTTTAATGAGTTTTGTTACCATTGTATTTTTCCTATAAAAACGATGTGCCCTGATCAATAAAAGATATTCTGGTTAAGGGATAGGTAGTAGAAATAGGTTATTTTGCTAGATGCTGGGATTTTGATGTTCTGTCAGTTTTTGTTTGATCTGTAGAAAGGATACCAAAATGTTGCTGGTCCAGCTGGTGATGTCTAGAATGAAAACCTGTGTACAGACGGAGAGTTGACCCTGTATCATGACAGGATGCATAATAATAGGCATTAAGGCATACTAATATCAGCCTAATTGAATGTCCCAAATCTTCTCAGGAACCGATAATAGATGCTAACAGTGCAGAGCACAAATGGGGTCCAAAGGTTTACAAGTAATAAGCTCTATAATAAAGTTTATAATTCCAAATTTGACAGAGGTTTTATTGTTACACTTAAGTATTTAACATATACCCAAATTTGATGGTGTCCTGTCCTCAACACGCAGGACAATTGCGAGACGTCACAAACGTGCAGCAAACATGCACGCAACGACCACTGCATGCAAGACATTTGAGAGCCCGACAGCTGCGCGTCAGCTTCCTCTGGATTAATTAATAATTAAAAAAAAAAGTTTAAATAATTGATTAATAATTAACAACTAATTAATATTTAATCCGTATTTTGCAGATCAGAGGAGATCTTAAAAGGTTGAACTTGATGAACTAAAAGTATTTTTTCAACCTTAATTACTATGTAACTATGAAACAGTAATTAAGTTACCTAGGCCTTCTGGTGTAGTGATCCTAATTAAGTTGCCAAGTAATATTGTTTAATGGCACCACTGTTTAATGAGTTTTGTTACCATTGTATTTTTCCTATAAAAACGATGTGCCCTGATCAATAAAAGATATTCTGGTTAAGGGATAGGTAGTAGAAATAGGTTATTTTGCTAGATGCTGGGATTTTGATGTTCTGTCAGTTTTTGTTTGATCTGTAGAAAGGATACCAAAATGTTGCTGGTCCAGCTGGTGATGTCTAGAATGAAAACCTGTGTACAGACGGAGAGTTGACCCTGTATCATGACAGGATGCATAATATTAGGCATTAAGGCATACTAATATCAGCCTAATTGAATGTCCCAAATCTTCTCAGGAACCGATAATAGATGCTAACAGTGCAGAGCACAAATGGGGTCCAAAGGTTTACAAGTAATAAGCTCTATAATAAAGTTTATAATTCCAAATTTGACAGAGGTTTTATTGTTACACTTAAGTATTTAACATATACCCAAATTTGATGGTGTCCTGTCCTCAACACGCAGGACAATTGCGAGACGTCACAAACGTGCAGAAACATGCACGCAACGACCACTGCATGCAAGACATTTGAGAGCCCGACAGCTGCGCGTCAGCTTCCTCTGGATTAATTAATAATTTAAAAAAAAAGTTTAAATAATTGATTAATAATTAACAACTAATTAATATTTAATCTGTATTTTGCAGATCAGAGGAGATCTTAAAAGGTTGAACTTGATGAACTAAAAGTATTTTTTCAACCTTAATTACTATGTAACTATGAAACAGTAATTAAGTTACCTAGGCCTTCTGGTGTAGTGATCCTAATTAAGTTGCCAAGTAATATTGTTTAATGGCACCACTGTTTAATGAGTTTTGTTACCATTGTATTTTTCCTATAAAAACGATGTGCCCTGATCAATAAAAGATATTCTGGTTAAGGGATAGGTAGTAGAAATAGGTTATTTTGCTAGATGCTGGTATTTTGATGTTCTGTCAGTTTTTGTTTGATCTGTAGAAAGGATACCAAAATGTTGCTGGTCCAGCTGGTGATGTCTAGAATGAAAACCTGTGTACAGACGGAGAGTTGACCCTGTATCATGACAGGATGCATATTAATAGGCATTAAGGCATACTAATATCAGCCTAATTGAATGTCCCAAATCTTCTCAGGAACCGATAATAGATGCTAACAGTGCAGAGCACAAATGGGGTCCAAAGGTTTACAAGTAATAAGCTCTATAATAAAGTTTATAATTCCAAATTTGACAGAGGTTTTATTGTTACACTTAAGTATTTAACATATACCCAAATTTGATGGTGTCCTGTCCTCAACACGCAGGACAATTGCGCGACGTCACAAACGTGCAGAAACATGCACGCAACGACCACTGCATGCAAGACATTTGAGAGCCCGACAGCTGCGCGTCAGACTAAGTTTAGGTGGGTGTAGGGTTGTTAGGTTTAGGGGTCCTAGACTTAGGGGTGTTAGGGGACTTAATAGTGTAATATTTCTCTTAACAGTTACAAATATCATAGTTAGGCATGGGAATCTTGTTTATCACATTAGTGTTACTAGATAATGTACAGAACACAGCATTGATGGAGTGTGTTATAGCCCGGCTCTTATTCCAGTCATCAAAATACACACTATATGGAATAAGTGTATAGAAAATTATAAGAACCTCCCTAATCAAAACCTGTATATCTTCAAGTGAGCCATCTGAGATTCTACCGAGAATATGTTTTTTGGGATTTCATGTCCTTTCTTTCTTGTCAATTAAATTCCCCCACACACTCATTACTGTTAAGTGCTGATCTCCCTACAGATGACACCTCCACCCTCAAGATTTCATAAAGCTATACAACTGCACAAAATATGATTAAATATAAAATTACAATTTAGTAAACAAACAACATTCCTATTCCATTGACGCCTTTATACTATTCTTTACAGAGTATAAGATATATGGATGCACACAAATTTGTTACCTACATTTGGTAATTCTACTGGGGGCCCCAAATGAATCATGAAAAGACAATTGTTTGAGTCATCTATCTAAATCAATAGACATATGAAGAAGGGAACAGAAAAGGTAAAATGGCATGAGAGAGAAAGGCAGCTGGGAAGAGTAGAAATGATAGCATGAGTATAGGTATCTTAGGTATCTATTTTGGAGTTATAATGACATAGCTTTTTGGAAAGAGAACATGTGATGCCACTACTTTCATGGGCCCTCATTCAATTGCAATTTGGCCAAATGAATAGGGCTCTAAATAAGCACATAACATATTTTAACAAGTTTTTAGTTAGTAAGCATCTATCCAAAAGCAAGGTTTTCACTAACTAAAAATGTATTTAAAGAAAATATGCTATGTGCTTATTTATAGACCTATTCAATTGGCCAAATCGCATTTGAATGAGGGCCTTGGATGGTAAATGGGGGACTGAAGATAAATGGATCTTCCAACTTAAAAGTTTTTCTCCAGGAGGTCTGAATGAAGGCTTTAATTATGCAGCATTTATATAAAAATTCACACAATTCAATTTACCAGTAAACAACAGTCAATAATAACTTTTTATATGTTATTTAGTTAGAATTGTCTTCAGTATATCTGTTGTTGATTACTATTATCCTTAGTTGAGGAGTATCATAATACATACATCATATTTAAATTTTGTTAAATAATAGTATTAGTTAAGTCTCTAATATTTTACTATCATTCATTAATCAATTATATTTTTTTTGCTGGGGATTACATATATTTCATTTTGTCTAAATGAAGTATTAGTCATAATGTCATATAATAACTTATCCCCTAGTAACCCTCAATCATAATTATAAAGTGCTATATATTTGTCAAGACAAACGGCATCGGCCTTCTTAATACTAATAACAACTATAGCAACACAGCGATCACAAAAAAGCTCACTGTTTACATGACACGCGTCACCAGTGGGAGGAGCCTAATTGTTTAAACGTTTGGCGCGAATAGCGCTAATCAGCGTTCCTTAAAAAACTCCACAGAGCAGAGTGGGGAAATGCATTGGATTGATAGCAGAGCTTCCATTACTATTTGCTACTGTCTCTATAAGGGTGTCAAAGCAAGCCTGGTTTTCAATACTTGTAGCAGCATTTAACAGTATTTGGACAGAAAAGATACTTGCCGGGTTTACAAAGTGAGGTCTGAATATAAAGGTATCATCCTTTTGTATTATACTCCTATAAAGGTAAGTTCACAGATTGTGCTGTATGTATATACCTATAATTGTTTTTTGTTGTTGTTTTTTTTCAATTCGGACTGTGTTGGATTGTTACTGTCTTACAGCATATTACTACTATGTATTACTAATGGCCAGTTTGTAGAGACTGGTTTCAAAATGTGTTAGTTAGTAATTGTTTATAACACTTTACTTCCAAAATTGGAATTTGAGCTAAGGAAAGCCTTAACAGTTAAAATTGATACATAATGAGAGTTCCCATATACTATGTTTAGGAAAGCTAATCTCTAACTGTGTTTTTATGGATTTAATTTCCCCCTGTTTTAGTTCTTCTGTTTATTAATAAAGTTGATTTTAAGTTGCTACAATATTGGAATCATAAATATTGATGTGGGTTTTGAGGGTAAAAAGAATAAAACACCTATTTATTATTTGCATTATATGGTTGTCCGTTGGTCTTGCTACTACCATTGTAAACACTGACACACTTATGGTATACTCTTCTAACACATGAGGGGGTTAAATAATTTTCCTTTGTACAAATTATATTTCTGAGTCTCTTACACAATTTAAACCAAGATTTGGCTAGGCCAAGTCGCAAATATTTTTACATGGGTAAGAAAGACTCCTCAAAATGAAACATTGTGTCAAGATAGCGTGTTCTGAGGTATACGCATCTCTTCTCATTACCACATAGTTCTATATAAACATTATCAAGCAGGTGTTAAGCTAATGGCACAATAGTAGTCTATTTACCAAAAATACTTGCCACACAATATGGGACAGAGATCACATATACTCCCTAATGATCTGTTTTTAATACACAGCGATAGGTTGCACTCCAGCATACATGACCAGATATACACAAAATATTTAGCAATACATTCTAATTTAGACAAAGACATGCAAAAGGGGAGTAACTATTTGTGCTTGGTGGAAACCAACCTTGTGACGATGAGGAAGAAATAGTTATCTAAAGGAGAGAGAGAAGGTGCAGAGTCTTTGCTGTTTTTCCGGGTCTTCTGTCTCTTCCTGGGCTTTCCTGCTTTTTCCTGAGTCTCTTATCAGTACTATTTTCTGGCTTATTTGATAGTCCTGTTCTGGGAATATACCTGACTTTGATTCTGTGGCATAAATTTATGCCCCCTTCATATCTTCCCTATGATATCGGTCTATATCAAAATTCTATTCTAGCTCTACAACTCTTTCTAACAATCCAATAACACAAAGAGGGATTACTTCAGACTATCTTGAGAATGGGTCCTAAAAATGAGACTGGGGTTATCCTGAAATTATTTACATGGTATGTATAAACTGGTTTAACTTTTTAATTTGTAGTAGAGTTAAAATTAGCCAAATATACCACAATCCTTCTGTTACCCTTTTGGGAGTGGTCACAGACCCAAGACTCATTAGCACCTGCATTCCGGACTGTAGATGTTAATTAATATATTTCAATCTGTGCCCATATTCCCTAAAACAAACTGATTGACTTTATTCAATAATGTAACACCTATACAACAAACCATACTTAGCAATACTCAACATATATAGTCTTGTATCACACAATCTACAAAACTGTTTTACATCGTTATTGATTGAATTGACCCATTTGATAAATTAAATTAAATGTACCGTAATCAATTTTGATGTAAGACCAGCTTGCATAACAAAGGTTATTTAGCTTGCAATCTCACATACAATATAACCAACTTTGAAACATATTGCTTCAATACATATTTCTATTTTCTAACTGCCATATACATTTGTTATTGCTTTTTATAGAGTAACATGTTATATTGCTAATTATTAATATCATATATACTGTAACAAATAGTCAATTGCATACAATTTCTGTATTACACTAACCAAATATAGACAGACTGTGAACCAAACTTTATAGGATTATATACACTGTTTATATACTCCTATATTGAACTAACTAAATATAGACTGTATTAAAATAAATTGTTGATCCACATTTGATAAGTTTGTATACACTGCTTATTGATCTCTGTATTGATCTAACCACATATAAAGTGAGTTAAGACTAATTGTTATCCAATCACCCAAAATAGATTGTAATAGACATCAGGTAGATTGTATATTGTGATCTAACTAAATATCAAAGCTTACAAGTGTAAACACTTATATTTGTTTAACCTTGAAATTTACTGCTATACCAATTAAAGCTAGTTCTGCACACAGCATATTCTTGTCGATAAATTAATATTTGAACTCATTTAAATCTATACACTGTAATATTTTAAGAAACTATATTAATCTATACAGTGTAATATTTATGTGATGTCAACTGCATGACAATATAGAGTATTTTGACAACTATCCTCTTCTTTTGGTGGTTGTCTGGTAAATATGTATTCATTGCTCTATATTAAAGTGATGGATGCATTCCCTAAATTATTAATATAATCCTGAACAAAATAATCAAAATGTTACTATTTTCAAAACCTGAATACATTGATTGCAATGAAAAAATTTGCATAATAGTCCATTCACAAATAACTTCTGTCCTTACAGAAAATGTTTTTTGCAAATATCCATGAATGTTAAAAAATTGCTTTAGATCTAAAATATGTCAAGTTTTGAGGATATCATTTAAAAGCTGTATAAATAAACTTTTTGAATCTGTCACAAAAAAAACAAACGTTTTTTTTCTTTCAATATTTCATTTTCATCAAATCCCTGCATAATGTGTGATTCTGGTCCTCAATTACATATTTTGCTTCTCTCTCTAACACTTTATTTTTTCAATCAACCACTGTTTGCTGGATTTGTCACACTTGACACATCACTTTAAGTTTGACAGAGCTGCGTCTGATTGGAGAGATGTGAGAAAATAGAGATAGGAAGGTGACAGGAGGTAGGGCAGGTATGAAGTGGTAGAAGATCATGTCAGTTATGAGATGAGAGATAGGTAGAGGGATAACGGATTAAAGAGAGAAGGGAGCTAAGAGAAGGAGGTATAACAATATATGCATTTTGGGAATATGGGTGGGACATGCAAATGAGCCTAAAATGCATTTTCACTCTTTAGTCCAATACCGATATACACATGGCATTTCTTAGGCATATGCTCGCTGTATTACACAGCTTTAAAGCATATCATAGGATAGATTATGCACGCATTAGGAAACTTACCAAGAGACGGTACTGTTGCAATCTTAATAGATATCATAATTGTGGAGATGGTTTCCAAAACTGTGCTGTAGCTTTTGTGGGAAAGGTTTTACTAGGAAGTGCCTTGACATCGACTGTACATGTAGGGTCAGTACCATTCATGCAATACTATGGTTCTTACACTCCTGCTCCTAGTAACTTAACAACACACCATCTTGGCACGAATGTCAGTGATAGGAAATTTGCATAAAATGATTAACTCACAATAATCGTGTTTAAACAAGAAAAACTTTTTTGAAAATATAACTGGTAACTCAAGTAGCAAATTGGTGATAAAAGGTCAAAAGTAACCAGCAAAATATTATCAACAGTTTCATAGTTACAGTTGCAAGCAAAAGTATGTGAACCCTTTGGAATGATATGGATTTCTGCACAAATTGGTCATAAAATGTGATCTGATCTTCATCTAAGTCACAACAATAGATAATAATCACACTCTGCTTAAACTAATAACATACAAAGAATTAAATGTTACCATGTTGTTATTGAACACACCATGTAAACATTCACAGTGCAGGTGGAAAAAGTATGTGAACCCCTAGACTAATGACATCTCCAAAAGCTAATTGGAGTGAGGTGTCAGCCAACTGGAGTCCAATCAATGAGATGAGATTGGAGGTGTTGGTTACAGCTGCCCTGTCCTATAAAAAACACACACCAGTTCTGGGTTTGCTTTTCACAAGAAGCATTGCCTGATGTAAATGATGCCTCACACAAAAGAGCTCTCAGAAGACCTACGATTAAGAATTGTTGACTTGCATAAAGCTGGAAAGGGTTATAAAAGTATCTCCAAAAGCCTTGCTGTTCATCAGACAAATTGTCTATAAATGAAGAAAGTTCAGCACTGCTGCTACTCTCCCTAGGAGTGGCCGTCCTGTAAAGATGACTGCAAGAGCACAGCGCAGACTGCTAAATGAGGTGAAGAAGAATCCTAGAGTGTCAGCTAAAGACTTACAAAAGTCTCTGGCATATGCTAACATCCCTGTTAGCAAATCTACGATATGTAAAACACTAAACAAGAATGGATTTCATGGGAGGATATCACAGAGGAAGCCACTGCTATGCAAGCAAAACATTGCTGCACGTTTACAGTTTGCACAAGAGCACCTGGATGTTCCACAGCAGTACTGGCAAAATATTCTGTGGATAGATGAAACTAAAGTTGAGTTGTTTGGAAGAAACACACAACACTATGTGTGGAGAAAAAGAGGCGCAGCACACCAACATCAAAACCTTATCCCAACTGTGAAGTACGGTGGTGGGGGCATCATGGTTTGGGGCTGCTTTGCTGCGTCAGGGCCTGGACGGATTGCTATCATCGAAGGAAAAATGAATTCCTAAGTTTATGAAGACATTTTGCAGGAGAACTTAAGGCCATCTGTCCACCAACTGAAGCTCACAGAAGATGGGTGTTACAACAGGACAACGACCCAAAGCATAAAAGTAAATCAACAACAGAATGGGTTAAACAGAAGAAAATACGCCTTCTGAAGTGGCCCAGTCAGAGTCCTGACCTCAACCCGATTGAGATGTTGTGGCATGACCTCAAGAAAGCGATTCACACCAGACATCCCAAGAATATTGCTGAACTGAAACAGTTCTGTAAAGAGAAATGGTCAAGAAATACTCCTGACCGTTGTGCACATCTGATCTGCAACTACAGGAAACGATTGGTTGTAGTTATTACTGCCAAAGGAGGTTCAACCAGTTATTAAATCCAAGGGTTCACATACTTTTTCCACCTGCACTGTGAATGTTTACATGGTGTGTTGAACAAAAACATGGCAACATTTAATACTTTGTGTGTTATTTGTTTAAGCAGACTGTGATTGTCTATTGTTGTCTGGTAATTATGTATTCATTGCTCTATATTAAAGTGATGGATGCATTCCCTAAATTATTAATATAATCCTGAACAAAATAATCAAAATGTTACTATTTTCAAAACCTGAATACATTGATTGCAATGAAAAAATTTGCATAATAGTCCATTCACAAATAACTTCTGTCCTTACAGAAAATGTTTTTTGCAAATATCCATGAATGTTAAAAAATTGCTTTAGATCTAAAATATGTCAAGTTTTGAGGATATCATTTAAAAGCTGTATAAATAAACTTTTTGAATCTGTCACAAAAAAAACAAACGTTTTTTTTCTTTCAATATTTCATTTTCATCAAATCCCTGCATAATGTGTGATTCTGGTCCTCAATTACATATTTTGCTTCTCTCTCTAACACTTTATTTTTTCAATCAACCACTGTTTGCTGGATTTGTCACACTTGACACATCACTTTAAGTTTGACAGAGCTGCGTCTGATTGGAGAGATGTGAGAAAATAGAGATAGGAAGGTGACAGGAGGTAGGGCAGGTATGAAGTGGTAGAAGATCATGTCAGTTATGAGATGAGAGATAGGTAGAGGGATAACGGATTAAAGAGAGAAGGGAGCTAAGAGAAGGAGGTATAACAATATATGCATTTTGGGAATATGGGTGGGACATGCAAATGAGCCTAAAATGCATTTTCACTCTTTAGTCCAATACCGATATACACATGGCACTTCTTAGGCATATGCTCGCTGTATTACACAGCTTTAAAGCATATCATAGGATAGATTATGCACGCATTAGGAAACTTACCAAGAGACGGTACTGTTGCAATCTTAATAGATATCATAATTGTGGAGATGGTTTCCAAAACTGTGCTGTAGCTTTTGTGGGAAAGGTTTTACTAGGAAGTGCCTTGACATCGACTGTACATGTAGGGTCAGTACCATTCATGCAATACTATGGTTCTTACACTCCTGCTCCTAGTAACTTGATGAAGATCAGATCACATTTTTTGACCAATTTGTGCAGAAATCCATATCATTCCAAAGGGTTCACATACTTTTGCTTGCAACTGTACTTAGTAATTGAGGTTAAAAAAAGACATCAAGTTCAACATTTGAAGATCCCCTCTGATCTGCAATATGTGGATTAGTTGTTAATTGATCCAGAGGAAGGAAAACAAGAAAAACCCCAGTGAAACTTTGTCAATTTTCTCAAAAGAATTAATTTCTTCCTGACCCCAGATACTAGCCATCAGATTTCTCCTGGATCAATACTCCCTCTCTAATTAAGCAGGATAATCCTGAATGCCCTTTTTAATTAAAAATATATCCAATCCCTTTTCAAAGTTATCTTTTGAATCTGCTGTCCCCACCTCCCTTGGTAGACAATTCCACAGATTAATCACCCTTACTGTGAAGAAACCTTTTCTCTCTTTAAGGTGGAATCCTTTTACTTCTATCCTCAAAGGATGTCCTCTTTTCAGTGGAAAACCTCTTGGCACAAAAAGCTCCCTTGACAAATGTTTATACTGACCCTGGATGTATTTATATAGGGTAATCAAAAATAAGTTTAAATTTGGTTAGTCTTTCTTCATAACTTAGCCTTTCCATTTCCCTTATTAGTTTTGTAGGCCTTCTCTGTACTTTTACCAGTACTAAAATGTCCTTTTTATGAATTGGTGCAAAAAAATTGTACTCCATATTCCAAATGTGTGGCGTACTAGGGATTTGTATAGTGATTAAATTATATCTGCCTCCCTTGCTTCTATACCCTTCTTAATACATGCTAATAGTTTATTTGCCTTTGCAGCTGCTGCTTGGCATTGAGAACTGTTACGTAGGTGGTTGTCCACAAGCACTCAAAAACCCCTTTCAATATCAGATACCCCTAGATTTGCTTCATTAAGTTTATAGATTGCATGGCTATTTTTCCTTCCGAGATGCATAACCTTACATTTATTCGTATTAAATCTCATCTGCCATTTAATTGCCAATTACTCTAATTTATGCAAATCCCTTTGGAGGGAAAGTATGTCATTACTTTCCAATTCTACTTCTAAGTTGGTTATAAATATGTTAAAAAGGAGAGGACCTAATACTGAACCCTGAGGAACCCCACTTACCACATTAGTCTAATCTGAGTATGTTCTATTTAAAACAAACCTTTGTTTCCTGTCTGTGAGCCAGCTCTCAATCAATATGCATATATTTAATGCACTTTCTGTATCCCTTAGTTTGCACAATAGTCTCCCATGTGGCACTGTATGAAAAGCATTTGCAAAATCTAAAAAGACTACATCCACTGAGTTGCCTTGATCCAGGTTCCTACTAACCTCCTCATAGAAACTAATTAGGTTTGTTTGACACAACCTATCCCTCATAAATCCATGTTGGCTCCTATTTATAATGCGGTTTGAATGGACGTATTCTTGTATATTATCCCTTATTAACCCTTTTAAAAGCTTTGCCACTATAGAAGTGAGGCTTCCAGGTCTATAATTCCCTGGATTTGCTCTTGCACACTTCTTAAATAAAGGTATCACCTCAACTTTTCTCCTGTCATCTGGTAGTGACCCAGTGTTGAGTGAATCTTAAAAAATTAGATATAATGATTTAGCTATTACAGAACCCAGTTCCCTCAGTACCAGTGGATGTATTCCATCAGGACCCGGGGCTTTATTGACATTTACTTCTTACAACCTCTTTTGGATTTCTTCCTGCGTTAACCAATTATTTGGTGAAGGTAGTGTAGCCCCATTATGGTGCAGTGATCCAACCACTGGTACTTCCCTTGTATATACAGAAAAAAAGAACCTATTTAGCTCATCTGCCTTTTCCTGGTCACTGATCGCCAGACGGCCTGTTTCACATTGTAATGCTCCTATAACTTCCATCCTGGCCCTCTTCCCATTTATATACTTAAAATATTTTAGGGTTACTCTTACTCTCTTTTGCAACTATTTTTTCATTTTCTATTTTAGCCAGTCTGATAGCCCTTTTGCAAGCCTTGTTGATTTCCTTGTACACCCGTAAAGCAGTCTCTGTCCCCTTGTTTTTGTATAATTTAAATGCCTATTTTTAACTCTGTATCTTGATCTTTAAATCATTGTTAAGCCACGTTGGATGTGATTTACTCATTTTCCTTTTATTCCCACATGGTATAATGTGGGAAGAAGGCCAGGAAGGAATCGATAGGACCATTACAATGTGACACAGGCCATCTGATAATTAGTGACCAGGAAAAGGCAGATGAGCTAAATAGGTTCTTTTCGTCGGTTTACACAAGGGAGGTACCAGTGGTTGGGACACTGCAACATAATGGGGCTACACTACCTTTACTAAATAATTGGTTAACGCAGGAAGAAATACAAAAGAGGTTGGAGAAAATAAATGTTAATAAAGCCCCAGGTCCTGATGGAATACATCCAAGGGTACTGAGGGAGCTGGGTTCTGTAATAGCCAAACCATTATATCTAATCTTTAAAGACTCACTCACTACAGGGTCTCTACCAGATGACTGGAGAAAAGCAGAGGTGATACCTATATTTAAGAAGGGATCTAGAGCAAATCCGGGGATTTATAGACCAGTGAGCCTCACTTCTGTAGTTGGGAAGCTTTTAGAAGGGTTAATAAGGGACAGAATACAAGAATATGTCTATTTAATCAGGATCATAGGTAGCAGTCAACATGGATTTATGAAGGAAAGGTCGTGTCAGACCAATCTAATTAGTTTTTATGAGGAGGTTAGTAGGAACTTGGATCAGGGCAACTCAGTGGATGTAGTCTTTTTAGATTTTTCAAAGGCATTTGATACAGTGCCACATGGAAGACTAGTGAGCAAACTAAGGGATACAGGAATTGCAGAAAATATCTGCTCATGGATCGAGAGCTGGCTAAAAGACAGGAAGCAAAGGGTTGTTGTAAATGGAACATACTCCGATTGGTCTAATGTGATAAGTGGGGTTCCTCAGGGCTCAGTATTGGGTCCTCTCCTTTTTAACATATTTATTAATGACATTGAAGTAGGACTCGAATGTAGTGTCTCCATTTTTGCTGATGACACGAAGTTGTGCAAGGTAATAAAATCAGATAATGATGTACTTTCCCTACAAAAGGATTTGCATAAATTAGAGAAATGGGCGGCTAAATGGCAGATGAGATTTAATACAAATAAATGTAAGGTTATGCATTTGGGAAGGAACAATAGCCAAGCAATCTATAATCTTAATGGAGCAAATCTAGGGGTATCAGATATTGAAAGGGATTTGGGAGTACTAGTGGACAACCACCTAGGTAACAGCGCTCAAAGCCAAGCAGCGGCTGCAAAGGCAAATAAAATATTAGCATGTATTAGGAAGGGTATAGAAGCCAGGGAAGAAGATATAATTCTGCCACTATACAAATCTCTAGTACACCCTCATTTGGAATATGGAGTACAATTTTGGGCACCACCTCATAAAAAAGACATTTTAGAGCTGGAAAAAGTGCAGAGAAGGGCTACAAAACTAATAAGGGGAATGGAGGGGCTAAGTTATGAAGAAAGACTAGAAAAATTAAACTTATTTTCGCTAGAAAAAAGGCGTCTAAGAGGAGATATGATTACGTTATATAAATACATCCAGGGTCAATATAAGGCTTTGTCAAGTGAACTTTTTGTAGCAAGAGATTTTCAACTGACAAGAGGACATCCGTTGAGGTTAGAGGAAAAAAGATTTCACCTTAAACAAAGAAAAGGGTTCTTCACAGTTAGGGTGGTTAAACTGTGGAATTCTCTACCAAAGGAGGTGGTGACAGCGAATTCGATAGACAACTTCAAAAAGGGGTTAGATATATTTCTGAATAAAGAGGGCATTCAAGGCTATCCTAGATAACTAGCAAGGAATATTGATCCAGGGAGAAATTTGATCGCCAGTTTCTGGGGTCAGGAAGGAATTTTGCTTTTTTTTCCCCTTATGAGACAATTGGCAAAGTTTCAATGTTTTTTTTTTTTATGTTTGCCTTCCTCTGGATCAATTAACAATAATAATAAATAGTCCAAATTACAAAGATCAATAGAGATCTAAAAAGGTTGAACTTGATGGACTAACTCTTTATTCATCCTCCAATACTATACTATTAATAATTATTTAATCAATAATTTAATTAATAACTAATCCGCATATTGCAGATCAGAGATCTTAACAGGTTGAACTTGATGGACTGAAAGTCTTTTTTCAACCTTAATTACTATGTAACTATACTATGTAACTATGTATACTGTATACTGATGTGTATATATATATTTAGTACGGATTTAAATGTTGTCCATTTATGTTCAGTATTTTGTAGTTTTTTTTTTTTTTATTCAATCTGAAATGAGACGGTGTTGTGATCACTGTTTCCCAAAGGTTCCCTATTTCAACATTTTAAATCATATCAATATTATTTGTGATGACTAAATCCAGGATTGCCTCATTTCTAGCAGGCTCTTGTAAAACCTGGGCCAGATAATGATCCCTGAGTTTACTCAAGAACCTGCTCCCTTTGCCTGTACTGCTGGTCTCATTCATCCAGTTTATTTCAGGGTAGTTAAAATCTCACATTATTAGAACTTGCCCATGCTTTGCTGCATTTCCAATCTGTAACAATAATTGTATTTCCTCATTTTCAATTATATTTGGGGGTTTATAGCATACTCCAACCAACATTCTATTGGAATTTGCTGCTCCGCTATTTAACTCTACCCACAAACATTCAACATTACCGCTAGTTACAGCATAACTATCTTCTCTGACTATAGGCTTAAATGCAGGCTTAACATACAGACAAATCCCTCCTCCCCTTTTACCATTGCCCCTATCTTTCCTAAATAGGTTATAACCATCCAGATTAACAGTCTAGTCATGAGATTTATCCCACCATGTTTCGATAATGCCTATTAAATCCCATTTTTCGTTAATTGCCAATAATTCTTGCTCTCCCATTTTTCCTGGTAAGCTTCTGGCATTAGTAAGCATACATCTTATGTTATGAGTTTGTAGATTTGAGGTGCCTGCCTTTGTACTTGAATTATTTAGTAATACCTCCCTATTGACTATACTAACCCTCCCCCCATCTCCTCCCCCATGAGTAGTTGATTCATCCCTTATCCCCTCTACACTTTCTACCCCATTACTTCTACCTAGTCTACCCCACCTATTAGTTTTAAAACTCCCCCAGCCATTCTACCATCCTATCCCCTAGCACAAAAGCTCCCTCATCACTAAGGTGCAATCCATCCCTGCTATAGAGATTGTACCCAAGTGAGAAGTCAGCCTAGTGCTTTAAAAACCCAGACACCTCCTTAGTTCACCACATCTTTAGCCACACATTAACTTCACTAAGCTCCTTCTGTCTCCCTGGGCTAGCACGTGGCACTGGTAGTATCTCAGAAAATGCTACCTTGGCGGTCCTTCCCTTAAGCTTCTTCCCTAATTCTTCTATTGATTCAATAATGAGGTATTTGTTAAAGAGATGCTGTCACACAGTCTAGTAGTTTTTAAAGTTCTTCTTAAAAAATAATAAAAAACTAGTTATACATTGTACTAGTCCTATTTCTAAAGTAAATAATTACTGAGATTTTCCCCATCGTTTCAGCTGCATTATTATGCAAATGTGAACCTTGTGAACATTTATTGTTTGATATGTAAAATTAACTGATTTTGCTAACAAATACACATACAAGCATAACCTTATCCAAGATACCATATCCCATCCCTATCAAGCACCAATTACAAATTAGCACATTGAGGTGCAAAACATTGCAGCAAATACAATACTGAATATCTCCTTTAATTGTAGTAAGAGTAACTTCATGCTGTTTATTTAGTATCTGTTACTCACCATCACTAATACATATAGGAATTTCCTCCTCTTTAATTTGCTGTTGTTCCATCAAATCTGGCTCATCTTCAGGCTCAGGCTTCACAATAGAAGGTCCTGTAAAATGTATAAGGTATACTAACATTTGTAAGTTCTTGAATGTAATATGTTGATAAACTATTGGAACAATTATATTTTAGCTTAACATTTGTTAAGTACCCAGATAGCAAATGTCATGACAAAAAAAAAAAAGCATAATAAATAGATAGGGACAGTTTCTATATATTACTAGGTAAATTTTATACCTGTAGTTCCTGTATGGGTTTGCCCACTGCAGCATAAATTGGAGGCCAGTAGGTGCAAAGTGAGGCCCGCAACGGATGTGGGCTTGAAATTCTCTCCTGTTACGGAGCTATTAAATTGGAAGGGTCTGCGAGCTACGGGCCCGAGACGCTAAACCACAACCCAGTCTGTCACATGTTGGATGTGCGCCGGTAACCAGGATGAATTCGTCAAACCTGTAGTAACGGGTTAGATGTAGCCAATGGCAAAAGAGATTGCCAGCACGGAACCCCCGAAGGCTCCCAACATAAGCCCTTGCTGCAAAGGTCCTGGTCGGGAGCCCCGCGAAAGTTAAACACTGAACTCCTGACGCAGGGATACTCCAAGTACCCCTGCGGCACCTAAAATTATCTCCCCCGCAGGGTCCCCATATTACCCTTTGCAGCGGGGGTTCCGATTGGGACCCCCGATGCATTTAAAAATTCAAATTTCCTACAACGCAAGTCTTGAAAGGACCTTAAAGGTCCTTAAAGGACCTGAGCTAACAAAAAAATTAACATCTGCCGCGGGGGTACTATAAGTATTACCCCGGCACCTAAAAGTAACCCCATCACTCATAGGGGTCTATATAGACTGTCACGACCGCCAGCTTTGGGGGACCACGCTCACCCCAAATCTCTCTTTCTCTACGGTCGCAACTTTTTGTTCAGATCTCGACACCAGCAGACACTTCAGATGACAGCATCATTACTCCAGAGACAGGCACCATCAGACCCCTTTTCTTAGGATCTAAGAATCACACACCATGTACCTTGGATTAGTACAAGCAGACTCTGACACCACCTTTCTTTAGTGTGTCCAAAGTCAGACTGGCCACTTCTTTATTGTTACAGAGATATATATAAACACAGAAAAATTACAGAAAACACCAGACATTCCCCCAGTTCTAGCCCATCCTCCTAGGCAAATAGCTTGCTATCTCCCCTCACCCACATGGTTTCCAGATGTATAGAGGCGTCTGGCTTTCTTCTAATTACACCTTTTTTTCTCCTCTTACAGAGCCATAAAACTAGTTCCCCCTTTCATGAATAAAGCCAGAGCCTTCACACGTGGCCGTTTGCAGGGCCATAAAGATTCTTTAGAAGATTAATCCTTTGTCACATAAGTGACTGCAGTATTTTTTCGATGATTATAGCATCCTAGGGCCTACTTCTATCACAGATGCATTATTACAGTGCATATAACATGATCTAGTAACCACCAAATGAATTATTGTGGTCCATACTATACACAAAAACAATCAAGTCAGTCCTCACAAGTTTCAGGTCCGTTGTAATAGCTCTTGACATTCCAAATAGCAGAGTTACTTGTGGGTTGCAAGGGGTCCCATCATGGCCCCAAATCGTTCATGACATAGACCCTCATGAGCTTCTAATTAACTCCATCAGTCACATAAGGGTCTATACAGACCCTTATGGGACAATACTTACCCATCATAGTTAACCCCTGCACCTTAAATAAATCCCATCACTCATGGGGGTCTATATAGACCCTCATGAGACTATAATTAACCCCTTCAGTTTAATAGGGGTCTATATACACCCCTATAGGACACTATTAACCCCTATATTAACACTATAAGTGCCATGAGGGACCTCCAGTACCCTCATGACACAAAGTCTAAGCACTACACTATTAACCCTTTCCTACCTTATCCCATTCAATTAACCCCCTCGCACTAATTAACCCCCCCTCTACCCTATCCTATCTGAGAATAACAAACTACATTACAGAAAATACTAAACTGCATAATATAAAATAAAAAACCCTGAAGTACAGTAAATAAAAAACATCTACTTACATAAAATAAGAACCCCCAATTACATAACATTTTTAAAAAACCTACATTACATAAAATAAAAAAACCTAGATTACAACAGAAAAAAAACAGCCTTATTAAAAATAGAAAAGGCTAAATTAGACCACTTACCTGGCCAAAACGCCCCTCCAGCGATGCCCCATTCTTCATTCAGTCTTCGCAGGCAGGGCCCCTCCAAAAAATATCCCAACGCTCTAAAAAAATAAAAAAACTAACTGAGCTCCTCCCTTGAGGAGCTCCCTGCTGCATATGGAAGTTCCTGTGCATGCTCCTTTCCAAAAATAGAAATGGCGCCTTTTGATTGGCTGATGTAACTGTCATATTTCAGCCAATCAGAAGGCGCAAATGTGTGAGCCAATAAAAATGGAATACACACCTATACTCCATTCTGATTGGCTCAAAGCATTTACGCCTTCTGATTGGCATTTACGCCTTCCGAATAACCCTTTTCTTTCTTTAAGGTGGAATCCTTTTACTTCTAACCACAAAAGATGTCCACTTGTCAGTTGAAAACCTCTTGGCACAAAAAGCTCCCTTGACAAATCTTCATACTGACCCTGGATGTATTATTATAGGGTAATCATATCCCCTCTTAAACACCTTTTTTCTAGAGAAAATAAGCTTAATTTGGTTAGTCTTTCTTCATAACTTAGCCCCTCCATTCCCCTTATTAGTTTTGTAGCCCTTCTCTGTACCTTTTCCTGCTCTAAGATGTCCTTTATATAAAGTGGTGGCCAAAATTGACCTCCATATTCCAAATGAGGGCATAGTAGGGATTTTGATAGTGGCAGAATTATAGCTGCTTCCCTTACTTCTTTACCCTTCCTAATATATGCTAATTTAGTATTTGCCTTTGCATCTGCTGCTTGGCATTGAGCACTGTTACCTATTTTTCCTTCAGAGTTGCATAACTTTAACTTATTCGTATTAAATCTCATCTGCCCTTTAGATGTCTATTCCTCTATTTTATGTAAATACCTTTTGAGGGAAAGTACATCATTATCTGATTTAATTCCATTGCACAACTTTGTGCCGTCCGCACAAATGAAGACACAACGTTCTAATCCCACCTCTATGTCATTAATAAATATGTTAAAAAGGAGAGGACCTAATACTGAACCCTGAGGAACCCCACTTAACACATTAGTCCAATCGGAGCATGTTACATTTACCACAACCCTTTGCTTTCTGTGCTTTAGCCAGCTCTGTATCCATGAGCAGATATTTTCTTCAATTCCTGTATCCCTTAGTTTGCACAATAGTCTTCCATGCAGCACTGTATCAAAAGCCTTTGCAAAATCCAAAAAGACTACATCCACTGAGTTCCCTTGATCCAGGTTCCTACTAACCTCCTCATAGAAACTAATTCGATTTGTTTGACATTACCTATCCCTCATAAATCCATGCTGACTCCTACTTATAATCCTGTTCAAATAGACATATTCTTGTATATTATCCCTTATTAACCCTTCTAAAAGCTTTCCCACCACAGAAGTGAGTCTCACTGGTCTATAATTCCCTGGATTTGCGCTTGCTCCCTTCTTAAATATAGGTATCACCTCTGCTTTTCTCCAGTCATCTGGTAGAGACCCTGTGTTGAGTGAATCTTGAAAAATTAAATATAATGGTTTGCCTATTACATAACCCAGTTCCCTCAGTACCCTTGCATATATTCCATCAGGACCTGCGGCTTTATTAACATTCATTTTTTCCAACCTCTTTTGTATTTCTTCCTGCGTTAACCAATTATACGACAAAGGTAGTGTAACCCCATTAAGTTGCAGTGGTAACTCCCTTGTGTAGAAGAAAAGAACCTATTTAGCTCATCTTTCTTTTCATGGTCACTAATTGTCAGACAGCCTGTTTCACATTGTAATGCTCCTATAGCTACCTTCCTGGCCTTCTTTCCACAGGGGTGTATTCCATTATGACTAGCTGAAAGCAATAGCGCCTTCTGATTAGCTGATATAACTTCAGTCAGATTGCAGTCAATCAGAAGGCACAGATGCTTGGAGCCAATGAGAATGTGATATAGGGGTGTATCCCATTTTGATTGGCTCGCATATTTTGGCATTCTGATTGGAAGAAATATGATTGACAGCGACTTTAGACAATCAGAAGGCGCCAATTCTATTTTTTGAACGGAGCAAGCGTGCAGGGAGGAGCTCAGTTAACTTTTTGATTTTATTAGAACGCCTGGATATCTTTTGGAGGGGCCATGCCTGCGACGACTGAATGAAGACCGGGGCATCGCTGGAGGGGAATTTTGGACAGGTAAGTGGACTATTCAGACTTTATTTTATTACATGTTGTATGTATTTGTGTATTAACTATAATGTTTCTTTTTTTGTAGGTGTGACCGGACCTGTGGACAGTTTTGGAGGGCCCTGTCTGGGACGAGGAACTGAAGACCAGGGCAACGCTGGAGGGGCATTTTGGCCAGGTAAGTGGTCTAATTTACCCTTTTATATTTTTAGTAAGGCTGTTTTTTTCCGGTGTAATCTAGGATTTTTATTTTATGTAATGTAGGTTTTTTTATTTTATGTAAGTAGATGTTTTTTATTTTCTATACTGTAGTGTTTTTAATTTTATATAATGAAGTTTGTTATTTTCAGTAATGTGTTTTTTATTTGTGTGTAATGTAGGTTTTTGTTTTGTGTAATTAGTGTTTTTTTTATTTTGTGTAATTAGTGGGGTGCTAGGGATTTTATTAGGGGGTTAGGTAGGATAGGGTAGAGAAGGGGTTAATAGGATTGGGTAAAGGGAGGGGTAATAGAATAGGATAGGGTAGGAAAGGGTTAATAGTGTAGTGCTTAGACTATATGTCTTAAGGGTTCTGGAGGCCCCTAATGGCACTTTTAGTGTTAATATAGGGGTTAATAGTGTCCTATAGTGGTGTATATAGACCCCTATTGGATTGAAGGTTAATTATAGTCTCATAAGGGTATATATCGACCGCCATGAGTGATGGGCTTAATTTAAGGTGCGGGGGGGGGGGATACTTAAAGTTAATTTTTTAGTTATAGCGTGGGTCCTTTAAGAACCTTTAAGGACGCGCAAGGCGGGAATTTAGAATTTTAAATGCAGTGGGGTTCCAGGTCAGGACCCCTGCTACAAGGGGTAATATGTGGACACTGCGGGGGGTCCGATGGGGACCCCCAGCATAGGTTTGTTAATTTAGGTGCTGCGGGGGTACTTGAAGTGTCCCCACAGCAGGGGTTATTAGTTTAACTGTCGCAGCGGTCCTGATTGCGACCCCTACCGCATGGGGATTTGTTTGGGGAGCAGGGGGAAGCTTTAAGGGCTGGAGAGAGGTTTGGGGGCCCGAGCAGGGGTCTCTTTTGCTGCTCCCACAGCAAACGTAAGGCTGTACAAGCCTTTGCGAGTTCTCCCCAGAACTCTGGCTTTGGCCTCCATTTGCGTGTTACGGGCTAGCTCGTGGGGGAAGTTGTTGCAATTTAATAGCATGATTGGAACGTAGCGGGTACTGGCTTGACAGATCAAAGGGTTGCGGGTTGCGAAGTTCCACGTCCCGTAGGCATTTTTCGTCCGTCCAGCGTGTTAGCCAGCAAGTTGTCGTCGGGTCGGTTTACGGGGCTAATTTAATAGCCTTCAGTCCTACTTTTTACAATACATTTTAAAATGTAGCCCGAATTTAATGAGGCTGTATGTAGGTCAGGATGTGCAGTGTAGTGTCTTAGCCCATCAAGGAGCACATCACAGCAGCATGGTGCAGAATGGTGCTGAGAGATGGTCACCGAATGGTTAGTATGAGACACAGCACAGTAATTATAGCAGAGTCTGTGTCTTAATGATCTGCTGAGGGCAGTAAAAACAGAGCTTATAAGGACTTCTTAATAAACAACATATATAAAAGTAAATAAATACACATAAATATTATATACTAGCGACTTGCCCGTCAAAAAATGACGGCAATGTGATGTATATGTTTGTCAAGTTGTTTAGTTATTAACATATATTTTTGACACTTGTAAGTATTTTAATATGAACGTGTATTTTTGTAAAATGTTGATGTAATGGTTTTTTAAAATGTAATTTGTATCTGAAGAATTGTTAACTTTAATATACATTGAATGAATAGGAAAGCAAAAAGTAAAAAGCCTTCTTTAAACGTCGCAAATTTTAACATGAAGTTTAAAATATATGTAAGCAATAACCTTCAAAGTATATATTTTTAAACTTGAACTTTATTTTTTATGTAAGTTTAGAAGTTGACAAAACATTGTTATAATTTTAAACATTATAAACAGGAACATAGTAAATACATTTTGTAACCTAATTTTTTATTAAAAGTATTAACATTTGAATGTAAAAACAATTGACCTTTAAATTAATCAGTATTAAAATTAAATTTCTATCACAATAATTGTTAACTTGAATATACATTGAATGTAGAGGAAGGCATACAGTAAAACTCTTCTTAAAACGTACGTAATTAAAGTAATTCATTACTGAGCACATAAACTGGCGATAAACATTAATGTAGGTAGTAATCTTAAGATAACAGACAATATTTACATTGTGACTTAAAAGGTGCTTGACCTCTTAACATCCACTTTGTAATATGTTGAATGAAATAACTTGAAAATATAATTTTTAAACTTGTAACATTAGAAACATTAACATAGTGACTTAACATTTTAACATAATTTTTACTAACAATGCAAGGCAAGTATTTTGTGAGGCGAATCATTCATAAACAGTACTTCCATTAATTATGACTGAATTAAACAACCAATTGTTATGTATTTTGGAATGCTTTTAAAAAATGTTGGCATCTTTAATTTGTATCCTTCAAAGTTATAGTACTTCATAGTAGACAATGTTTTTAGTAAAAATACGTCCATCTTCCAATAAATCACCTTGACTTTCATTGTTTTCAATGTAAACTTTAATAGCCTGTGGATTTTTGCACCGTGACAACGCAACGTACAATTGACCATGTGCAAAAACTGGTTCTTCCAAGAAAATACCCACAGATTTGAAAGTTTGACCTTGTGATTTATTAATGGTCATGGCAAATGCCATAATAATGGGAAATTGTCTTCTTTGAAGTATAAAAGGGAGACTACTTTCACTTGGTGCTAAATCTATTCTTGGTATGAAAACTCTCTCTCCTTTATGGGTCCCAGTTAAAATTTCAGCATCTATAAAATGGTCCTTTAATTGTTGAACAATTAATCTTGTGCCATTGCATAGGCCTTTTTTGGGGTTCATATTTCGCAGTAACATGATAATTGCACCTTTCTTTAGCTGCAAAATATGTGGTGGCATTCCAGAAGGAGTTAAAGAGTTTATGAATTCAGTTGAAAAGTTTGCCTGACTTTCATTGTCATCAGCAAGTACAGAATCAGCACTGTGATAATTTCTTTGTGGTGCATTAATTTTTTTTAAGATTTCATTATTGAGTATTAATGCATCTTTATTTTTACACGTCAGTATAACTTGGTTGGCAAGCTCGGAATATTCTTCGTTATTTATGCTCCCTTCAAATATAGCCGATATAATATCTTGTTGACAAATCATATGAGGTGGGATCTCTACAGTGTCGTCAGGTAAATGTAGTATTTTTTCTGTTCTTCCTTCTCCAATTTTAATAAGCCAATCATTGAAATCAGTTTGGCCTTCTGATCTCATATTTTGTTGCAGTTGAAGATGGGTAAAATGTTTCCATACTGTACTTGACTTTATACATGTTTCGATAATGTCAGTTCGATTTCCATGTACAACGACAGGTAATGTTTGTCTAAAATCGCCACCCAACAACATTACCTTTCCACCAAATGGAAAAATATTATCCATGACTTCACGAAGCAAACGGTCAAACATTGGAGGGCATAGCATGACATCATTGTGGCCTCATCTATTATAATTAATTTACATTTATTCAATTTCTTTGCTTGTAAGGAAGACTTCTAATAAAAGTGCAGCAATTCCAGTAGTGGCAAACGCCATTGCTATTTTTCCTTGTGCTCGTACTGAACTCATTAATAAATTGTACAAATATGTTTTTCCTGATCCGCCAGGTCCATCAAGATAGAAATAACGCTCTGTCACCATGTCATCATCTATAGCATTGTTAATGGCATGAAATGCTTGCAATTGTAGTGTATTTAAAGTTGCAAGTCTTTCTTCTGTTCTTTCTGCTTGTAGTTGAATGTCATAGTCTTCAAAGTTAATGTCATCTATAAGTCCTGGATCAGGCAAATTAAAACTTGCACAACTTAATCCATGAGTTAAAAAGACTTCTTGGATTTCCATTAACGCTTTTAAGTGTGCAATGGGTTCATTGTATCGTCGCATAAAGTCTTCAGCCATATTACTTTTAAAAGTCTCCCACAAAGCTAATGCATTTGGAGCATTTGAGAAGATACAAATAAAAGCAAATTGTTCTCTCATCTGTCGTGGCATTTGACATTGTGCTGCTTCTTCTAAACATCTTTCCCACTCTGTATCATCAGCGAGTAAGTTTCTATGTCTTGCAGCTAAATGGAAGGATTCATATACAATGTCATTAACAGTTCTTAATTGTTTAAAACTTTGTGCTCCTGGAACATTTAAAAGTAATATCCGTAAGCAAAAACGTTCAACATCTCTTGGACTGACTGTGTAAATTCTGGGAATAATTTTATTGCCTCTGGTTTTTCTTGGTCTCCATAATCCATTCACAAAAACATAGTGATATGGAATTTCAATATATAAGTATTGTGTTGCTTCAGCATCAGTGGAATTTAATGCAAACCATGCAGTTAGTGTGTAGTGTGACGATCTTCACTTTGGGCCAATGCATTCATTTCATTTCCAGCATGGAAATAGACTAAATGTCGTTGTGGCAAATGTACTGCTAACCTATATACTGCATGTGATCTATCATGCATTTCAAATTTTAAAAGCCGCCACATAGCTTCTGGCGCACTGACATAGCGAGCATCTACATGAGATGCAAGTTCATCATGTACTAACTCACTACTTTCAGGGTTGTCTGCACTTTTGACGACTACAGTAGCTGCATCGTAACCTTTGTAAATATATTTGTAGACATATTTAATGGATTTGATGGAAGTGCAGGCTTCTACGTTGATGTGGGCGTTGTACTTCATGAGTAAATGTGGATTGTAGGGTACTACATATCTATTGTCCACTTTTTTTCCACGAATAATGGCACTATCTCCTTCTCTTCTTTTATAAAGTGGATATCCATCACAATTGGCATAGGTTTTGTCTCTATAATCTTTTGGAAATTCTTTGGAACATTTATTATTTTCCATACATGGTGATTGTGGATTAAGGTCACCACAGGGTCCATGAATCATGCGATGAGTAACAATCTCATATAGTCTACCATATAGTTCTGGATCTGGTAGTTCAGCAACAATGACTGCTTCCACTTTGTCCGAAGTATCTAATTTATCTTTTTCTTGAAGTATTATTAGAAGATGTGCATGTGGAAGGCCTCTTTTTTGAAATTCAATGGTATATACATAAGCAAGACATTTGCCAAATAACTGATTTATAGTGAAGTCACGTATTAATTCATTTAATTTAATCTTAAAAACTCTGGCTACTAAATCTGGTCGATCTGAAGCAGTTTGTCCAAGAAGTAGATTTAGTGTAATTTCTGGCCATTGTGGATTACATGTAAATGTCACAAATAAATCGGGTTTGCCAAATTTAGTGACAATAGCCATAGCATCATTGTATCTTTCTCTCATATTCCGAGGAGATCCTTGAAAGGAAGATGGTAAAATGATGGCTTTGCCAGCTGTCATGTCTCTGCTTGTAGCCACGTCAGCAACATAGTCCATTAATCCAGAATATTGTTCTACACGGAGTTTATCTTGTTGATATTTGATAAAGTTTAAATTATTTGCCTCAACTTGCAAATATGAATCAATAATCCATTGTTGTGTTAGTTTCCCACCACATAAAATTGGATTAAATACATTGCGAATGGCAATTTGAGCTACTTTAAATTCAAGCATAGAAACATTATTTCGGATTCTGGCTTTAGCATTTGGGTAACTGGGAAGAGTTAATTTTGGTTGCCAACCTGCTTCTCCGTGTGGGAAAAAGATGGGATATGTCATTGGATCTAAATTTGGACTTAAGATACTCATATTAATAAACGGTTGCTCCTCAGTTCTAGGATATATTCGAATGTCTCTTTGAAATGGTGGTTCTCCTTCATCATTCTGAAACACCATTGCAACCTCATTTGATGTTGGCAAGTTATAACGACGTTTATCAGTATGTCTGTCTCTTTTAAGCACCATATTAACCTTCGGCATTGGTAATTGATGTGTTTGTGCATGAAGTAAATGTTCATTTTCTACTTCTGCCAATTTTTTATAAGCTTTACTGTAGGTATTGTTGTCCATAATGTTATTTAGCTCTATGAAAACACTGGGTAAGCATTTTTTATTTTCTTCCATCTGCATACGTTGGTCAACAGCTTCCATTGTATCTAGGACATATAGTTGAGCGAATTTTCTTTGATTTCCTTCCTCTGGATGTAAATGGGAAGTGCGATGATAAATTTGTCCTTGGACTTTAAAACAGTAAGGACCATGTCCTGGTACATTAGCAGCTAATGTTGCCCCCATGGATGCAAAGGATATGGCACTATTGTAGGATCTTATGTTTGTTTTAAAAATGTTGTAGTTTGGAAAAGTAGGTTCAGTCATAATGTTTTGTAAATAGAGAGGAAATAGTTTCCTTTCTGGAAGTTTGAACTTGCCTTTTTGACAGCAACTAATAAATTGGCCATCTCTGGGTCTCTCCTGTTTAAAATAATAAGCCTCACAAAACTGACATTGAGTAGTCATGTCCCCACAACTATGAACCTCTACTGCTAAAGACTTGAGTAGAGGACAATTTGCAAAGCATATAGGATTTTGACTTTCATATTCATCAGGTGAAATGTCATATAATGTTTCAACAACAGGTTGTAAATGTTTTGTTTTTTTCGTTGCTTTTCTTGGTATATGTTGTATTGTTTGAGGTAAAATGTCATGTAATGTTTCATGAAACGGTTCTAAATGCTTTGTTTTCTTTGTTGCTTTTTTTGGTATCTCTTGTATTTTTTCTGGTAAAATGTCATCTGATGTTTGAGCAACAGGTTGTAAATGCTTTATTTTCTTTGTTGCTTTTTTTGACATATCTTTAATTTCTGCAAGTGACAGTCTTTTGCTTGCAATTCTTTTGCGTTCTTTTTCTCGTCGAATTTCCTTCTTCTCCGGTGTCTGCTGGCTGTCTGCTCTCTGTCGTCGTTCTCTAGCTTGTCGTCTTTTCTTTTCTTGTTTACTCTCGTTATCAGCCATGTTAATCTGTAAAAATAAAATAATGTACCATTAGTTTATTTTGAGATGTTAAGTTGTTTTTCATGACAAATTGTTATCAATAGTGTGTTAACATTTTATACTTAATCAATTTCAATGCGGTCAATTGAATAAAAGTCTAAATAAGGCCATCAGATAATTATTTAAAGAAGTTTTTATTTATTAAACATGTATCCAAAAGCAAGTGTTTCAGTAACTAAAAAGGTATTTTCAAAAAGATGTTATGTCCTTATTTACAGCACTATTCAATTTCTCAAATGGCAATTAAATTAGGGTTTAGGACTGGAATGTTACAATGACAAATTGTATAGATTCTGTGTTTTTAGACTTTTTTGGACTATGCCAATTTTTTTTTTTAAGTTTACATTGAAGTTTGTATTTACTGTTAAAGATTATTGGCCCTAAAAGACAAATAAGAGATAGATGAAAAATGTGTTAGTTATATTTTCTCAACAGTTATAGTTACCGGTGGTTTATTTTAAATTTTATTTTCTGTTGACATCGATGCAAAGCTAAGATCTTTATTTTTTTTTTCTCTTTTTTTACTTTTTATACTGTACCTTGGTTGAAGTTTGATGTCAAGCAAAATTCTTTGTTGGTCCTGTGTTGAAAGCCTTCGTCCGATGGTCTGGTCCTGTGTTGAAAGTCCTCGTCCGATGGTGTAGTCCTCTGGTGAAAGTCCTCGTCCGCTGGTCTGGTCCTCAGTTCAAACTCCTGTTCCAATGTTCTTGACGCAGTATCTGTTATAAAATAAAAATGAAAATGTTATGTTATTTGAATGTCTTTGTATTAATGAAAAAATGCCATTATTTCTGTGTTTTTCTACAATCCTTTTTGGTGTGCCGCAATTTTGGTATGCTTCTGTAGGCTTTTTTCTAAGGCTTATAGGTGGTTAAACATTAAAGAAGAATATTAATTAATGTTTCTCTTTTTTTACTTGTTATACTGTACCTTGGTTGAAGTTTGATTTGAAGCAGAATCTTTGTTGGTCCTGTGTTGAAAGCCTTCGTCTGATGGTCTGGTCCTGTGTTGAAAGTCCTCGTCCAATCGTCTGGTCCTCTGTTGAAAGTCCTCGTCCGATGGTGTAGTCCTCTGTTGAAAGTCCTCGTCCAATGGTCTGGTCCTCTGTTGAAAGTCCTCGTCCACTGGTCTGGTCCTCAGTTGAAACTCCTGGTCCGATGTTCTTGACGCAGTATCTGTTATAAAATAAAATTGAAAATGTTATTTTATTTGAATGTATTTGTATTAACTAAAAAATTACATTATTTCTGTGGTTTTCTACAGTCCTGTTTGTTGCCCACCACTTTTGGTATGCTTATTTAGGCTTTTTTCTAAGGCTTATAGATTGTTAAACATTAAATAAGAATATAAATATAGTTTGGTATGTGTTTGTGTGAGTTTTCGTACAATCCTGTATGGTGCGCACCACTGTTGGTATGCTTATTTAGGCTTCTTTCTAAGGCTTATAGGTTGTTAAACATAAAATAAGAATATAAATGTAGTTTGCTATGTGTTTGTGTGAGTTTTCGTACAATCCTGTTTGGTGCGCACCACTGTTGGTATGCTTATTAATGTTGTTTTGTAATGCTTATAGGTTGTTAAACATAAAATAAGAATCTAAATGTAGTTTGCTATGTGTTTGTGTGAGTTTTCATACAATCCTGTTTGGTGCGCACCACTGTTGGTATGCTTATTTAGGCTTCTTTCTAAGGCTTATAGGTTGTTAAACATAAAATAAGAATCTAAATGTAGTTTGCTATGTGTTTGTGTGAGTTTTCATACAATCCTGTTTGGTGCGCACCACTGTTGGTATGCTTATTTAGGCTTCTTTCTAAGGCTTATAGGTTGTTAAACATTAAATAAGAATATAAATGTAGTTTGCTATGTGTTTGTGTGAGTTTTCATACAATCCTATTTGGTGCGCACCACTGTTGGTATGCTTATTTATGCTTCTTTCTAAGGCTTATAGGTTGTTAAACATTAAATAAGAATCTAAATGTAGTTTGCTATGTGTTTGTGTGAGTTTTCATACAATCCTGTTTGGTGCGCACCACTGTTGGTATGCTTATTTAGGCTTCTTTCTAAGGCTTATAGGTTGTTAAACATTAAATAAGAATTTAAATGTAGTTTGCTATGTGTTTGTGTGAGTTTTCGTACAATCCTGTTTGATGGGCAGCACTTTTGTTATACTTATGTAGTGTTTTTTCTAATGGTTATAGGTTGTTAAACAAAAAGAATATGAATTTAGTTTGCTATGTGTTTGTTACAATCCTGTTTTGTGTGTACCAGTTTGTGTGTACCATATGTTGCATACTTTGGCCCTCATTCAATTGCAGTTTGGCCAATTCAATAGGGTTCTAAATGTGCTTATTTCGAGCCCTATTGAATTGTCCAAAATATCAATTGAATGAGGGCCTTTGGTTGCTGGATTTGTTATATTGTGAGGGCCTCATTGAATTTGGTTTTTCGCAATGGAATTGGGCTCAATATGAGCACAGAGCATCTTTTTTTACAGAAGTTTTTAGTTAGTGAACTTGTATCCAAAAGCAAGGTCTTCACTAACTAAAAACTTCTGTTCAAAAATATGCTCTGTGCTTATATAGAGCCCTATTAAAATGGGCAAATCACATTTGAATGAGGCCCTCGGCCATTAAACATATTTAGGTCCTGAATCAATTGTGTTTTGACCAATTGAATAGGGCTCTATATAAGCACATACATATTTTTTGACAGAAGTTTTGAGTTAGTGAAGACCTTGATTTAGTATCGAAGTTCAGTAACTAAAAATGTCTGTCTAAAAAATCTGTTATGTGCTTATATAGAGCCCTATTCAATTGGCCAACTCACAATTGAATGAGGCTCATGGTTCGGTTCTTTTTTATACTTAATACTTTACCTTGATTGAAGTGTGGAATGACAGAGGGTCCCCTCCTGGCAATCTTAATCCGCCGGTCTTCTTGTAGTGTCTGTTTGAAAAATAAAGTGAAATAGTGAATTATATAATTTTTTATTTGTATTTAGCAAAGCATGGCCTTTTCAGCATTTAAAGTATTTTTGTATCTTACCTCTTCTTCTTTGTTGGTGTTCTTTAAAAGGGATTGTGCTTCACAATGCACGGTGCAAATTGTTGAGTGACGCTGTTGATGCAGAGTCTGTTTGAATATTAAAAAAAGTAGAAAGATTAAGCTTTAGGTGATCTATTGAATTGCAGTAAATTAATGTCATTTAAATATACTTCTGTAATTATTTTCAATTAACATAATTTTTTGGTGGGGGCTACACACATATGTCACATACATGAAGCACATTTCCATAGTTGAAAGTAATTATTTTGTGTGCGTGTGACATATCACTATACATGAATCATATTTTAATTGTTAAATTAACCTTATTTTTATTTTTGGCCAACATACATAAATGTGTGTGTGACATGTGACTATAGATGATACACATATATGTGCGTGTCACATATCAGTATACATGACTCATATTTTAATAGTCCCAACTTATTTTTTTCTAATGTAATTTAAATGTAGTTGTTTAATTAGTTTGTTTTAAGATAATTTTGTTGCAGGGGCAATACACATAAATGTGCGTGTCACATGTCACTATACATTATACGCATAAATGTGCGTGTCACATGTCAGTATACATTATACACATATATGTGCGTGTCACATGTCAGTATACATTATACACATAAATGTGCGTGTCACATGTCACTATACATTATACGCATAAATGTGCGTGTCACATGTCAGTATACATTATACACATATATGTGCGTGTCACATGTCAGTATACATTATACACATAAATGTGCGTGTCACATGTCACTATACATTATACACATAAATGTGCGTGTCACATGTCAGTATACATTATACGCATATATGTGCATGTCACATGTCAGTATACATAAACCTCTTTTTCTTATTTAATTTTTTTTTTTTATGTCCTGTCTTGATAATAAAATGTAATATATTATAGCTTACCTCTCAGTTGTAATTTGCACAATGTAAAGTATTAAATTAGGAAAGAATTGTCTTCTCATGTTTTAGCAGCAGTTATGTCTGAAGTCACTCTGTTCATCACCTGAGGAGAAATGTATTTTTCTCTGTCAAATAGGCAGTATTTATAAACTTGTAGAACATTCTGGAAAGTTAGACCGTTAGAACGCAATACGCATGCGCTATTTGCGTTCCAGCTTACAATTTGCGTTCCATCCGCCATTTTGTGCGTAGTAGTGGTTAAAATGGTGTTTAATATGAGTGTGATCCGTTCCGCATAGTATGTGTTTCATTATTGCGAGTAAGTGTAGTGTAGTTACGTCTGGAGCCTCGTTTTCGTTTTGTTCGGCGGCCATTTTTTCTCTCGCTTAGCCGATTTTCGGCCGTTTAAACTCTTTGTTTTGGACTTAAATGGACGTGTAAATTAACTTTTGGAGGTGCCGGATGCCCCCCCCCCGTGCTGTAAGTAAGCTTTTTATGTGTTTGTTGTGTTTACTTCTTGTGTTTGTGATGTTTCGATGCGCGGCGGTTGGAATGGGTCTTTCGCGGCCGTATTTTTTTCCAATGCGGCCGTATTTTTTTGCGATGTTGTCGTATTTTTTTGAGATATACGCAGTTAGCTTTTACGTGTACGACGCAGTGTATTTGTTTCTAAGTCGTGCGTATGTGTGTTAAGAGCGTGTGAAGGGCCTTTTTTACTGTTTTTTGTTAAGTCTTGCGTCTGTGTGTCTGGGTGAAAGCGGGTGTGAGGCGAATTTAAGTTTTTTTTTGTTATGAAGTTGTGTGTGTATGTGTGTGTTAACACAGCCGATGTTGGGATGCTCCCACCACCGCAAATGCGGACCCTCGCTTTGCGAGGATCCGCATTTGCGGGGATGTTGTTGGGTTTTTGTTGGCTGGGCGGTTGGGTTTATTCTGTTAAAAAGTTGTGTGTGTGTATGTGTGTGTTAACACAGCCGACGTTGAGCCTCCACCTCCGCAAATGCGGACCCTCGCGAGGGACGCAGTTCTTGCGGGCTCGCTACGCGAGCCCGCAAGCGTGAGCAACGACCCGTACGCTCACAACTATATATGTGATCACAATCTGCTTCTTCAAGGGGGCTTGATATGAACTTAGTTCAAACCGACCCCAGCAGAATCATGTAGTTCCTGTTCTCTGTGGCACAAAAAGATGACTTCTGAAGAGATACAGGCAGAGAATACTGGATACAGGTTACTAGTGGCCCATGGGAAGACCACTCCCCAAGTCAGGATCAACACACAGAAATAGTCTCACACTGTGGATATGTGAAAATTATCTCTCAACCTTTATTGAATGATCACAACAAAATTTTTATACTCTCCAATACCACACCCTTGTGTACATTTGTGTATGTTTAATGTCAGCCCATCTAGCTTGCAACTTGAAGTACATACATCTGTCTTGACCCAAGTGTCATGAATCAGCCAGGGGCCATCTTGGATTTGGAACTGTTACCTGCCACATGTTATTGAACAGAAGGTTTTGGGCTCCCAGAGCCACTGTTATAATGTAATATATTCAGGGCAGAGTCCCACTGTTATTGTTAGGCATTGAGAGAAGAGGCAGTTTACCACGTCACCACTAATAAAGTCGTCATAACGCATTAAGTGGACTGACGTGGGAAGTACTGCCTCAACTCATAACATGTGGGTTATAACATGTTGTAGTGGTAATATCTGTAAATATATTGTATTGGAATGTTGGAGCCATGTTGTGTGCATCATCCATATTGACTGCATATGTAACCTGAGTTGATCACCCATCTGCCTTCCAGCTATCACCTAAAGTAAACACTTGAAGTAATAGTAAGGCCAGAACAAAGGGGTCTATACAGACATTGAGGCACCATAACCCCAGGGGGTCTACAGGGATTCTCACTCTGATAATCAGGGCAAATTCCAGAGGACAGGTAGATGTTTCTCCCTTGAGAGCCACACACCAACTGAATTAGGTAGCCACACCTAGTGGGCGGACCTGGGAGGAGTCTCATGGTTCCCTGCCTGATTGGCCAGAGGCAGTTAGGGGCTGACTAAAGATAGCCCTCCTGGTGATTTTGTATGCCTGTTTAAAAGATGTTGTTTTCCAAATAAAGTTGTTCATAATTTTCATCAAGACGTGGTGTGTAGATGTATTATTTACCCGGGGACATATGCTTGCAGTAAGATTCGTCAGACTTACTGTTAATATTGCTCAGTCTAAACCAAGGGCTGAGACATGATGTTCCTGTACTCAAAGCTACTCCAAGGTCCAGAGTAACCCAAATCAAGTCAGCAGACCCCAGCCAGAGAGTGGGTCGTGATACCAAGGTCTGTATGTGTGAGTGTGCAATGATCTGCAGCTAACTTCTATGCAGAGCATTTTTACCAATTCCACATATGTTCTATATTTTCCCTCTTATAATATATTATAACTAGGATACATAATAACCATGTACAGGCAACATATAACCACGCAATAACACATAATCCGCAATAACACATAATCTCAATGCAACAATGTCATGCTCCCTTGGCCATATTCATAAATTACTGGAAATATGAGTCCTTAATTAAATCATGACAATTTCTTCCCCTTTCCTTTCTAGTATAGCATGGGAAGTTTATCCTGTTGGATAACTTCCCATCTATACAAGTGGTTATTTGTCCTCTTGATGTGACAGTCCATCCATGTGATAGCCTCAGTGGCTCTCTTGGTACCCTGACTCCCCCTGTCCAGGGCGAATACTCACTCCTTCCCAGTGGCCTAGTGACCTTTCCAAGCCCCTGGGGAGACGTATAAGATAACTGCCCTGGAGGACCCTTCAAGGTAGTCCAGGGGAAACAGTATATCCCTGCTAGTAAGTCCAGTATAAACTTGGGAGGATCCTTACCCAGCAAAGCCCTCTACTTCCAGGCTAGGGAGACCTCCTGTCCTGCTGATTCTGGATCAGTACTCAGGCCCATGGGTAAAATTGAAGTGTACAAGGTTCCCTTTGTCAGGCCTGAGCTTTCTCCTGAATAAACTGGGATGCTGGAGTTGCAACATGGGCTAGTGACATTCTCTGGTGTCATCCATGCTAGATTAATGGGCAGTTCTGACACAAGACGTTGTGGTTCAGTAGCCAACCTCTCTCCTAACAAGTATGGCCGGTGGCCCCGTCTTTCCAGGGTTACAGGTACACAACCAATGCTTTGAGCAGCTGCAGGGGAGTCAATGTAGGGAGACCAGGGGACAAACCACAATCTGGGGTACCCTCTGGCTCTTTGGTCTCTGGATCCTCAGATGGAACCTCCTGACTCTCTCCTTCTGAGACTGCCTGGTTTGTAGTTACAGGCAGCACTTGAGAAGCAGCTGCTATTGCCACTTGTTCAAGCTGAACAGCAGGGTTACTTTCTGTTTCTGCTCCAAGGTCTGTGGCTGGCTCCTGGACAATGCTCATCCAAGGAACTTTTCCACTATTTTCACAGTCAATGGGTAGGGCCCAGTGCTCATTAGGTTCTCTTCTGACTCTAGGAGCAGGGTAGCTTATCCCCAGTTCTTCCCCTGGGCCTGACACTTCTGTGGTTTGGTCCTGTCCCCACGCCTCTAACTGGGTGAGACTTAGCCCCCTAAAGATAGGGACCAGTTCTTCCTCTTCCCAGTCAACCCCATGGATGAAGGCATGGCTATTATTTTAAGAATCCCTGATATCAAAATTCTTCCCTCAGTCCACACCTTTATTTTCTGACCCAGCCTTGGCAACATTTAGCTGGGTCCCTGTAGTACCTGTTAGGTTGTTCTGTTCCATGCCTGACTGGCATGAGCCCTGCCAGCTGGGTGGCCAAACCCCATCCAGGGATGCTTCATCCAGCAAGTCTATATAATAAACCTCCAGCTGTAGCTCCTGCTGGAACAAAGGCCAAAGTAGGTTAGCTGTATGAGAGCCTGTCTCCAGTCCCAGCATGTGACAGCGTTTGGCAAACAGACACAGCTGTCTTTTCTCTGTCCCCACGCCACAATCTGGATCTCCATGTACAATATCCAAAGTTCCTCTTCCAGCCGCAATGAAAAACGGGGCCCCCGATGAGGAATCCCAACAGGTCCCACCTAATAAGCATATTGCTCTTCCAGGGCAACCTCCTCACATACTAATTCTTCCAGCCATTCCATTAGCTTGTGACCTGGCCATAGTCCCAGGAACGCCATCCATTTATTTAGAAGGCCCATTCCTCTACAGTCCTTTCCAGTCACCAGAACATTCTCTGTCTCTACTGGGGATAAGCATTTCCCGTCCACAGGAGCTGAGACAGGGCCATTGCTAACACTTCGCCACTTCTCCTGTATGATCTATTTCCGGAGTTCCCTCTGCTGATCCTTGGTTGAACCTGCAGGCATTATCTCCATCCATTTTTGCTACCATCTGGACATTTCCTCCTCCTCTGCTGCAGACATCTCTTCATAAGCTGCCATCCTTCTGCGTTTTCTACAGAGATCCCACCACTGTCAGCCAATGTTTCAATCTGCTTCTTCAAGGGGGCTTGATATGGACCTAGCTCAAACCTACCACAGCAGAATTGTGTAGTTCCTGTTCTCTGTGGAACAAAAGATGACTTCTGAAGAGATACAGGCAGAGAATACTGGATACAGGGTACTAATGGCCCATGGGAAGACCACTCACCAAGTCAGGATCAACACACAGAAATAGTCTTACACTGTGGATATGTGAAAATTATCTCTCAACCTTTATTGAATGATCACGACAACTTTTTTATACTCTCCAATACCACACCCTTGTGTACATTTGTGTATGTTTAATGTCAGCCCATCTGGCTTGCAGCCTTGGGCTATCAAAGATCTTGATTACATTCACCAGATATCTATAGCTGGCTAGTGAAAAACCTGTATGTTAAACTCAAGTGTTTGCTTAGGACTACTTGAAGTACATACATCTGTCTTGACCCAAGGTCTGTATGTGTGAGTGTGAAATGATCTGCAGCTGACTTCTATGCAGAGCATTTTTACCAATTCCACATATGTTCTATATAACATTTTCCCTCTTATAATATATTTTAACTAGGATACATAATAACCATGTACAGGCAACATATAACCACACAATAACACATAATCTCAATGCAACAATGTCATGCTCCCTTGGCCATGTTCATAAATTACTGTCAATATGATTCCTTAAACAATTAAATCATGACATTATATATCCAGTAAAGTCCAGAAACCTTGAATATACATTTAAATAAAAGTGATGAACAGTATAGATTTGATTTGATTATTATTAATTCTGAAATTTGCTAAGCCACCCTTTGTGAGAGAAATAATTTCTAAGGTGGCCCTTCATGCCAGAAGGTTGCAATCAAATACTCTAACACTTGCATAAGAAAATATAATACATTCATACAAAAAACATAACTAATGTTCATGTATTTGTCTTATAAATATGTTGTTTTATTGACCTCACATCATTTAATTATGTTAAAATAACTAATCACATAACATTTATTTTACTTATTATTTATTACTCACCATCACTGACATTTACAGGAATTTCTTCTTTCTTAATCTGCTGTTGGCAACTAAAGTTATGCTTTTCTTCTTGCTGAAGGTTGAAGGCAAATGAAGGTTTTTCCAAGATGTGGTCTGTATAAATATAAATCAATATAATTTAATTTTAAAGAACAGAGCACAATTGACAAAGCTACCAGTGGTACAGTGGGTGCAATGCACCAATGCCCTCCTCTGGGGAGCCCTGTGCTGTGTACATTTTTTTTCCATTTAATTTGGCTACACAGACCCCCTGGCCGAATAATGGTTTGTGCCTATTTTTAACCCCAAAAAAAGGCATTTCTACTGAAATTCCAAGAGGTGGCAGTGTGGAACAGTTCATAACACTGGGGATGTGCATCAGAGAAGAACTGAGAGAGCAAGGGCTGGGTGACAGCAAAGGGCTGGGTTCTGTGAAGGGGGCAAATCAGATAGGAATGGGTGCGATTTGCGGTGGGTGCTGAGAGAAGAGCAGGGTCTTTGAGGGGGATGCTGTTATGGGAAGGGCCATTGTGTGACCTGGTACCAGGAGGTGCACATTTTGTTTGAACCAGGGCCCTCCATTCTCTAGCTCCATCACGGAAACGCACATTAGGATATGTGAACTAATATGGATGTGTCTTGTAACATTGGGAGTTTGCCGTACTTCTTAGGAAGAAAACATAATTGTATCTGACATTCTCTGTCACTTATTTCCTCTGTCACTTATTCTTCTGTCACACACAGTTTCTTGCACTAACACACTCACCTGCACGCAAGCTCACATGTAGTTAAACTCTAACATGCTTTAGGGTAAAATCACTGTATTATTAACCTATCTTCGCAAAAGCAGTTCAATTAAGAGAAATATTAACAAGCTTTCTGAAAATGGTGTTTGCAAAGTTTTAAACAAGTACCTCCAAGAAGTATATTAATTTACAGTATATATATTTTCATGGCAAAAAGAATACTTTTTTATTTTGACATGAATGCTTTTTCATATTTTTATAAACAGGCACTACCTCCCTAGCTTCCAAAGTTAATATCTCAATGAATTTGTTTTCACAGATGGATTAATGAATCACTGTAATGTTATACTGAATTTTGTTTAAAATAAATATTGTAACTTCAATCTTACTTTGATCTCTCCAGTTTGCAAGATTGGTGCTAGACGTGGATCCACTACTAGTAGGTGTCAGAGGGGCAGATGGAAAGGGGTTTTAAAACATACTGACAATATAACATTTGAGTACTGATTATCTTAATGTTGGGCAAACAATTGTTGTTGTTCAGTCGTGTCTGATCCCCCGTGACCCTATGGACAAAGCATGCCAGGCTCTGGTTGTGCTTATCCATAAGATTTTCTTACCAAAGTTCTGGAGTGGGTTACCAATTCCTTCTCCAATGGACCCCAATTTGTCTGACCACTCTGCTATGACTTCTTGCCCTCTTGGGTGACCCTACATGGTATACCTCACAGCTTCATTGAAGTACATAAGATCCTTCACCACAACAAGACTGCGATCCAGAAGGGGTGGGCAAACATACTAGTGTATAAATGTGTATTTATATATACATTGTGATTTTGTAACCCTCTGAATGTCCAGTATTTATTAGAAACAAGTGTCCCTTTTGTGCAGTGCTTTTCACAGAACTGCAAATAATCAGAAAAGCTTCCAAGGGACATAAGGGGGCTGAGGGGTCCCAATAGACCACATAAAAATGTTGCAATCACGCCAGAGGGTGATCAGTTATTTGTTATCATTAATGAAAACCATTGCCACCAGGTCAAAAAAATGTAAAGAGACACGACTTCACTTCATTTAAAAAAAAAAAATGAACCATAATTTAATTAAATAAACCATTAAATTTGTGAAATATTCAAGACAGTAATCATTAAAAAAAACGTCTGTTGGGCAACGTTTATATTAATGTAAATATTCTCATGTTTATATGAATGCTTAGGTATAACCCTATGCCTATAAATTAATAAAACATTGCCACCAGACCTATTTTTGAAAATATTTATGTAATTACATTTTAGTTTTTTATTTATTGGAGGTTGCTTTTTATTTTGGGGTGGGGGGAGGGATTTGATAAAATTTGTCAAAGTTACAAATAAGATTTTATACAAATGTGGTATTGGTGAATTCGGTAGGAAATGGGTTTTAATGTTACATTTTACTTGCAAACTGCTTGTGTAAGATACTTTGCAGGAAAATAGTACTTTATTACAGAATACAGTTTTCACAATATTAATATATCTCAAAATTCGAGGACTATGCATTTTTGCAGGGCAAGTCAAGCTAACTTCTTTGGGTTTATACTTTCAGGAAATATATACTTGTATGTGCTTATTCTGATATAATGGAATTGTTATATGAGATGTGAATTTTCATAACTGCAAGCTTAAAAATAGATTTAACTGTTGCCAGCGTGTTGTCATTAGTATAAAATCTTTTTTAAGCGATACCTATTTCCCCAGGACATGTTTTACAACTTTAACTTTCAATTACATGATTGTGTTAATGATACCGGATAATAAATGGTAATATTCTTCTTTCCGCCTTGTTGTGGTGAAGGCGATTGTCTCATCATTGAAGCTGTGAGCCATACCATGTAGGGTCATTTAAGATGGGCAGGTCATAGGAGAGAGGTAAGAAAGCAAAAAAGAATATCTCCAAAAGAACAAAAGCTAAGAAGGCAAACTGTCTGATGAGGCTCTGAAAGTAGCCCAGGAAAGAAGGAAAGCGAAAAGTAGTGGAGTAAGAAAAAGATTTGACCAACTCAAAGCAGAATTCCAGAGGATATCAAGAAGACATAGGGAGACTTTCTATTATGAGCGATGTAAAGAACTGGAAGATCAAGAGATCACTTCAAGAGCATTGGGAATCTCAAAGGAATCCTTCATGCCAAATTGAGCCTGATAAAAGACAAAATGGTAGGGATTTGCAGGAATACACTGAAGACCTATAGAGGAATGATCTTAACAGCATTGTCCAATGAGCTGGAGCCAGACACCTTGGAGAGTGAGGTGAGATGGGCCCAATAATGCCTTGCTGATAACAAGGCTGCAGGAGTTGATTGAATCCCAGCTGAACTAGTCAAAATCTTACAAGATGATGCTGGGAAAGTCTTGCTTGCCTTATTCAATAGTTTATATAAATAATTATAAATAAGGTTTGCATTATTATTTTTTTTACTCTTTAGAAGCACATTTCCAATTACCAAGATTGCTAAAAATATTTTTTTTCTATTCCCCTGTACTCACTGAATGCTACAAGGTCTGTGGTTATTTCTTATTAGCAAGATTGTCTCTTCTACAGTTTGAAATATTCTGCAGAATTTTCTTATAAAATAAATTATTCAAAATGTATTTTGAAGTATAGATTCCAACATAGCAACTCACCTGCACAAGGATTTGTGTGCATTTCTATTTGCTGAATATTCTTTCCTGGTCTCTCATAGTTTCCTTCCTCATTAATTGACACAATGTGTAGATTTTCTTCATGGAGCCCTGTCCAGCCAATAGAAAAATAAGAATTTGCACAATTTTCTATCTGGACAACTATGTATCATTATGATTTCAGCACACAATTTGTTGCAAGATAAAATAAACAATTTTCTGATAGTGCAGTATGAAATGTCTTCCTTAAATTATAATTGTAATGTATTTCTTTCATAATCTACTAAACCAGTATCCCAATATAAGCCATTTTATGGACAAATGAAGTGCCTATACAGTATGCAGAGTTTATTAATCAGTATATTATAAAACAGAATGAAAAGCTTTATGATCAAAGCCAACATTGATGCTCTGATATCCATAGGTGAATTCTTCACTAAGGTATGAGATTACAAAACTACTGCAGTTCATAAATTGACTGTCATTGTCTTAACTTCTGCTGCACCCAAAGCCCTAATAGTATCTATTATCCTTTATTTGTATAGAGCCAGCATATTCCATAGTGCTATACAGTGGTTAAGTATAGGGCAAAAACTATATTAAATTAAAATAATAATACAGAACAAATTTGGACCACATCACAGTGAAAATCTCCTAAAAATCTATTGAAAAACATTTCAAATTTTTGAAATGCATGCATTTTTCACTGTGAAATCAAATAAAATAAAATCTGTGTTTACATGAATAACAGACTGGCCACCGACTGCAGGGGTGTGCCCCCCATTTAAGTCAAGCTTAAAGGTTTTGTCAGATTGCTGATATTTGTATCCTTACAGCCAGAAAATTCATGTTTTATGTTATGTTACATGTCCTCTAAGAGAAAAGCTGTACTATCTATTACAGCCTTTTCCCATAGAGTTTCACACAACGCACGCTACACTTGGCCATCTGCTAATTTCTCATGTAAGAGTCAGTGGGCAGAATAGACTTGTATTTAAGACTTAATATTTACCTAAAATATTTTATCTGTTATTAGTGTAAAGTAAAAAAAAATTAGAAGAGCACTTATACGGAGTTAAATGGCCCATTGCAAAACAATGGAGGGCCCAGTCTTTGAGCCATAAATCAAACGTACATAGAGTCTTTTCCCTGAGTACCTTACAAGACTGAAAACACTCCAACTAATAATCCAGTAGCATGATCCATTAAGCTTTTTAGAAATAGGTGCTTCATATATTGCATGATCCACTTGCTTATGTACTGTCCTGCATCTGTATGGTATTAGGAAATAAGACATTTAGAGCCTTGTTCCATTGGCAAGTTACAGTAGCCCATAATGGAGGCCGTAAGTTAGTTTGTTATTCAATTGGCATATTTTTTTGCAAGCTGCAAACAGGCTACGTGTTACGGGCTTGAAACCCTTGTGGTTGTTACAACCGTAACTTACACTACATCTAGGCCATTGATCTTTCACGTCCGCAAGAGTTACAATCGCAAATTGATATTCAATTGCTACAATTCCTCAAGCCTGTAAATATTTTCACACCCGTAAACGGCAAATGTAGAAGAAAACCGTAAGGGTACCAAATAGGACCCGCAAAGGGTATTAAAGACATGTCCATAGCATTGTAAATGCAAATAAAAAAATCAATACTGCACTGTAAATGATGGGGAAGTGATGAAAAACATTAGAATTAATTGCACAACAGTCTCAAGCTCGCAAATAGGACATCAAAAATCATTGTATTTTATGTTTAATTTTGGGGTTATATCGATCTTGAGAATCAATGAGTTAATACATATCAGGCCACCCACATGGACTAGAACAGTATTGGCAATCATTTTTCTTATTTTGTGTTTTGCCAGTCCCATTGTTTATTGGACCCCAAAAAGGCTATTTGATTTACATATAACCTTCATGATTTATTGACCTAATGATGACGGTCTCATTTTCTATTGGCTGTTTCTAAATGGGTAGTTACAGCCTTGCTTAATTGATCATGTTCCCTCCCTGAAATTCTACGTACAAGTGCATGGTTTAGGGTTTTGGCTCATAACTTGCGGGCTTGTTCAATTGAATTGCACCTGAATTGTAGCAGACTGGGAGCCCGCAGCAGACCCTCCATGTTTTACTCACCTAATGATGACGGTCTAATTTTCTATTGGCTGTTTCTAAATGGGTAGTTATGGCCTTGCTTAATTGATCATGTTCCCGCCCTGAAATGCTACGTCCAAGTGCATGGTTTATTGTTTTAGCCAGTAACTTGCGGGCTTGTTCAATTGAATTGCACTTGTATTGTAGCACACTGCAAGCCCACAGCAGGCCTGCAGACATACGGCATACATACCGCAAGATGCAGGCTTTGAATTGAATGAGGCTCTTAGTCTTTGTCCAATTCAGGAGATAGGTACATTAAATTTGTTACCTTTTGCTCCATCTGATTGAGAATTAGGGTAAACTGAAGGCAGTGAGATTTCTCAACAAGGATAAAAATGGATACCATGTTGGGAAAAATATCGCTGTGTGGAGATTTAATAAGGAGCCACTGACAAAAATGCCCTTAAGTTATAGCTTGGAAAATGTTTCGTAATGTAAAGTTCACCACTGAAATGTTTTCCAGAGATGCAAAGAAATGCAATGTTATAGTTGGTAGGAGTAGAAGATTCAAAGAAAGGCTAGATTTGTAGTCTAATATGAAAACAAATATTTAAATAATCAAATTAATAAAACTTTATTAGAAAACTGCTGAAACGTGAACATTTAAGGAATGGATACTGATGACTTTTAAGGACCCCATCCACAATGTAATTGCCACTGCAAGTTCATAACGGTCTATATAGCTATTTGTATGTATTGCACCAAGAATGTGTATTAGCTGTGCAAATAGCAAAACAAGTAAAGTTACAGTAAAGTTACAGAATGGGCAAGTTCTACTAATGGGAGACTTTAATTACCCTAAAATAAACTGGATAAATGAGACCAGCAGCTCAGCTAAGGGGAGCAGGTTCTTGAGTACACTCAGGGATCATTATCTGGCCAAGGTAATACAAGAACCTACTAGAAATGGGGCCATCTTGGATTTAGTCATCACAAGTAATATTGATATAATATCAAATGTAAAAATAGGGGAACCCTTGGGGAACAGTGATCACAACACAGTCTCATTTGAGATTGAATACAAAAAACAGAGTTGTAAGGAACCAACAAAAACTCTAAATTTTAAAAGGGCTAACTTTAATGGGCTACGGGCAGCAATACAACATATAGACTGGGACAAAGAACTTACAGGGAAGAATACTGAAAATAAATGGACAACATTCAAATCCTTACTAAATAAACATACTCATCAGCATGTACCATGTGGAAATAAAATGAATAGGAGTAAATCACATCCCATGTGGCTTAACAATGACTTAAAGATCATGATGAGGAAAAAGAAATATGCATTTAAATAATACAAGAAGGAGGGAACAGAGGCAGCTTTATGTGACTATAAGGAAATCAACAAGTCTTGCAAAAGGGCTATTAGACTGGCTAAAATAGAAAATGAGAAGTCAGTTGCAATGGAAAGTAAGACTAACCCTAAAATATTTTTTAAATATATTAATGGGAAGAAGGCCAGGAAGGAATCGATAGGACCATTACAATGTGAGACAGGCCATCTGCTAATTAGTGACCAGGAAAAGGCAGATGAGCTAAATAGGTTCTTTTCTTCGGTATACACAAGGGAGGTACCAGTGGTTGGGACACCGCAACATAATGGGGCTACACTACCTTTACTAAATAATTGGTTAACGCAGGAAGTAATACAAAAGAGGTTGGAGAAAATAAATGTTAATAAAGCCCCAGGTCCTGATGGAATACATCCAAGGGTACTGAGGGAGCTGGGTTCTGTAATAGCCAAACCATTATATCTAATCTTTCAAGACTCACTCACCACAGGGTCTCTACCAGATGACTGGAGAAAAGCAGAGGTGATACCTATATTTATGAAGGGATCTAGAGCAAATCCGGGGAATTATAGTCCAGTGAGCCTCACTTCTGTAGTTGGGAAGCTTTTAGAAGGGTTAATAAGTGACAGAATACAAGAATATGTCTATTTGAACAGGATCATAGGTAGCAGTCAACACAGATTTATGAAGGACTAGCGAATTGCCCGTCAAAAAATGACGGCAATGAAATTGTAAGTGAGCTAATGCTGTTTGGTGTATACTAATAAAATAAGTAATAGATTAATAAAGTAATATACTTTACCTATTTTGAAGCATTGTGTTGATGAGCTGGCAATCTGTTTTGATGTTGCTGCAGCAATAGTGGTGTGGAGCTGCTGTGTAAGCGTGATGAATGTGTGCAGTGTAGTAGTGTGCGTGCGCGAGACCAAACCGTTAGCGTACTCGTGTACTTCCGCATTGTACTAAAATGGCGGGTAATGTGTGGTATGCGTCTGTAGCAGAATATCCGTATGTGTTTTGTGGTGTTTTGCGTGTTTCTTGGGGTGTTTTGCGTGTTTAGTGTGTTGTAGCCTCTTTTTCGTTTTGTTCGGCGGCCCGCAAGCGTGAGCAATGGCTCGAGCGGGCTTGCATGCTCACAACTATATATGTGATACACACACACACATTATATACACACACATTATATATATATATATATATATATATATATATATATATATATATATATATACACACACACAATACACATGTATACACACACACACATTATATACACACACACATTATATACACACACATTATATATACACACATACACACACACAATATATATTGTGTGTATATATATATATATATATTGTGATCGTTTGCTCCTCGGAAGTGATGTCAAGCAAGTGGAGTGTGAGTTCTTGTCAGAAGTGGAGTTAACACTTCTGAAGAACTCCTATTGGAGCAACTCCCCTTTAAAAGACTGGAAAGCAGACATGGAAAGGTGGAGGAGGGGCTGACTAGGCCCTAGGCAGCTGTGCTGCTGAGAGGAACAAGCACAGAGTGGAAGGTGATCTGGTGTGGAAATACAGTGAAGTTGTGAACTACCCTGTAAAGGATCGCCAAGTGACTGTACTGGGAGAACGGGGACTACAGCAAGTCGTATGAGCTGGAAGATTGACTTCAGACTCAGGAGGAGAAGTCACAAGGAAGCCAAGTAAGTGAAGGGAATAAGTGAGGATTCCCAGGCAGAGTTTTGCCTTAAAGGCCTAGGCACGGTTGGTGCTGAAGTATTATGCCCCAGGGAAGTAGTGAAGATAAAGAGAAGTGAATACAAGTGAGTTTGTGTATGCAAGGGTCCCTGGTGTGAAGCATACGGGAGAGACGGGCGGGCCCTATGCTTCACCCGCAACCGTGTCCCAGAGAAGAGAGCTGTGTCCCAGAGAGGAGCGCTGTGTCCCAGAGAGGAGCGCTGTGTCCCAGAGAGGAGCGCTGTGTCCCAGAGAGGAGCGCTGTGTCCGAGAGAGGAGCGCTGTGTCCGAGAGAGGAGCGCTGTGTCCGAGAGAGGAGCGCTGTGTCCGAGAGTGGAGCGCTGTGTCCGAGAGTGGAGCGCTGAGTCCGAGAGTGGAGCGCTGAGTCCGAGAGAGGAGCGCTGTGTCCGAGAGAGGAGCGCTGTGTCCGAGAGAGGAGCGCTGTGTCCGAGAGAGGAGCGCTGTGTCCGAGAGAGGAGCGCTGTGTGCGAGAGAGGAGCGCTGTGTCCAAGAGGAGAGCTGTGTCCCACAGAGCGAGGAGCTAGAGAGGAGAGCTGTGTCCCACAGAGCGGAGCTGTGACCCAGAGTGGAGAGGGGTCCCAGAGGTTGCTGAAGAGGGCGACCTAATCTCGCTGGGACCCTCACCTGTAAAGAGACTGTTTATTTTCCTGGCCACAAGGTGGCACTACCCCAGTAAAGAGACTGTTTACTTCCTGGCCACAAGGTGGCATTCTCCCACCTCACGGAGACAGAATTGTTTGTTTTCCGTTAATTTAAGCAGAGCTACTGCTACAGCCGTTATTTTCTTTTCTGTAAATAAACCTATTTGCTGCACTTCCAAGCCGTATCAGCCCTCATTTCAAGAAACCACCGCTATACGCGGCCATCCTGATCACAATATATATATATATATATAATGTGTGTGTATATATAATGTGTTTATACACACACAATACACACACACATTATATATATATACACACACACACACAAGATGGAGATGAGGCACATATACAATGACTGACTGTAATGTGCCGTGCAATATATGTTATACATGCACCTATATAGGTGTATGCACTGACTGTATATCTGTACACACACACTATATACACACACACTATATACACACACACACTGTATACACACACTATATACACACACACACACACTATATACACACACAGTATATATATATATATATATATATATATATATATATATATATATACACACACTATATATATACGCTATATATATATATATTAAAAAAACACACAGTGTATATATATATATATATATATATATATATATACATATACATATACACACACATATACTGTGTGTTTTTATATATATATATATATATATATATATATATATATATACTGTGTGTTTCTTTATATATATATATATATATATATATATATTCTGTGTGTTTTTTTTAATATATATATATATATATATATATGTTGTTTTTTTTAATATATATATATATATATATATACTGTGTGTTATAAATATATATTAAAAAAACACACAGTATATATATATATATATATATATATATATATATTAAAAAAACAAACAGTATATATATATATATATATATATATATATACACATACATATACACATATAGTTTTCTCCCACACCTATATAGAGCTCACTCCTGTGGTCCCAGGCCCTATCATGTGCCCTCTCACCCCACATGAAGCCCTATCAGGCTCTACTCACCTGTCCAGCCTGGGGGGCAGGCCTGTGTGTGCTCGGGGGAGTCCCGTGTATGTCCGTGGCTCGCTGTGCTCCTGGGGGGTCCGCCCGAGGGTAGGGGGAAGTATAGTGAGGTGGTGAGCGCCTCCATGCTTGCCTGCTCTCCGGCTGCATTGTGGGAGTGTGACTCGCTGACACACAGCGGCAGCGCCGAAATGGGAGCAGTCCCAGCCGGTAAGCTGGCTGGGACAGGCCTCTGAACATGGGGGTATAGAGACACCACAGAGAACCCCTATCAGGCTCCACTCACCTGTCCAGCCCGGGCAGGCCTGTGTGTGCTCGGGCGCTCCATGCCAGCAACTGGCAACAACTCACACTGTGCGGGGGGTGAACCCGAACCGGGGACTGGGCGGCTTTGCGAGGGCTGCGGGCTCGCTACGCGAGCCCGCAAGCGTGAGCAACGGCACGTACGCTCACAACTATATATGTGATAGGTCGTGTCAGACCAATCTAATTAGTTTTTATGAGGAGGTTAGTAGGAATTTGGATCAGGGCAACTCAATGGATGTAGTCTTTTTAGATTTTTCAAAGGCATTTGATACAGTGCCACATGGAAGACTAGTGAGCAAACTAAGGGATACAGGAATTGCAGTAAATATCTGCTCATGGATCGAGAGCTGGCTAAAAGACAGGAAACAAAGGGTTGTTGTGAATGGAACATACTCTGATTGGTCTAATGTGATAAGTGGGGTTCCTCAAGGTTCAGTATTAGGTCCTCTCCTTTTTAACATATTTATTAATGACATTGAAGTAGGACTCGAATGTAGTGTCTCTATTTTTGCTGATGACACCAAGTTGTGCAAGGTAATAAAATCAGATAATGATGTACTTTCCCTACAAAAGGATTTGCATAAATTAGAGAAATGGGCGGCTAAATGGCAGATGAGATTTAATACAAATAAATGTAAGGTTATGCATTTGGGAAGGAACAATAGCCAAGCAATCTATAATCTTAATGGAGCAAATCTAGGGGTATCAGATATTGAAAGGGATTTGGGAGTACTAGTGGACAACCACCTAGGTAACAGCGCTCAAAGCCAAGCAGCGGCTGCAAAGGCAAATAAAATATTAGCATGTATTAGGAAGGGTATAGAAGCCAGGGAAGAAGATATAATTCTGCCACTATACAAATCTCTAGTACGTCCTCATTTGGAATATGGAGTACAATTTTGGGCACTACCTCATAAAAAAAGACATTTTAGAGCTGGAAAAAGTACAGTGAAGGGCTACAAAACTAATAAGGGGAATGGAGGGTCTAAGTTATGAAGAAAGACTAACAAAATTAAACTTATTTTCGCTAGAAAAAAGGCGTCTAAGAGGAGATATGATTACGTTATATAAATGCATCCAGGGTCAATATAAGGCTTTGTCAAGTGAACTTTTTGTATCAAGAGATTTTCAACTGACAAGAGGACATCCTTTGAGGTTAGAGGAAAAAAGATTTCACCTTAAACAAAGAAAAGGGTTCTTCACAGTTATGGTGGTTAAACTGTGGAATTCTCTACCAAAGGAGGTGGTGACAGCAAATTCGATAGACAACTTCAAAAAGGGGTTAGATATATTTTTGAATAAAGAGGGCATTCAAGGCTATCCTAGATAACTAGCAAAGGAATATTGATCCAGGGAGAAATTTGATCGCCAGTTTCTGGGGTCAGGAAGGAATTTTGCTTTTTTATTCATCCTCCAATACTATACTATTAATAATTATTTAATCAATAATTTAATTAATAACTATTCCGCATATTGCAGATCAGAGGAGATCTTAACAGGTTGAACTTGATGGACTGAAAGTCTTTTTTCAACCTTAATTACTATGGGCCTCATTCTATTACGGCCGCAGCCGCTGCGGGGCCGCAATGACCGGCCGCAAGCTTTACGGCTATTCTATTCACCTCCGGCCGGGGACTCTGGTAGGCTTGCGGCCGGCGCCTTGCTATCTCTTGCGGCCGAGGAAAGCCTTTGATCTAAAACGGCCGCAAGGAAATCGGCCGTAAGAAAAGCCTGGTTGCGATTCTATTGCACCGGGAACCCTGTCTGCAAGGCTAAAAACGAGCCGCAGCTTACTTGCAGCAAACAGGTCCCGCTAGCACCAATTAAGCACATAAAATAGCTCAAATAAAGCCATCCTGCACTTTGAGAAGACTATAAAGTGATATTCGGTGTTAGAAAAAATAGCACATAATTACCCTATACTCAAATCCGTAAAATATTTTATTTTTAATATACGTAAAATATCCATGTAAAAAGTCCAGAGTGCTTGGAGCACCTCAGACACGCCCACGCCGCAGCCGGAAAATAAACAGTTAATTTGAACTCGGGTTTGGGCTGATGTCCAAGCTTGAGAGTGGGTTACTTTTAATCCTCGTGTCCCCCAATATGATCCCTAGCATTTACAGAGCTGTACAGTGCAGGCTTGAATTTATTTTTGCGTTTTTATATTTCAGAGCTTACGGCCGGTTCCAAGATATGCGGCCGGCCGTAAGGGTAGATGCTTGCGGGGCCGTATAATAGAATCGCGAGTTAACTGAACTCCCGCAAGGAATCGCAGCCTTACGGCCGATTTATGGCCGATAATAGAATGAGGCCCTATGTAACTACAGTCTTTGGAGCTGAAGGGTCATGGGTTCAAATCCTCATAAGTCATTTTTATTTTTGTTTAAAAATAAGGAATAAGTTATTTAGGTTATATAATATATTACACAAACATAGGTCTGGTTACCTACTCAGAGAGCAACCTCTTTTAGCTCACTTGTGCCCTTCACATTGAGAAATATCCCATAGTATATTAGTCTGGTCTCACGCAAAAGAGTGACCCAGCCCTGAAACAACAGGCATTTCTACCCTGAACAGGAGAAACGGCAAACTTCAGATGTGTTTTGGCCACTGTGGGCCTTGTCAGTGAGGTGCAGTGTGTAAGGAGTCCACTTCTGGTTTCCCCTATCATCCTTAGAGTGAGAAAAACCCCTAAGGGTCATACACAGCAACAAAATTAGAGGTGCTCAATCTGAGAATGGACAATACCTGAAGTAGGTTTATCCTATAGGTCTGGTTACCTACTCAGAACTTAATCTCAAAGTTTTTGTCAGACTACTTAGTTCGTTCTCCAATTAAGCACCTCTAACTTTGTTTTATGTTTATGTAAATAAACCTTAGTGATTAGTCTTCCAAGGGTGATGGGGGACTCCAGAAATGTACCCCTTGCTCACTGTGCCTTAGGGAGTTCCACTACACCTCACTGAAGAGGCCCAATGAAGGCCGAAATGTATATCTGGGGTTTGCTGTTTCTTCTGTTCAGGGTAGAATTGCCTGGTATTTCTTGCCTGGGTCACTTTAGTGAGTGTGACCAAACTGATATACTACAGGATATTTCTCCCTGTGATTGGCACAAGTGAGCTAAAAGGTTGCTCTCAGAGTGGGTTATCATGTCCATAGAACTAACCTATTAAGATTAGTTTGTTCTCTGATTGAGCACCTCTAACTTTGTTTTTTGTTTATGCAAATGACCCTTAGGGATTAGTCTCCCTAGTGGTGATTGGGGACTCCAGACTGGACCCCTTGCTCACTGTACCTAAGGGAGTTCAGCTACATCTCACTTGAGTTTGTTCTCCGATTGAGCACCTCTAATTTTGTTTTTTATATAATAAATTAAAGTCATGCTGATGATAGGCAGTAACCTTGAAACGGCTGACCGTGGGTAGGATTCCCAGCTTGTGTATAATCCAACCTTGGCTTTGCATAAAAGCGGTGTTATGCAGTGGACATAAGCTGAAAGGAAGCCATGTTTAAAATGGTTATGGATTAAAGAACAAAGCTTTTTTGGAAACATTTGCATGTCCTTGCTCAGCTTTCCAGAGTGCAGTGTAATGACTGTATTTCCTGGATTTCTGAGCAGGAAGCAGGTTTTTTAACTGGCTTTGGACATTCTAATATGAACACAAATGTACTATTTATATACTGTACTACTGGATGTTGGAGGGCTTCTATCGCTCTTTTGCCCAACATATGTTAAATGCTTGTTGTGGTGAACGAACTACTCATAAAGTCCACAACACAAGCTGAGATCCCGCCGCACGCTGATAGGCAGTAACCATGAATCAGTGAATGGGGCTTTTCCTCAACCTTTTGGCCAAGTCCTAGAGATTAGGTTGGAGGTTTTTGTGGGCACACAGTCCCTCGGCCTTGGGGGATTGGTCTCCAAATTGTAGGGGGACCTTAAGCCCCTTGCTGCTATTGGGGGACTGCTGCGAGTAATCCTGTTGCGATCTCAGCCAAGTATGCAGGGCTTTTAATCCCTTGTAGGAAAGCATACAGCGATAGAGAGAGGGGATGGCCAGTGCGGAGCATCTGAAAGACAGTGTTCGTTTGGTGGTGGAAGAAGGATGTCGACCTCAAGTGGTATGTGGTAAAAAGAATTTTGCAGGAGCTGCAGGAGATCTCTCCTACATCAGTGCTCTGCATGCAAGACTCACAGTTCAGGGGGTTATATGATCTGAGGCCAATGCATATAAACTCATCCTGGAGGGGATAAAGCTCAAGCTGCTGTACGCAAGAGAGGAAGTGTATGTTATCATGCATATGTATAACCCCTTTGTTGAAGATCATACCATTGAGTTTTTCCTGAGTAGTTACTATAAGAAAGTGAGGATGGTTCTTAAACTACAGAATATACAGAATGATACCTATATTTCAAAATGGAGCAAGAGCAAATCTGGGGAATTATAGACCAGTGAGCCTCACTTCTCTAGTGGGGAAACTTTTAGAAGGGTTAATAAGGTATAATATACAAGAATATGTCTATTTGAACATGATTATAAGTAGGAGTCAACATGGATTTATAAAGGATAGGTCATGTCAAACAAATCTAATTAGTTTCTATGAGGAGGTTAGTAGGAACCTGGATCAAGGCAACACACTGGATGTAGTCTTTTTGGATTTTGCCATGGCTTTTGATACAGTGCCACATGGGAGACTATTGTGCAAACTAAGAGATACAGTAGTTGCAGTAAATATCTGCTCATGGATTGAGAGCTGGCTAAAAGACAGGAAGCAAAGGGTTGTTGTAAATGGAACATACTCCGATTGGACTAATGTGGTAAGTGGGGTTCAGTATAAGGTCCTCTCCTTTTTAACATATTTATTAATGACTTAGAGGTAGGATTGGAGCGTGGTGTCTCCATTTTCGCTGATGACACGAAGTTGTGCAAGGTAATTAAATCAGATAGTGATGTGCTTTCCCTTAAAAGGGATTTACATAAAATTGAGGAATAAGCATCTAAATGGCAGATGAGATTTAATACGAATAAATGTAAAGTTATGCATCTGGGAAGGAAAAATAGCCATGCAATTTATAATCTTAATGGAGCAAATCTAGGTGTATCAGATATTGAAAGGGATTTGGGAGTGCTTGTGGACAACCACCTAGGTAACAGTGCTCAAAGCCAAGCAGCAGCTGCAAAGGCAAATACAATATTAGCATGTATTAAGAAGGGTATAAAAGCAAGGGAAGCAAATAGAATTCTGCCACTATACAAATCTCTAGTACGCCCTTATTTGGAATATGGAGTACAATTTTGGGCAGCACTTCATAAAAAGGACATTTTAGAGCTGGAAAAGGTACAGAGGAGGGCAACAAAACTAATAAGAGGAATGGAGGTGCTAAGTTATGAAGAAAGGCTAACCAAATTAAACTTATTTTCTCTAGAAAAAAGGCGTCTAAGAGGAGATATGATTACCTTATATAAATACATCCAGGGTCAGTATACAGATTTGTCAAGGGAGCTTTTTGTGCCAAGACGTTTTTAACTGACAAGAGGACATCCCTTGAGGTTAGAATTAAAAAGATTCCACCTTAAAAGAAGAAAAGGGTTCTTCACAGTAAGGGTGGTTAATCTGTGGAATTCTCTACCAGAGGAGGTGGTGACAGCGGATTCGATAGATAACTTTAAAAGGGGACTGGATTTATTTCTAATTAAAAAGGGAATTCAGGGTTATCATGGCTAATTAGAGAGACAGTATTGATCCAGGGAGAAGTCCGGTCGCCGGTGTCTGGGATCAGGAGGGAATTGATTATTAATATTATTTTTTTCTACAACTAATTAATTAATAGTTAATCCGTATATTGCAGATCAGAGGAGATCTTAAAAAGGTTAAACTTGAGGGACTGAGTCTTTCTTCAACCTTAAATACTATGGCCCTCATTCAATTGTGATTTGGCCAATTGAATATGGCTCTAAATAAGCACATAGCATATTTTTTTAAAGAAGTTTTTAGTTAGTAAGCATCTATCTAAAAGCAAGGTTTTCACTAACTAAAAACTTCTTTTAAAAAATATGCTATGTGCTTATTTAGAGCCCTATTCAATTGGCCAAATCGCAATTGAATGAGGGCCTATGTAACTATGTAATGTGTATGGCATTTGAAACGGAAAGAGACAGTTTCTGGTGACGTTCAAGGAGCCCAGGTGCCGCTATTGTGGAAGTCCGGATCACCATGCCTTTGACTGTAGGAACCGGAGCTGTGATCTTTGTGGGGATGTATTACATCTATTCCGCAAGTGCGCCAGAAAATATACGTACCTCTCAGAGAGTGCACAGTATTCAAGGTCCCGTCCTAAAGAGGCCGGAGAACCATTGAAAACGAAGAATGACCAGGAAGTACCAGTTCCTGGTCCAAACAATAAATAGTCTCGGAGCGGTGAGAGGGGCCATTCGGAACTAACCTCAGAAAAGATGGTCTCGGGTGTCTCAGCCTTGGGCTCAGATGGTATAGAAAGGGCGCAGGTGAAGTCCAAGGCTGGTAACAGTATGGTCCCAGTCTCTGGGGGCATGGGAAGGAGTGGAAAATGAATTGATGGTTTTGTTGTTCCTCAGGGATCCAGGGGATCTTCTGGGTCCTCTGGTCCAGGGGATGCTGGTGCTGGGTGTGAGCCAGCTGTAAAGGGTAGGCTTGCTGACGGGCAGCCGGCACAGTGCGTGTAACCCCTAGCTATCCCCAAGACATTCCGGCAGGTACCGGTTCAGAAGGAATATGGGTTCCGCTTTAGTGGCTGTTCCAGCCAGGGTAGATCCTGAAGGTTACAGAAAGATGCATAGTTCTCAGGGATCCCCGACTGGAGCAGGTCCAAACAGCAAGCCAATATACAAATAGATGGTCTGTAAGAGTATGCCTGTGATGTTACCACACCAAGTAGCCTCATCAATTCCATAAAGGACGGTCGATTTTGTACCTGTGGACCCACAAGTTCGGCGTCCATTCTTACACTTTTTCCTTGCGAGGACCAACCCCAGACCTATGAGGAACTGTTGCCCCGGCCGAAGCAACAGATGCAGGATCTCCGGAAGACTCCAAGAACGATAGCCCACTTAGGTGCTCCAGGGATACGTGGAAAGAGGTGCATCATAAAACCAAAAAAGAAAAATGTGGAACAAATGGACATTGACAAAACTAAGAAAAGAAGTGCTTCAGGGAAAAGTGCAGGGGGTGAACAGGCTAAGAGAAGGACCCAGAAACGTCTTTCTGGGACACTCTCTTTAGGCCTGTTAGAGACAACTAAAGGCCCTGGAGACTCCAAGGAGGAAGAAATGGAGGCCAGTATGAGATCTGGCGGACACTAACAAGTATGTTGCTCTTTCACCAGATGACCATGACTGATGCACTCTTTTAAATGCCTCTCCCTGAATGTAAGAGGAATCAAAACAAAGGCACGCAGGGTGTCCTGTTTTAATTATTTAAGTATGTTAAATTGTAATTTTTATTGTCTTCAAGAATGCAGGATTTAAAGTGAGATGAGTTATGAACATTTTAAGAAAGATTGGAATGGACCGTCTGTCTGGTCTGGAGGGACGGATAATAGGACAGCAAGTGTGGCTGTCGTCTTCAGACTGGGGTAGTCCATAGAGTATTTTAATGAAATTATTCTGGGAAGAGTTTTATTAGTAAAAGCAAAATGTATTTTTTTTATCTCTGATCATTTTTAATATCTATGCACCACCAGATAAAAAAAACAGATATGATATGTTTGAAATTATTAAGATGTTGTTATTAGGTATAGAACCCACAATTGTATTAGGGAATTTTAACTGTATTTTAGATTGAAGTGGGAGAAAGATAAAAAGAGAAGAAATTATTTTAGATAAAACCTCAAAATGTTTAATTAACATGACCTCTGATTCTTCCCTAAAGGATATTTGGAAAGAACTTCATTCAAATGAGCCAGGAGTATACATGAGGAAATAAGAAGGTATGTTCTAGGATAGATTTTATTTTTCATTCTCCTTTTTTAGATGCTTTTAGTATAGATTTAATACCACATATAAAATCAGACCACTAATGTGTTAAAAGCTACTTTTAATTGTTAATTGACATTGAAGCTAAAAGTAGAGGATGATGGAAATGAAATATATCTATTTTAGAAAATGAAGAAGTTTTAAGACATTTTGGGTGGTTTTATAAATTGCTGCAAAGAAAACAACTTTTTTTTTAAAAATATTGTATTTTGGTGTCAAATGGTAAAAAGTGAATGTAAAAACTTTTTTATTAAGTGGGGGAAAAAGTTGGCCAGAAGAAAAACGAGAACAGTGTGAAATTTTACAAAAAAAAGAAAACAATGGCTCTTTAAAATTAAAAGAATTAGATGTAGAAGTTGGTGAAGAAATGAAGAAATTAATAAAAGAAATTAAAACATTTTTAGAAGAAAAAGGAAAAACAATATTTTTTTAATCTAAAGCTAAACATATTGAAAAAGGAGAAAAGTGTAATCAATATTTTTCTTAGAAAGATTTTAACAAATCCAATATAGAAGTTTTAGAAGAAAGTGGGAAATTGTATTCAAAGTCAAAATATATTTTAAATATAGCCTCCAATTTTTATTCTAATTTATATAAAGAAAAAAAAAAAGATGAATAAATTAACATGGTTTTAAGTAAAGAAGATGGAGAGGTTTTATTAGATGATCTTAGTATGGAAGAGCTTTTTAGTGTGGTTTTTGGTTTTGAAAAAAACAAAACCCCAGGAAATTATGGCCTTTTTACCGAAAGTTTGGGGATTTTATTAAAGATTACTTTTTATCTGTTTGTAAAATGTGCTTATTGGGTGATATGTTACAGCCATCTATGAGGAGTGGTACTGTGACTCTATTACATAAAAAAGGAGATCCAAAAGAAATTAAAATTGGCGACCTATCACCCTTCTAAATTTTGATTATAAGTGCATAATAAATATTTTAGCAATTAGACTTAAAAAGTAATTCACTTAATTATAAAAGATGATCAGTCATGTGGAATCTGGGGGAGAAGTATTAGATATAGTTTGTTTTTAATAAGAGATATTTTAAACTACACAAGAGTGTGATATCCCAACTGCAGTGGTGAGTCTGGACTTTAAAAAGGCTTTCAATTCTGTGTCCCATTCCTTTCTTTTCCAAGTCCTGGAAAGGATGGGACTCCCTGAGGGCTTCCGGAGACAGATAGCCACTGTATATAAAAATGTTTTTAGTTACATAGGGCCTCATTCTATTATCGGCCGTAGGAGATGCGGGGCCGCAAGGACCGGCCGCAAGCTATTTGCCTATTCTATTCCCTACCATGCGAGGACTCCGGCAGGCTTGCGGCCGGCGCCTTGTTATCCCTTGCGGCCGCACGCGCCAGAGGCAAGCCTTTGATCTTAAACGGCCGCAAGAGTTTCGGCCGCAAGCAAATCCCGGTTGCAATTCAATTGCTCCGGGAACCCTCTCTGCAAGGCTAAAACCGAGCCGCAGCTTACTTGCAGCAAAAAGGCACACAATTAAGCACATAATAAAGCCATAATAAAGCCATCCTGCACTCTGAGGAGACTATAAAGTGATTGTAGGTGTTAGCATTCATAGCACAACATTCCCCTACACTCAAATCCGTAAATAATTTTTATTTTATTTTATGTCAAATATCCGTGGAAAAAAGTCCAGAGGGCTTGGAGCACCTCAGACCCGCCCACGCTGCAGCCGGAAAATAAACAGTTAATGAAATCTCGGATTTTGGCCGATGTGCAAGCTTGAGAGGGGGTTGCTATTGATCCTCATGTCCCTCATTATGATCCCTAGCATTTACAGAGCTTTACAGTGCCGTCTTAAATTTATATTTGCTTTTAAAGATTTCTGAGCTTACGGCCGGTTGCAAGATATACGGCCGGCCGTAAGGGGATATCCTTGCGGCGCCGTCTATTTGAATTGCAAGGTAACGGGAGCCCCGCAAGGAATCGCAGCTTTGTGGCCGATTTACGGCCGATAATAGAATGAGGGCCATAGTAATTAAGGTTGAAAAAAGACTTCCAGACCATCAATTTCAATCTTTTAAGTTCTCCTCTGATCTGAAATATGGGGGATTAGTTATTAATTAATTAGTTGTTAATTAATTATTAATAGCATAGTATTTCAGGATGAATAAAAAGTTAGTCCCTCAAGTTCAACATTTTTAGAGCTCTCTTGATCTTTTTAATATGTGGACTATTTGTTATTAATTGTTAATTGATCCAGAGGAAGGCAAACAGAAAATAAAAAACATTGAAACTTTGCCAATTGTCCCATAAGAAAAAAAAAAAGCAAAATTCCTTCCTGACCCCAGAAATGGCGATCAAATTTCTCCCTGGATCAATATTCCTTGTATTTGCTTCCCTTGCTTCTATACTCTTCTTAATACATGCTAATATTTTACTTGCCTTTGCAGCTGCTGCTTGGCATTGAGCACTGCTACCTAGGTGGTTGTCCACTAGTACTCCCAAATCCCTTTCAATATCTGATACCCCTATATGTGCTCCATTAAGATTATAAATTGCATGGCTATTTTTCCTTCCTAAATGCATAACCTTACATTTATTTGTATTAAATCTCATCTGCCATTTAGTCGCCCATTTCTCTAATTTATGCAAATCCCTTTGTAGGGAAAGTACATCATTATCTGATTGAATTACCTTGCACAACTTAAGTGTCATCAGCAAAAATTGAGACACTACTTTCGAGTCCTACTTCTACGTCATTAATACATATGTTAAAAAGGAGAGGACCTAATACTGAAACATGAGGAACCCCACTTACCACATTAGTCTAATCTGAGTATGTTCCATTTACAACAACCCTTTGCTTCCTGTCTTTTAGCCAGCCATCGATCCATGAGCAGACATTTACTACAATTCATGTATCCCTTAGTTTGCTCAAATGTCTCCCATGAGGCACTGTCTCAAAAGCCTTTGCAAAATCCAAAAAGGCTACATCCACTGAGTTGCCCTGATCCAAGTTCCTACTAACCTCCTCATAGAAACGAATTAGTTTGGTCTGACATTACCAATTATAAATCTGTGTTGACTGCTACCTATGATCTTGTTCAAAAAGACATATTCCTGAATTCTGTCCCTTATTAACCCTTCTAAAAACTTCCCAACTATAGATGTCAGGGTCACTGGTCTCTAATTCCCCAGATTTGTTCTTGCTCCCTTCTTAAACATAGGTATCACCTCTGCTTTTCTCCAGTCATCTGGTAGAGACCCTGTGAAGAGTGAGTCTTGAAAGATTAGATATAATGGTTTGGCTATTACAGAACCCAGCTTTATTAACATTTATTTTCTCCAATCTCTTTTGGATTTCTTCCTGCGTTAACCAATTATTTAGTGATGGTAGTGTAGCCTCATTAGGTTTCGGTGTCCCAACCACTGGTACCTACCTTGTGTATACCGACAAAAATAACCTAAATAGCTCATCTGCCTTTTCCTGGTCACTAATTATCAGATGGCCTGTGTCACATTGTAATGTTCCTATAGCTTCCTTCCTCGCCTTCTTCCCATTAATATATTTAAACAAATATTTTAGGGTTAGTCTTACTTTCCTTTGCAACTAACTTCTCCTTTTCTACTTTAGCCAGTCTAATAGCTCTTTTGCAAGACTTGTTAATTTCCTTATAGTCACATAAAGCTACCTCTGTTCCCTCCTTCTTATATAATTTAAATGCATGTTTCTTTTTCCTTATCATGATCTTTAAGTCATTGTTAAGCCACATGGGATGTGATTTACTCCTATTCATTTTATTTCCACATGGTACATGCCGATAAGTATGTTTATTTAGTAAGGATTTGAATGTTGTACATTTATTTTCAGTATTTTTCCCTGTAAGTTCTTTGTCCCAGTCTCTATGTAGTATTGCTGCCCTTAGCCCATTAAAGTTAGCCCTTTTAAAATTTAGAGTTTTTATTGGCCCCTTACAACTCTGTTTTTTGTATTCAATCTCAAATTAATTAAATTATTACATTAATGTATTAATTAAAATGAGACTGTGTTGTGATCACTGATCCCCAAGGGTTCCCTATTTTAACATTTGATATTATATCAATATTACTTGTGATGACTAAATCCAAGATGGCTCCATTTCTAGTAGGTTCTTGTATTACCTGGGCCAGATAATGATCCATGAGTGTACTCAAGAACCTGCTCCCCTTAGCTGAGCTGCTGGTCTCAATTATCCAGTTTATTTCAGGGTAATTAAAGTCGGCCATTATTAGAACTTGCTGTGCTTAGCTGCATTTCCAATCTGTAACAATAATTGTATTTTCTCAATTCAATTATATTTGGGGGTTTATAGCATACTCCCACCAATATGCATTTAGAATTAGCTCCTTCAATATTTAGCTCAATTCACGAAGATTCAATATTGTTGTAAGTTCCAGCATAAATATCTTCTCTGACTATAGGCTTAAATTCAGGCTTAACATACAGACAGATCCCTCTTCCTCTTTTACCAATTTCTCCTATCTTTCATAAATAGGTTCTAACCATCCAGATTAACAGACCAGTCATGAGATTCATCCCACCATGTTTCAGTAATGCCTATTAAGCCCCATTTTTCTTGTACTGCTAATAATTCTAGATCGCCCATTTTCCTAGGCAAACTTCTTACATTAGCAAGCATACACTTTATGTTGCTATGGCTCTGCTGTTGTGAAGTGCTTGCCACTGTATTTGAGACCCCTATTAATACCTCCCTACTGTCTATTGTAACCCTCCCCCTTCTCCTCCCCCATGTGTAACTAATTCATCCCTTTCCCTCTCTACACTTTTTACCCCAATACTTCTATATAGTCCCCCCCCCACCTACAAGTTTAAAAACACCCCCAGCCGTTCTATAGAAATTGTACCCAAGTGACAAGTCAGCCCAGTGTTCTAAAAACCCAAAACCCTCTGCACTGCACTACTTTTTTAGCCACGCATTAACCTCCCTAAGCTTCTTCTGTCTCCCTGGGCTAGCACGTGGCACTGGTAGTATCTGAGAAAATACTACCTTGGAGGTCCTTGCTTTAAGCTTATTCCCTAATTCTCTAAAATCATTCTTTAGGACACTCCATCTTCCACTAACTTTGTCATTGGTACTGTGATGGAGTGCCATTAGGGGTCACAAGAGAGCTCTATAAGACTTCTCCCCTGAGAATGGAAAGAGTTAAATCCAGACAGTTATCAGAGGCTAAATGGAAACCCAGCTGGATACTGCCTTTAAAAGCAGCAGAGAGATGGGTGGAGTTTCTCTCACTTAGGCTTGGGCCTAAGAGCCGTGGGCTGTGTGTATAGCAGGAGGAAGCCCTGAACAGCTCAGCTGCCTCTGGGATCCAGAGAGCTGGGATTTGTGCTGGAGCGAGACAGTCAGGAAGACTATTATACTCCAGAGTTTGTTCACAGAGAAGACGCCTGTGGTATCAGAGATACTCCACTGAGAGAGGATTATCTAAAGACCCCATCCCTGGGAAGCCGAACGCAACAAGGGATAAAAAGGTTGGTGACAAATACACGTTTACACCATATGAGGAAAGGAAGTACAAAGGCCCCAGGGAAAAGAGTGCGTGCAGAGAAAGTAATAGTCCCTCATCCCAAGAGGGTGACAAAGGTCCCTGGGGTGAAGCAAGGGAGAGAAATGGTGGGCTCTATGCTTCACCCACTATTGGCAGAAGCCGTAGAGGAAAAGACATTAAAAGACTGTTTTGTTTCCTAGCCACAAGCTGGCATTCTCACTCTCAAATAAGAGACTGTTTGTTCCCTGGCCACAAGGTGGCGATACAACTCAAATAAGAGACTGTTTGTTCCCTGGCCACAAGGTGGCGATACAACTCAAATAAGAGACTGTTTGTTCCCTGGCCACAAGGTGGCACTCTCCGGAGCCAGAGAAGCTGGCCGGATACAGTTAGGGTGTTCCTGAGTGTAGTAAGCACGTTTATGCAGGATTTATTTTGTTGCTGAATACAAGCACTGTTTTTGTTCTGTTTTTGTGCTGACCAATAAATAGCAGTAAAACTCTGTCAAGCCTGCTGTGTCTTCCTCCCTGTATAAAAAAAGATAAGAAAGTGCAGGACGCAAACCCCGATAGAAGGGGGCGCCCTGTTACACTGGTGGCAGTGGTGGGATTGTGAAGTGTCTGAGTGCAAGAAGACAGCCCACAGTACAGTACAGTGATGGAGGATATACTGAAGGCCTTGCTGCAACAGCAGCAACAGCAGCAACTGCAGCACCAGCAGCAACAGCAGCAACTGCAGCAGCAACTGCAGCAGCAACTGCAGCAGCAACAGCAGGAACAGCAGCGACAAGCAGAGGAGGAAACAATCCGCATGAGAGAGGCCACAGCTGCTCATCAAGAGTTCACTAGAAAGTGGGCCATCCAGTTAGCCCAGAATGAAGCTATACTGGACAAATATAGAAAAGATTCGGCCAGAGCTAGAGCCAATGAAATTCTTTGGGAGCTGACAGAGGATGATGATGTGATCATATACCTCACCATTTTTGAGAGAACAGCCATTAGGGAGGCGTGGCACAAACGGTACTGGGCCAGCCTCATTGCCCCGTATTTGACGGGAGAAGCTCAGAAAGCTTATCTGAGCCTGAATGAAGAAAAGAAAGAAAATTATGATGACCTCAAAGCTGAGATCCTTGCCAGAGTTGGAGTTACCCGGGATGTCAGAGCACAGAGAATCAGTACCCAGAAATATAAGAACAAAGAGAACCTGAGTTGTAATAAGGAGAAGTTACAGTACCGAGGGGAAGTCTCACAATTTGGACAGGCCCCTACCTGTCTGTGGGAAAAATCTGATGATAGAAGATGGAATACCAAAGAAAAGCATGCCCATCTCTACCACAGGCCAGAGTACGGGTTCCCTGATGAGAGGATGAGGAAAGACTCCCAGAATGAACAGAAGACGTACTTTACAGCCAGCATAAAGGCGTTGGGGGTGCAACAAGCTAGCCGGAGAAGTGCTCCTATACTTCAACCACACGAGAAAGGTGCGACTGGCATGACAAGGAGAGATTTCCATCCAAATATTATGGACACCCCATTGGAGCTTGGCGTTGAGAAGTCATTTGGTGATATTGTCCAAGATAGACAAGCAAGGAACTGGCGGGCTGACAGAGGAGCCGCCACAGAGACGGCAGGAGCCGCCACAGAGACGGCAGGAGCCGCCACAGAGACGGCAGGAGCCGCCACAGAGACGGCAGGAGCCGCTGATGAGAATGCAGAGTGCACAAAAGAAACTGCAGAGACAGTAACAGATATTGCTGAGAAAGCAAAAGAGCCTGCTAGTGCAGACAGAATGGCCTTAGAGGAGGAGAAACAGCATTCTGTAAGGCTCCAAGGACAATTTAAAGTCAAGATTGAGGAGCTTCAGATGAGAGAGCAGGAGATGAAGAAAGAAATGGAATCTGTTATCCAGTCCCACAACAGGAAGGTTCAAGAGTTGCACAAGCAGCTACATGAAATGGAAGCAGAGAAAAATGTCTGCATGGATAACTTCTCACGTCAGAACGGTGAGCTGGAATACAGTCGTGAGAAAGAGGAGAGACTGATTCTGGAACTGGAGACAGCAGCGCACACAGTAAAAAGACTGGAAGAAGATATCGAATCGGAAAGAGCAGCCCATCGGGAGTCTAAGGTTAACTCTGAAGTTATCCAGTTGCGGATCCTGGACCTTGAGTCTTCACTTCAAGTGGAAAAGGCCAGCTACTCGCAAAGTGCATCCGACTTAGAGATGATAAAAAAACAGTTCAGAGAAGTGGAAGCTGCTTATAACAGAGAAAAGAAACGGGCTGACCGCAATGCGGAAAAACTCAAGGAGTACACACTGTCCCAGACAGGACATATGACGCAGAGCCTGGAGATGTGTCATACCAAACCAGACCGGCGAGAGGTAAAGATGATGCCAGACTATATTCCTGAATGGCGGAGGATGCCTGCATTTGAGGACTACAGAGTGTCCTACAGGAATGATAAACTGATGCCAATTTGGGAGCAGAGGAAGAATACTCCCAAGTCTAAGCTGGAAAACATGGGGGACATCCTGAAGATGGAAGGATTGACCCAGGAAGGAGCTGAAATCATTGCTAGGTGTACAGCCCTCCAAGTACAGATCACCAAGCTAGAACAAGAGAAGAGCTCCACCAATGCAGAACTAGAAACCCAGAGAGCCCGGTTTGATTCTGAGAAACTGCAGCTAGAGGGAATAATTACCAATCTGCAGACATCCCTTTCAGAGAACGCTGTACAGAAGGAGAGACAAGACCAAGCGGCTCAAACTCAAGAGGAGCAGCCGATTTGTCAAATAACCACATTGAAACTGGAAATCTCCAAGCTGAAAACAGTATTAACGCCAAAGGACAAGGAGCTTGAGGGACTCCAATATCAGGTGGAAGATGAGAAGAGGCAGAAGGTGCAGGTGATTGAAGACATGCAAAGAAATGAAGAGTCATCAAGACAAAACATAGCTGGACTCAACCACGACGTGGACAATCTAAGCAGTATATTGAAGCAAACTGGGGACAAGCTAGCAAAGTTCACCAGAAAACTGGAGAGCGAGGCCCAGCAGATGGTTCAGTTAAGGGAAGAGCACAATAAGGTGATTAGTGAGAGAGAGTCAACTCTTAATGTGTTTAATGAGTACAAATCCACAAATGAACAAGAATTAAACTCTTTAAACCAAGCTGTTGAGACTCTGGAGAAAGGTCTTCAATCAAGTTTTGCCACATCCGAGGAGCTAAAAATGGAAAAATCAGAATTGGCAGCTAAAGTGCAAGAACGGGATGCAACCATCCTTGATCTAATTGCTAAATGCCAGAATCTGGACACTGAGAATGAGGCGCAAAGTAAGACTCACGCAGCCACAATGGAGTCTCTAAAGACGCAATTAATTGAGAAGGACAACCAGTTACGGCTTTATGAACAGAGAATCTCTGGGAAGGAGATAATGACAGAAGAAATCCTTCACCTAAAAGAACAATTGCTTGCTATGGAAGAGACTGTGAAAAATCTGAAAGATCTCTTAGAGAGTGACGTAAACCAAAGTCTACATAACCTCAAAGAGAACAGTAAGCTTTCAAGCTCAGAGAATTTAGAAAAATCCCCAGATCTTGGAAATGATCACATTACTTCATCTCTTGAAAAATCAAACCAAAAAGTACTTTCAAAAGAAGAGCTGCATAAGACCGATTCAAACAAAACCAGTGCCAAGGATGAAGAGACAGAGAAAAAGAAAGACATTATTTCTGTCTCTAATAAAGAGAAAGCGAGTGTAGGCAAAGAAGCATCTAGTAAAGTTGAGAGCGGTGCAAAGCAAACTAAGGAGTCAGCTGTGATAGATCAGCCAGAAGAAAGCAGGGAAACAAAGGTTTCACCAACCATAGCGGATCAGTGTGATACAGAGCAGCAACCTGAAACATCAACAAAAAAGGAGACAAAATCACTTGATACTGAAAAATCTTCTGAAACTTAGAAGAAAACAAGTACTTCAAAAAATAAACATAAAGATAAATTACTTCCCAACGAGAGCAAGCAGACTGACAGAGTAAACTCAGTGGTTGAGTCTCAATTGACAGAGGATGGAGCTGCAACTCCAGAAGTAGAGAAGTCTTCAAAACCAGAGAAGCAAGCTCCAGGTTTAAGAAATAAGCATAGATCCAAGTTAGTACCTGAAGATGAAAACAGTGGAACAGAAGGGAAGGAACTGACAACCCGGATCTCCAACAAGAGGAAGAGAGGTGACACATTATTTGTGGTTTCCGCAGTTGCAGAAGCTGAGGAGCCTGAAGCAGAGGAAAGCATAGGCCGGACATTAAGACGGTCGCCGGGAATTTCACGTCCCTCTGTCAAGGCCGTTCAAGTCAAAGAACGTAAACCTGAAAAGAAACCCATTGATGAGGAGGACAAACCTACTGCCCAGAAAGCAGAAAAAGATTTGGAAGAAGGGAAACATAAGAGTAAGGAACTCAAGGCAAATCGTTATAAAGATTATGTGAAAGAAACCGGTTGTGAGAGAAATGATACAGCCAAATCGCTCTCTGCAGAATTATCTGAACTGCAGGTCCTATTAAAAGAAATTGAAGAAGGGAAAGTTCTCCTGACGCATGGAAGTACGTGTGCTAGTGAGCTCAAGAAGATAGAGCAAGACCCAAGCCCATACTGCATAGTTACACCACAGAATATTATGCCCTATGAAGAGGAGCCCCGTAAACGAGAAGACAAGGGGAAGATAAAGTTACGAGTGAACGTTTTCGGCCTCTCGGCTCATGTAGCTCAACTACATGGTGTTGAGCTGAGGGGGAGGATATGTGATGGAGTGCCATTAGGGGTCACAAGAGAGCTCTATAAGACTTCTCCCCTGAGAATGGAAAGAGTTAAATCCAGACAGTTATCAGAGGCTAAATGGAAACCCAGCTGGATACTGCCTTTAAAAGCAGCAGAGAGATGGGTGGAGTTTCTCTCACTTAGGTTTGGGCCTAAGAGCCGTGGGCTGTGTGTATTGCAGGAGGAAGCCCTGAACAGCTCAGCTGCCTCTGGGATCCAGAGAGCTGGGATTTGTGCTGGAGCGAGACAGTCAGGAAGACTATTATACTCCAGAGTTTGTTCACAGAGAAGAGGCCTGTGGTATCAGAGATACTCCACTGAGAGAGGATTATCTAAAGACCCCATCCCTGGGAAGCCGAACGCAACAAGGGATAAAAAGGTTGGTGACAAATACACGTTTACACCATATGAGGAAAGGAAGTACAAAGGCCCCAGGGAAAAGAGTGCGTGCAGAGAAAGTAATAGTCCCTCATCCCAAGAGGGTGACAAGGGTCCCTGGGGTGAAGCAAGGGAGAGAAAGGGTGGGCCCTATGCTTCACCCACTATTGGCAGAAGCCGTAGAGGAAAAGACATTAAAAGACTGTTTTGTTTCCTAGCCACAAGCTGGCATTCTCACTCTCAAATAAGAGACTGTTTGTTCCCTGGCCACAAGGTGGCGATACAACTCAAATAAGAGACTGTTTGTTCCCTGGCCACAAGGTGGCGATACAACTCAAATAAGAGACTGTTTGTTCCCTGGCCACAAGGTGGCACTCTCCGGAGCCAGAGAAGCTGGCCGGATACAGTTAGGGTGTTCCTGAGTGTAGTAAGCACGTTTATGCAGGATTTATTTTGTTGCTGAATACAAGCACTGTTTTTGTTCTGTTTTTGTGCTGACCAATAAATAGCAGTAAAACTCTGTCAAGCCTGCTGTGTCTTCCTCCCTGTATAAAAAAAGATAAGAAAGTGCAGGACGCAAACCCCGACAGAAGGGGGCGCCCTGTTACAGTACCAATGTGTATCAAAACCGCCGGTTCATTACCAGCCCCTCCCAATAATTTATCCACCCGATCCACAACATGTCGAACCTGAGTACCCGGGAGACAGCAAACTGTTGGATTGCTGGGATCTGGGTGACAAATCACCCTATCTACCTTCCTAATAATAGAGTCCCCTACCACCAAAACCTGTCTGTTGCTCTGCCTATGCTGCCCTCCCACTCCTCCAGTAGAACTGTTCTCCTGGCAGTTAGAGGGAACAGCTCTATCTAGCATTGCCATTCCTGAATGGACATCCCCAACAGTTTCACTCAATCTGGCAAATCTGTTGGTGTTTGCCAACTCAGAACTGGCCTGCCTCCTCCTGTTTCCCCTTGTTCCCCTTCTAACTGTAACCCAGCTACCTCCCTGGACATCCTCACTAGACCCAGCTCCTCCCTCCATGCTAGGCCCAGCTAAACTGTGCTCCGTGAGCACCAACTCCCTTTCCAGTGTGACAATATCATGAAGTGTTGCAATTCTCTTCTCCAGATCTTCAATTTGAGCTTCCAGAGGCATGGACCCTGGATCATCTGTTCCAGCAGTGCATACGTGTGGCAGGATGTACACTGTGTGAGGTTTCCACTGGACTGACTCATGATTATCAGTTACAAAAATACAGTGAGAAAACAAATCAATGTATTTGTATAAAGATTGCTTTTCTACACCTTAACCCAAACAAAACAGAAAAAAAGATATATATGTTTGTTTTCTGTTTTTTCTTATAATACCCCTTTTCTTTGAATTCCCTCCTTTTATTCAATCTCCTACACACTAACTACACTTACACTAGAAATAATTGCAAGCTCCCAAGCTCGCTCTTCCCTTGTTAAAATAGACCCTGCCTACTCACCTGTACAATGATAAATGAGCACAGGACAGAAAACACTGCCCTGCCTCACAGAACTGATTCAAACGGAACACAACAAAATGCACACAGATAAACCTTTACACAGGCCAAACCACACCCACTGTCACCTGGACACTGATTACAGACCACAGGACAGAAAACACTGCACTGATTTACAGAGCGGATTCAAAATGCGGATTAGTAAACTCTCTATAAATGGAAATATTGGAAACAGGTTTAATATTAAGTCTAGTGTTAGACAGGGATGTCCCTTACCACCTATCCTTTTTATATGACCAATCAGACCTATTTTTAGAAAAAAAATAGAGCAGATAAGGTGATCAAGGTAATCCAAGTTCCTGGTGGAGGAGGGAAAATGGCTAAATGTATAGGTTACATGGATGATGTAAGCGTAATGTGTACGTCTAACACCTCTATACGTAGAATTATTTTCTGGGCACAGATTTATTTGCAAGCCTCATCTTTAATTTTAAATATATACAAAAGTAAATGTATGCTTTTAAATAATTGGAAAGAGGAGGTAACAATTCCTCTAGAAATCACAAAAACGTATTTAAACATTTTAGCATTTTTTTTTTATAAGTCTTTATCTGGCCTTGGGAATTGGGTTCTAGTTCTGAAAAAAATACAAGAGAAAATTTTGGGGGGGAATCTAAGAAATGTAAACTTTAGAAGGAAACATTTTTGTTGGGGCTTCCTAAGTAGTTGGCAGCTTGGAAACACAGGCCCAACCAGAATTCTGTAGAACTCGTACTGGATGTAAGACACACACACAATCAGTCTCAGTACTAATTCCGTTTATTGCTACGTCATTGCATATAATTTATACTTGCAAAAGAAGGCGGATATTAGAGCGATTTTCACAGTTCATGTTAGTCGGTACAAGGACATATAATCAGGTGTTTTCTGTTTCTTAGAACAACTAGAAATGTTTTGTGTTTTAGTAAGGTCGACAAACATCTCAAGGATAGGAACATGATATTATGCTTAGGCTATGTGTCAGCAAAATATGTTAACCCCTTCATCAGCGAAATATGTTAACCCCTTCAATTTTAATAATCAAAGCGGTTTTATTGCCTATCCAACTTTTTTATTGTTTTATCTTTCCATCAAATGTTTTATGGTTTAAAAAATAATCAATTTTCAATTTTTTATGGGGTTCAAGAATGGAAAAGCTGGCAAGAGATACAATAAGCAGAAAGTGTAACCTAGGGGGGGGGGGAAACATGCATTTTCTAGATATAAGTGGATACCATTGTTTTAAAAAAAAAAAAACCTTATGCTTTTAACCCACCAAAATGTTATACTGACCTTAACAATTTCATTAAAAAATATGAGATAATATAGATATAAATATCATAAAAATCAGCCTTTCAATACCTAAGAGGTTTAATCCATGAACATGTATATCATTTGTTTTGGGGTTGTTACTTTGCTCTATGGAAATAGATGATGCAAATTTTAACTAAATTATGTGATATTAATGTAACTTATGAATTAATTTTATATGGTTTATTTAAGTCAGCAGATTTTATGAAAAATAAGATTGCATGACAAATCATAAACACTGTTAAAGATGTTTTATGGAAATTAGGAAATCTTGTTTTATTCAAAAGAGAAATGTTATCCGTTAATCAAGGCATAGGTATGATTTTAAGTCAAATATATTTATATTTCTTATTATACTAGAAAAAAGATAAAAATACACAAGTTTTAGGGCAGCAAGAGAAATGAGAAAAAAATACTTGCACAGCAATTTTATATGCATTTTAACAATTCTTATCTGTTTTTTTTTTTTAGATTAATCCTTTTCATAGATAACACCAGAGACAACATGAGGGAAAGAAGATGAAGGGAGAGTCGAAGCTTATTTCAGGGACAGCGGTGGGTGAAGGGGAGAGGATAGCTTAGTGTGAAGAAACAGATAAAGGGCTACAGAAAGTGTGTGTTTTAAACTGTTGCATGTATTTTATGAAAATGTAAATAAAATAATAATTTGACTTTTTAAATATGCTTGTAAAATGAACAAGAATTGTATTTTAAATTTCCATGTCAATTATTTATTTTAAAATTATTTGCTTGTATTTTATGATCTGCCTTTAATTTTTTTATTGTAAACCTTTAAATATGATTATTATAATTCATGAAAATGTTATGATTGTAACAATTTTATGATTGTGAAACAAAATATGTTTGATACATATGAATTGTATTATGTATGAAAAGTTGAAATATGATGACTGTAAATTTATTTATTTGTTGTATATTTTAAACTTTTTAATAAAATAATTAGAAAAGGCAGACAGTGGGTAGGATTCCCAGCTTGTGTATAATCTAACCATGGCTTTGCATAAAAGCTGTGTAATGCAGCAGGCATAAGCTTAAAGGAAGCCATGTTTAAAATGTTATTTGTGGGCACATCTGCATGTTCCTGCTCAGCTTCCCAGAGTGTAGTGTAATAACTGTATTTCATGGAATTCTGAGCAAGAAGCACGCTTTTTAACTTGTTTTGGACATTTAAATGTGAACACAAATGCACTATTTATATATATAAATCCTTACTAAATATACATACTTAGCACCATATACCATGTGGGAATAAAAGTAAAAGGAGTAAATCACATCCAATGTGGCTTAACAATGATTTAAAGATCAAGATACGGAGTAAAAACAGGCATTTAAATTATACAAACAAGAGGGGCAGAGATTACTTTGCGTGAGTACAAGGAAATCAACAAGGCTTGCAAAAGGACTATTAGACTGGCTAAAATAGAAAATTAAAACTTAGTTGCAAAAGAGAGTAAGACTAACTCTAAAATATATTTTTTTAATATATTAATGTGAAGAGGGCCAGGAAGAAAGCTATAGGATCATTACAATGTGACACAGACCGTCAGATAAGTAGTGACCAGTAAAAGGCAGATGAGCTAAATAGGTTATTTTCTTCGGTCTACACAAGGGAGGTTGGGACACTGCAACAAAATGGGGCTACACTACCTTCACTGAATAAGAGAAAGTTTGGAAAAGAGTTTGGAAAAAATAAATGTTAATAAAGCCCCAGGTCCTGATAGAATACATCCAAGGGTATTGAGGGAACTGGGTTCTGTAATAGCCAAACCATTATATTTATTTTTTCAAGATTCACTCAACACTGGGTCTCTACCAGATGACTGGAGAAAATCAGAGGTGAGACCTTTATTTAAGAAGGGAGCAAGAGCAAATCCTGGGACATATAGACCTGTAAGCCTCACTTCTGTAGTGGCAAAGCTTTTAGAAGGGTTAATAAGGGATAATATACAATAATATGTCTATTTGAAATGGATTATAAGTAGGAGTCAACATGTCAAAAAACTTTAATTTCTATGTGGAGATTGGTAGGAACCTGGATCAAGGCAACTCAGCGGATGTAGTCTTTTTGGATTTTGCAAAGGCTTTTGATGCAGTGGTTCATGGAAGACTATTGTGCAAACCTCAGGATACAGGAATTGCAGTAAATATCACCTCATGGATCGAGAGCTGGCTAAAAGACAGGAAGCAAAGTGTTGTGATAAATACTCTAAATGGACTAATGTGGTAAGCGGGGCTCCTCAGTGTTTAGTATTAGGTCCTCTCCTTTTTAACATATTTATTAATAACTTAGAGGTGGGACTGGAAAGTAGTGTCTCCATTTTTTGCTGTTGACACAAAGTTGCGGAAGGTAATACAATCAGATAATTATGTACTCTCCCTCCAAAGGGATTTGCATAAATTAGAGAAATGGGCGCCTAAATGGCAGATGAGATTTAATACAAATAAATGTAAAGTTATGCATCTGGGACGGAAAAATAGCCATGCAATTTATATTCTTAATGGAGCATATCTAGGGGTATCAGATATTGAAAGTGATTTGGGAGTACTTGTGGACAGCCACCTAGGTAACAGTGCTCAATGCCAAGCAGCAGCAGCAAAGGCAAATCAAATATTAGCATCTATTAAGAAGGGCATAGAAGCAAGGGAAGCAAATATAATTCTGCCACTATACAAATCCCTAGTATGCCCTCATTTGGAATATGGAGTACAATTTTGGGTACCACTTCATAAAAAGGAAATTTTAGAGCTGAAAGGGTACAGAGAAGGGCTACAAAACTAATAAGGGGAATGGAAGAGCTAAGTTATGAAGAAAGACTAATACGATTAGGGTTATTTTCTCTACAAAAAAGGTATCGAAGAGGAGATATGATTTTCTAATATAAATACATCCAGGGTCATTATAAAGATTTGTCAAGTGAGCTTTTTGTGCCAAGAGGTTAGAAGTAAAAAGATTCCACCTTAAAGAAAGAAAAGAGTTCTTCACAGTAAGGGTGGTTAATCTGTGGAATTCTCTACCAAAGGAGGTAGTGACAATGGATTCAATAGATAACTTTAAAAGGGGACTGGATTTAATTTTAATTAAAAAGGGAATTCAGGGTTATCCTGGTTAGAGAGCGTATTGATCCAGGGTGGAATCCGATCGCCAGTATCTGGAGTCAGGAAAGAATTAATTTTTCCCCTTTTTTTCCCCTTTGATACACAGGGGAGGGAGAGGGGCAATTGGCTAAGTTTCACTTGTTTTTTTTTTCTGCTTGCCTTATTCAGAATCAATTAATTAACAACTAATCTGCAAATTGCAGATCAGAGAAGATCTTAAAAGTTTGAACTTGATGGACTGAAAGTCTTTTATCAACCTTATTACTATGTAACTATATATATATATATATATATATATATATATACATACATATACATACATATTATATACATTTATATAATATAATTAGACTAGCGAGTTGCTCGTCAAGAATGACAGGGCAATAAAAAAGTGTTGAAATTATGTTTGTCACACAACTGGTGTGTACTGGGTGTCTCAACTATATAGACCTCTATAGCTCACTAATTAACCCATGTAATAACACTGTAAGTGCCATGAGTGTCATCCAGGACCCTCATGACACAAAGTGTAAGCACTACACTATTAACTCTAACTATACCCCATTAACCCAACCCTGGGCCAGATAGGGGTTATGCATGTTAGATAGGGGGTATTGTATGTTAGATAGAGGGTATTGTATTTAGATAGAGGGTATTGTATTGTATTGTAATGTGATGTATATATTTCGTATGTATTTACTTTTCAGGTGTGTAATTTTTTTTTTCTTTAGTGGGGGGGTGTAATGAAGCTTTTTTATTTTTTGTAATGCAGGTTTTTAATTTTTTGTAATGTAGCTTTTTTTATTTTCTGTAATGTAGCTTTATTTATTTTCTGTGACAGGATTTTTTTATTTTCTATGACTTAGGTCTTATTATTTTTTGTGAGTTAGGTTTAATTATTTTCTGTAATTAGTGGGGTGGGTGGTTAATAGGGGGTAGGTAGGTATATCCTGGATGACCCTCATGGCACTTATATTATGTTATTACATGGGTTAATTAGAATCCTATAGGGGTTTATATAGACCCCTATTGGACTGATGGGGTTAATTAGTGGTTTATGGGGGTCTGTATTGACCCCATGAGTGACAGGGTTAATTAAAGGCTTATGAGGGTCTTCATTGACCACCATGAGTGACAGAGTTAATTAAGGGATTATGGGGGTCTGTATTGACCCCCATGAGTGAGAGGGTTAATTAAGGGATTATGGGGGTATGTATTGACAATTAGTGGCTTATGGGGGTCTGTATTGTCCCCCATGAGTGACAGGGTTAATTAAGGGATTATGGGGGTCTGTATTGAGCCGCATGAGTTACAGGGTTAATTAAGGGATTATAGGGTCTGTGTTGACCCCCATAAGTGACAGGGTTAATTAATGGCCTGTGGGGGTCTTTACTGACCCGCAGAAGTGACAGGGTTAATTAAGGGCTTATGGGGGTCTGTATTGACCCCCATGAGTGACAGGGTAATTAAGGGATTATGGGGGTCTGTATTGACCCCCATGAGTGACAGGGTTAATTAAGGGATTATGGGGGTCTGTATTGACCCCCATAAGTGACAGGGTTAATTAAGGGTTTACGGAGGTCTATATCGACCCCCCTGAGTGACAGGGTAAATTAAGGGTTTATTGGGGTCTGTATTGAACCCCATGACTGACAGGGTTCATTATTGGTTTATGGGGGTCTGTATTGACCCCCATGAGTGACAGGGTTAATTATTGGTTTATGGGGGTCTGTATTGACCCCCATGAATTACAGGGTAAATTAAGGGATTATGGAGGTCTGTATTGAGCCGCATGAGTTACAGGGTTAATTAAGGGATTATGGGGTCTGTATTGACCCCCATGAGTGACAGGGTTAATTAAGGGATTATGGGGGTCTGTATTGACCCCCATGAGTGACAGGGTTAATTAAGGGATTATGGGGGTCTGTATTGACCCCCATAAGTGACAGGGTTAATTAAGGGTTTACGGAGGTCTGTATTGACCCCCCTGAGTGACAGGGTAAATTAAGGGTTTATTGGGGTCTGTATTGACCCCCATGAGTGACAGGGTAAATTAATTGCTTATGGGGGTCTTTACTGACCCCCAGAAGTGACAGGGTTAATTAAGGGCTTATGGGGGTCTGTATTGACCCCCATGAGTGACAGGGTTAATTAAGGGATTATGGGGGTCTGTATTGACCCCCATGAGTGACAGGGTTAATTAAGGGATTATGGGGGTCTGTATTGACCCCCATAAGTGACAGGGTTAATTAAGGGTTTACGGAGGTCTGTATTGACCCCCCTGAGTGACAGGGTAAATTAAGGGTTTATTGGGGTCTGTATTGACCCCCATGAGTGACAGGGTTAATTATTGGTTTATGGGGGTCTGTATTGACCCCCATGAGTTACAGGGTAAATTAAGGGATTATGGGGGTCTGTATTGACCCCCAGTAGTGACAGGGTTAATTAAGGTATTATGTGGATCTGTATTGACCCCCATGAGTTACAGGGTTAATTAAGGGATTGTAGGGTCTGTATTGACCCCCATGAGTGACAGGGGCTCATGGGGCTCTGTATAAAGCTCCATGAGTGATGGGGTTAATTTTTATCTAGTACGGGACCTTTAAGGACCTTTACGGTCCTTTAAGGACCTGCAAGGCCGAAAATTAAAATGTTGATTGCAGCGGGGTTCCCTGATTGCGTGCGATGCCGGCCTTAACGATTTGTGTGCCACGGGCCCTTTAAGGAGCAGAGGCAGGAAATTTACATCTGTTAAATGCAGTGGGGGACATAACCATGACCCCCACTGATAGGGTTAATGTCGGGATATGAGTGACAGGGTTAATGTCGGGATATGAGTGACAGGGTTAATTAGGGGCTCATTGGGCTCTGTAAAGAGCCCCATAACTTATAGGGTTAATATTTATTTAGTGTGGGTCCTTTAAGGACCCACAAGGCGTGAAATTCAAATTTAGATTGCAGCGGGGATCCCAGTTCGCGTGCGATCAAGGACCCCACTGCGAGAGTTAATGTAGGGTTAATGTGGGGACCCTCCGGGGGTTACTTACAGTACCCCTGCTGCCGGCCTTAACTGTTTGTGTGCCGCGGGCCCTTTAAGGACCCGGGGCAGGGAATTTACACCTTTTAAATGCAGTGGGGGACACGATCGTGACCCCCACTGCAAGGGTTAAAGACGGGACATTGCATGGTCCCCCATGGGGATCCCCAGCATGGGGTTTATGTGGGCAGACTTCGGGGTCCGATCGGACCCCCGCAGCATGGGGATAATGGCGATGAGCGCCGGAGGTGCGAGTTAACAGCTTGCCTTATGAGCGACTTCGGCGTTCATCGCCTAAGTCGTATGCACCACGCAAAGCGTTACGACGTCCCGTAAGTTGACAACTATAAAAGACAGCTTTACTTAACTTTTAACTTTTTTTCAAACTGGAAATAAAATGATATATTCTAGAGGAAAGTCCAGTGCATCTGTTTTTTAGTATTTCTGCAACAGTGTATGTTGTACTTTTCTTACTTCATGTATAAATAATAATGCTATCAGGTCTATTACTGGATGACCCCATATCATCTTGACTGATACTAAACACTAAGGATCCAGTTCTATTAGCTGCTCGCAAATGCCGCATACTCGCAAATTTGGCTGCAGTTTTTTTTATATATAAATGTTTAGATGTATTTTTATTGACTCCAGCTCGCAAATTTCAACCACAAGGCTGAACTCATAAACCCTGCCCTGCCAAAGGTGCTCATTGTCAGGCCCATGATGAGCACAGAAGGCACTCATCGCGAAGCCAGTAAAGTAGAGGCAGGCAGGTTAGAGGGGGGGAGAGCCTCTCAATGTGTGGCTTCAAATGTTATTGCCGTCATTTTTGATGGGCAAGTCACTTGTAAATAATATTTGCCGAACAGCAGCCCCACTAAATTAGAAGCCAGTAACTTCAACGTGAAGCACGTAACAGCTGTGGGTTGAAATTTGGTTTGATTTGAAATTTACTTACGTTGCTATTAAATTAGAAAGGGCTGTGAGCTACGAGCGAGAGACGCTATTTTGTAAACCAGTTCTCGGCCGTCGGAGTTGCGTGCTCAAACGCAAGCAATTAAGAAGGCACGTAGTTACGGGTTTAAGATGGAGCCAATGGAAAAAGAGATTGTTAACGTTGCGTCACTGAAAAAGGGGAGGGTAGAAGTCCTACGTGCTTCAATTGCAGTTTGCAATCGGATCCACAGTCCAGACATAATGCAATAATGATAAAGCAGTAAATATGATATTCTATTACATGCGAGTTACATTGATTGCAGGGATCGATATAACCCAAAACATGAACATAAAAGTATTTTTCGGGGTCAATTTGCGGGATTGAGAATGTTGTGCTATTAATTCTAAGACCTAACATCACTTTCCCTTATAATAAATGGTACAGTAGTGTGTTTTAATTAGCTTTGGAAGTGCTACATATTGGACTTTACCCCCTTGCGGGTGCTCTCGAGCACAAGAAGGCTTCCGCTATTGCGCACGTTAGCTGAGCAGGTGCGAGCAGGCAGGCGTGTGCACAGGCGGAAGCGCATGGGCCAAGCGGAGACATGGGTGAAATAAAAGGGGGGGGGACATAGAGGGCGCGCGCACGCGCAGGCGGGAGAGACACAGAGGAGGTGGCAGAGACACAAGGGAAAGAGAGGAGGGGGGAATTTCAATTACAAAGCTTCTTCAAAAGCTGAATCTAATAGATGCCTGGAGGGGTCACCACCCCAGGTCGAAAGAGTACACTTATACCAAACACAGGGAGGGAGAGAGACACAGGGGAGGGAAAAGGGGAAGAGACATGGGGAGGGAGATGGGGAGACACAAGGGAAGGAGAGGGGGAGAAAGAGACATGGGGAGGGAGGAGGGGGGAAGAGACACAGGGAGGAGGCACATGGGAGGGAGTAGCTAATAGAATCTGTGCCAATATTAAGTGCAGTTTTAAGTGTGTAAAAATGTACAAATTGGGCAAAAGAATAGGGCCCTAAGACTGCATTCTCCAGGTTGAATATAATATCTTCTTTATAAATCTTTATTAAGTTTTTATATCTTTGTACTATGAGTTCATCTTTTCATAGCATCTTTTTTTATTGCAGGTCCTATAAAGACCTTTATGGTCCTTTAAGGACTTGCAAGGCGGGAAATTCAAATTTTGATTACAGCAGGGTTCCCCGGTCGCGTGTGATAGGGGACCCCCACTGCGAGGGTTAATGTGGGGTTATTGTGAGGAGCCCTAGCATTTGAGGGTTAATTTTAAGTGCCGGTGTACTTAAAGAATCACCGTTGCCGGCCTTAACTGTTAGTGTGCCGCGGGCCCTTTAAGGACCCGCAGCAGGGACTTGACACCATTTAGATGCAGTGGGGGACACAATCGTGACCCCCACTGCAAGGGTTAATGTCGGGACAATGCCTGGTGGGGGACAATGCCATGAGGTTAATGTGGGGTAGCAAGGGGTTAATGTGGGGTTCCGAGCTTATCTTGGATCTCTTAATGTGCGGGTTTGGCAAAGTTGTACGTGGCTGGCAGTGTTTTGCGTGGTCCGGGGACGTGAAGCCTTTGTTTAATTTTTTTCGGCCACCATTTTTTTTCCTTGCTTAACCGATTTTCGAGTGCCGAAACTGGGGAATTTTGGGTTAAATTCGCGTGTAACCTCACTTCCAGATGTCCTGGCTGCCCCCCCTGTGCTGTGGGTGAGTGTTTATTTTTATAATTGTGTTTATCAGTGTGTTTTTCATGTTTTTGGGTTTGCGCGGTTCGGGGGGTTAGTGCGTTGTTTTGCAACCTTGGGTATGTTTTTTCTTCTAAGTCCCGCAGCTCATAATGTTGGCTTGCAGGCAATGAGGGAGAGGAGGAGGGGAAGAGAGACAAAGGGGAGGGAAGGGAGGAGGGGAAGAGACAGGATAAGGAGAGGAAGAGAGACACAGGGTATGGAGAGGAGGAGGGGAAGAGAGACACAGGGTAAGGATCTATCCCCACCTCTCGTTATCTCTTCCTCTCCCCTTACCTCCCCCTCTCTTCTCTTAATTTAACTAGTTTAGCACTCTACAGGTTAATACTATTTTACCTGAACTCCTGTTTCCTGGAATAATCACAGTCTGGTGATCCTTGCCCGTCTCCTTGTATCCATCTATATCACACTGAAAGGCACAGGAGGAAAATCAATTACATCCACTTTGTGATGTGAGTAATATTTCATGTCAAAAATAAATAAGTGAGCAAAAAGAGGCAGCTCTATGAATGAGCTACCATGCCTATAGGACTAACCCACTTTAATTAGTTTGTTCTCAGACTGTGCTCCTCTGACTTTTTTATATTTATTTGTATGACATGATCCTTGCAGTTTGGTCTCCCTAAGGGTCATAGGGGGCTCCAGACGTTGGACTACGTGTTCACTGTAATTAGGGAGTACAGCTAGACTGCACTTACGAGGCCCAACAGTCTTGCGGTTTCGCCTGTTCACTAAAGAATTGCTTGGTATTTCATTGCAGGATCACCCTTGGAGTAATACTTGACTAATATACTATAGAATATTTCCTCCCTTTGAAGAGCACAAGTGAGCAAAAAGAGGCTGCTCTCTAAGTGGCGTAACATGCCCAAAGAACTAACTAATTTGGCTTAGTTCATTTTCAGATTGACTGTTTTTTTTTTGTTTTTTTTTATTATTATTACCTTAATCTTTAAGAAAAAAAAAATTACTGTCAAAACCTGCTTTTTTGAGGGCCAGGGTAGAACTCCTCTTCCCCTTACAATCAACCCAAAATTGTATGTGAAGATGAGAGGACTTTTGGGCCTGGTCACAGATGGACTTTACAACTTGTTGATTTGTTATGTTGTGTGATGTTTTTCCCACAGCCCTTCACCTCTAAGTCTCCCTTTCGACCAGGCCATTTAACCCTAGAGGGTACATTTTCGATTTTAGGGCCTATACTTTATGTGTAGGTTGTGTTTTAGGGTGCAACTATTGCATTAAGATAATAAAATTAGACCACAGAAACGGAGTAGTCACCAGTGGAGATCAATCAGCGCACACTTAAGTTGCAATTCCCAGCAATAATACATTTCTGTAACGAAAAAACTGATTTCTCTTAAATATAGACTTTAGCTGAAGCATTTACAAATTAGTCACAGCAATCAACCCCATTTTGAAGTTGTAAATGAGATCCCGTCTCTCAAAGAATTTTCTAACAGGACTTGGGAAGCCGCATGTGGGGTCCAAAGACATTGGCTTACTGGACTGAGGCCCAAGGCAAGCTGCTGACTGTTCAGATCTCAGGGAGATGACCCTGTAGGCCTGAAAAGACAGCTGGGGGGAAAGGCGGGGGGGGGGGGGGGGTTAATGCTGTGAATACTGCATGTAATCAATAAAGTGAATAGCACTCTATATGTAAGACATAGCTTGTGGATATACAATAAGCAACAGACTCTCACAATTATTTATCTGCGCTAATATATAGCACCAGCAAATTTCTACACTCCCTAGAATTTGACAGATAAAAATGGGGAAATCCAAACGAAACACACAAACAAAACATATTACTGATCACTTTTAGACCTTCTGATTTGTGTCATACTCCACCACATGAATCCCAGTCCGGAACGTCTGATACGTCAGATGCTGTGGAGACCCAAGCAGCCCCGCAACAGCATATGCATTTGTCTGCAGAATCTATTGGAATGATAGAGAAAATGCTGCAAGCACACTTATCTAAAAACGGTAGACGTCTTCAAAAAAGAGATTAGTGAGCTGGGCCAGAGGACTCACTTGCTTGAAGGCACTATGTATCAGATAGTGAAAAAGCAGCCGAGAGACGAGGCGGTAATAACACAAAACTCGTCACGCATCTTAGCCCTTGAAGTTAAATTTGAGGACCTCGAGAACCGCTGGGAAATGGAGAAGGCCAATAGAGTCTCAAAAAATCAGAATTTGCCTAAGGACGTTATCGTCAGGTTTCTTAGACAGAAGGCTAGGGACCCAATCCTTGCAGCGTCAAGGAAGAAATCTGTTGTTAAAGGCCCGGATAATTCAAACCTCCAGATCTTCGCTGACTTGTCGAAAATTACATTAGCTAAGCGCAGAGAGATGAAGCCAGCACGAGAAACCCGAAACCGCCACAGAATCCATTATAGATGAGGCTTCCCATTTGAGGTTTTATTTCAGCATAAAGGCAGTACATACTCTGCCTACTCTCTGGATGAATGCCAATCCATCCTCAAGCGCCTTCACCTAGCAGCCAAGGAGGAACCGTGCATACCCCAGAATCAAAGCCCGTCCAGTCATCCAACTAGGCAATGTCAAGAAGCCTCTTTCCAAAAGCGAGCGAGAAAGCCTTCTCCCTTTAGAGATGTATCGATTGGGCAAACTGTGCAAGAAAGTTCAGCACATCAAAGGCAAACGCAATCTTTGAATCTTACTTAAGACTGTTGCAAGCACTTTATGAATCTAGCAATAGACTGAATGTAACCCAAGAAAGTTGTTTAATACAATATTGTCTTAATGTTAAGATTGTTAAAAAATGAATGTAGTTATATGTTAAAATATAGGGGGGTCAGTAGCAGAGATACAGGAGGGAGTGAAGGAGCCCAATATTAAAGCAAGTATCGCTAAATTTTAAAAAGATAATCTGTACATAACAAAACATTTATATAGGCGATTTTGTTGCTAAAAAAATGTGCACTACAAGGTGATGAGGGACTAGCAGTACTACCAGTGCATTTATTCTTTAACCTGTATTAATAAAGAGAGAGGGCACCCCTTATAATGCTGTCCTAATGTCCCCCAAGGGGCTTTCCCCCCTCCCAGGTCACTACAGTGTTCTAGACCATGGTTATACCCCCCTCCCATCACACTACAGTGTTCTAGACCATGGTTATACCCCTTGTATTGGGGGCTTTTGGAGGAATGGCTGACTCATCCTCACTCCCAGTCTTTGCCACATTTGATAGGTGGCTTAGGAGGTTCTGTTATTACCAAGGAAATCTAGGTTACCTACTTGACTGTTTGCAGGATAGGTATACTATGTTAACTGTTTTTTACTTAATGATATTTGTTTTTGTTTTTTTTCTAATGGTCCGTATTGGCGGGAGACATTTCTCCTTTCAACTTAAAGGACAGGGCGGCGCTTCGCCTCTGAGGCCTGGTCCTTTACCATACCCTCCTTCTCCACCGTCTCCAGCATCACAGCAGGGTGAGTTTGACCCCACCAAGGCAGGTCTGGTCTATACCATCATGACAGGTTTAGAATATACTTTTTTAAACACACAACGTACAGTGCTTCAATTCTCAATTCAAAAGAAGAAATACCTTTTTTACTATAGAGAGTTTAAGCCCTCTGTACTGTTTTTGCAGAAGACCCCCTTTCGAATTTTTCATATTCCAACATACTTACACATAGGATATCCTACTTTTTTTTCAGCGACCCAACCAACTAAAAGAGCAGGTACATCGATTCTCATACACCAAAACTTTCCCTTTAAGCTGGGAACTAAAAAAATAGACAGAGAAGGTCACTACATCATTTTAAAAGGTACAGTTATGGAAGCCCCGTTTACATTAGTATCCATATATGCTCCCACTGACTCCCCTCATAAAAGCTTACTAAACATTTTGAGAATTCTAGAATGCGAAGCTAGCAGAAAAGTGATAATCGGCGGGGATTTTAATCTAGCTTTTTTACCATAATTTAGATCTAAGCGGGCGTTTTTCAAATAAACTGCAACAAATTACAAAGCTTCTTCAAAAGCTGAATCTAATAGATGCCTGGAGGGGTCACCACCCCAGGTCGAAAGAGTACACTTATTACTCAAACACGCATAGATCCTATTCGCATATTGACACAATTTTAATGGACCCATCTCTTTTTGATAGCTCAAAGGAAGCTAAAATTGTACCCTGCCCATGGTCGGACCATGCAGCATTTTTGATAACCTTGAACTTGGGACCAAACTATTGGCCTCCATTTAAATCTTCTGTCTACTCCCACAATTATGGAACAGTTAGAAAAAGAGTTGAAAACTTATTTTGAACTGAACCCCTATACGGACATGGGTATAGGGTGGACTTCGGTAGCCCATAAGGCTTGTATGCGAGGAGTCTGCAATAAACTGCCGTCGACCCATAAAAAAAAATGTAAGCCAAAAGAAAAAGAATTGATAGAGAACTTGCAGATTCTTGAGCACAAAAATCAATAGATTTCAGGGACTCAAGAACGCCCAAAAAATTCACTCTGACACACTAGACAATTATTCTATACTAAAGGAAACAAGCCGGACCCTGCTTGCCAAGAGACTTAAGTGTAAATCTACGCAGGTAAAAATAGTTTGAATAAAAAGCAATGGTTCAGTTATGGTGAGCCAAAATGAAATCCAAAAAATGTTCTCTGAATTCTATCAGACCATATATACCCCGCAACCCCAGAATAATCCGAGTGTCATTAGATCCTACCTAGACAGGTCACCCTTAATTCAGATATCACGATTGCCGAAATACAAAAAGCCATAAAAAGTCTCAGGGTGGGCAAACACCCTGGACTGGATAGCTTTACAAACTCATATTATAAAAAATGTACAGATCTCCTATCCCCTTGTCTTAGTAAATTATTTAATGCAATTTTAAGAGGCGAGGGAATGCCTCCAGAGCTTAACCAAGCCGACCTAGTACTATTTCCCAAAGAGGGTAGGGACCCCGTTGAAGCCAAAAATGACTCTCAATTTCACTCATACACGGGGTTATCAAGCTGCCTGCAAAGATAATGGCGGATAGAATATTAGTACTTCTCCCCGATTTAGTCCATAAAGATCAGACAGGCTTTATAGCACTTCGGCAAGCAGCAGATAACATAAGAAGGACATTGAATATTCTCCACCTAGCGCAAGCATCTAGAACTCCGCTCTGCATGGCATTAGACATTGAAAAAGCTTGTGACACAGTTGAATGGCCATACCTTTATGCTTCCCTGAATAAATTTGGCTTTAGGGGGCGTTTCATAAAGACACTCTACCACCTCCCTATAGCAAATCTCAGGCTCCCAGGGACAAGTGATACTACCGTTAAAATTCAAAAAGGAACCATGGAACCCCTTGCTCAAGCCATCCGGTCCAACCCGGATATCGGAGGCCTTGCACTGGTGCTGCAGCAGATGGAAGTGTTCTCTGTTTACAGACGATCTGCTTTGCACCTTGACCAATCCGGTCTATTTGATTCGTTATTTGCTTACCACTATAAATGAGTTCAGCGCCATATCTGAGGACTGAGAATCAACATAGACAAAACAGAATCATTAGATGTAGGGGTGAATCGGACAGATATTGACCAGCTACAAAACCAATAAAATTTTTGCTTGGCCTAAGGGAAGCATTAGATATTTTGGAGTAAGGATAGCTAGGAAGATTTCGGAGCTATATAGAGCAAACTTTCCCCCACTGTTCCAGAAGTTGAAGGTAGATCTACAGTCAGGTCCATAAATATTGGGACATTGACACTATTCTAAACTTTTTGGCTCTATACACCACCACAATGGATTTGAAATTAAACTAACAAGATGTGCTTTAACTGCAGACTTTCAGCTTTTATTTGAGGGTATTTACATCCAAATCAGGTGAACGGTGTAGGAATTACAACAGTTTGTATATGTGCCTCCCACTTTTTAAGGGACCAAAAGTAATGGGACAATTGGCTGCTCAGCTGTTCCATGGCCAGGTGTGTGTTATTCCCTCATTATCCAATTTACAAAGAGCAGATACAAGCTCCAGTGTTCATTTCAAGTGTGCTATTTGCATTTGTTGCTGTTAACTCTCAATATGAGATCCAAAGAGCGGTCACGATTAGTGAAGCAAGCCATCATTAGGCTGAAAAAACAAAACAAACCCATCAGAGAGATAGCAAAAACATTAGGTGTGGCCAAATCAACTGTTTGGAACATACTTAAAAAGAAAGAACGCACCGGTGAGCTCAGCAACACCAAAAGACCCGGAAGACCACGGAAAAAAACTGTGGTGGATGACCGAAGAATTCTTTCCCTGGTGAAGAAAACACCCTTCACAACAGTTGGCCAGATCAAGAACACTCTCCAGGAGGTAGGTGTATGTGTGTCAAAGTCAACAATCAAGAGAAGACTTCACCAGAGTAAATACAGAGGGTTCACCACAAGATGTAAACCATTGGTGAGCCTCAAAAACAGGAAGGCCAGATTAGAGTTTTCCAAACAACACCTAAAAAAGCCTTCACAGTTCTGGAACAACATCCTATGGACAGATGAGACTAAGATCAACTTGTACCAGAGTGATGGGAAGAGAAGAGTATGGAGACGGAAAGGAACTGCTCATGATCCAAAGCATACCAACTCATCAGTGAAGCATGGTGGTGGTAGTGTCATGGCGTGGGCGTGTATGGCTGCCAATGGAACTGGTTCTCTTGTATTTATTGATGATGTGACTGCAGACAAAAGCAGCAGGATGAATTCTGAAGTGTTTCGGGCAATATTATCTGCTCATATTCAGCCAAATGCTTCAGAACTCATTGGACGGCGCTTCACGGTGCAGATGGACAATGACACAAAGCATACTGCAAAAGCAACCAAAGAGTTTTTAAGGGAAAGAAGTGGAATGTTATGCAATGGCCAAGTCGAACACCTGATCTGAATCCGATTGAGCATGCATTTCACTTGCTGAAGACAAAACTGAAGGGAAAATGCCCCAAGAACAAGCAGGAACTGAAGACAGTTGCAATAGAGGTCTGTCAGAGCATCACCAGGGATGAAACCCAGCGTCTGGTGATGTCTATGCGTTCCAGACTTCAGGCTGTAATTGACTGCAAAGGATTTGAAACCAAGTATTAAAAAGTGAAAGTTTGATTTATGACTGTTAATCTGTCCCATTACTTTTGGTCCCTTAAAAAGTGGGAGGCAAATATACAAACTGTTGTAATTCCTACACCATTCACCTGATTTGGATGTAAATACCCTCAAATTAAAGCTGGAAGTCTGCAGTTAAAGCACATCTTGTTCGTTTCATTTCAAATCCATTGTGGTGGTGTATAGAGCCAAAAAGTTTAGAATTGTGTCGATGTCCCAATATTTATGGACCTGACTGTACATAATTGGTCCAGGTTTAACTGGACCAATTATGTAAAAGTTATTTATTTATTTAGAACTTTACAAATTCCAGTTAATAACAAAAGTCCTAGAAAGCATGCAAAATCAGCTGTTTAAGTTTATTTGGGTGAATAAACGCCCGCGTATAGCCAAAAAAATAATGCACAGACATAGGACACAGGGAGGACTTTCTTGCCCCAATTTGAGGTTATACTGTAAGGCCGCTCACCTAGCTTTTTTGCCTATAGCACACACTATTAATCATCAGCCTATATGGGTATTTATGGAGAGCTGGCAAGTGAACCCCCATGTCTGGGACACCATAATTTGGAATCCTTATAAAAAATCACTCTATTAACCAACACTCTAACCCCATGATCAGGCTGACTCTCTGGACCTGGGCTTGGGCGATGTCCAGGCACCGGGTAGCTAATTACTTTTCTACCCTTACCTCAATTAAATCTTTTCTTAACTTTGATACGTTTTTAGTGGGGAATCAAGACACTGGTGGGCTAGTAACCACTTAGAGAGGATAGATACCTGGTTTGCAAATGATGGGATCATACCGCAGGGCCTGTTCCGCTATCAATATAATATTCCCCTAGAAGAAAGATGGAATTATACTAGACTTAGATATTGGCTTTCATCTATGGTCAGGGTCAACAGGTCGCCTAAAGGTACATGTCTCTCAGCAATTTGTAAAAATCTGCCACTCTCAAAAGGAATCTTAGGCACGCTATATACTCACTTTAATGATTCCAGTGGTTTGTCCAAACCCTCTTTCATAAACAAGTGGGAGCAGGATCTAGGGGGGAGTCTAGGGCCTGGTAAGTGGAAAGATGCCATAACTCACTTACCTAGAGGGTCTGTAACTTGTAATTTGCTGGAGGTGTCAATTAAGGTCCTACACAGGATGTACTTGAATCCTACAAGAATGCATGCCATCATTAGGGGCTGCCAAGTAGCAGGAGACTTGCTACACACATGGTGGGCCTGCCCGACAGCATAAAAAAATTGGCTCCAATCTCTCAATCTAATATTCCAAATATACCAATACGACCCTCAATGGAGACCTGCTTGCTTGGAATCCATATGGATACACTAACTTCCCCCCAAAACAAACTTTTACAAATAATTTGCTTGGCAGTTAAAAACTATATAGCCAAGAGTTGGAGAACCCCTAACCTTAGCATAAAGGAGGTTATCCTTAAGGTTAACTATGTTATGATGAAAAAATAACTTACAAATTGAGGGACTCATTTTCCTTATTTTTGACAATTTGGTCTCCATAGTTGGACTCCTAACACAGCATAGCAGTGTAGGGCTGTAGAAAGGTAACCTTTACAGAAATACACAGCTTTCCATATAAAGGGATGCGGGAGCTGGTGGGGTCGTGGACGAGGTCCTAGGAGGTGGTCGTGCGCTCGGAAGTGCACTGGATAGGTCAGACCCTTTTCTTTCTTTTTTTTTTTATTTTATTTTTTGTTTCTTATATTAGTTAAAAAAATAAATAATTGTTGTGTAATATAGTTTTATTCCCCCGACTACAGTAAACGGGGAAAGTTATAGTAAAAAAGAAAAAAATAATGATTCCTCTACCCCTTGCCCAGACATTCTGGTTTCTAGGCACAAAGTACCTGATCAACCACTGTTGTGCCCAGATCCTGACCGGAGGAAGCTGCTAGCTAGGGCCATAGACTCCTTGGCACCTAGCTGGGAAAATAGACAGGCAGTGTCCCTGGAGCCAGTCCTAGCCCCTGTGTTTGTCTAAGCCCACTGCTGACTGAAACAAAACCTGTATAACATCATGTACTGGAAAAAATCAAGTTTATGGTCTCTCTGGGACACATAGAAATATAGTGTTCATTTTGAGGTAATGGGCTATAATCACTTGGCATCCTAGACGAAGGGGATCGATGAACTGGATGTGATCTGCAGATAGGATTGGCCTCCCTGGCCTTTTCAATAACACTGGAGAGTATACCAGTTATGCTGGTCCTGTGATCCTGGGTCTCTGATGCTTCTGATGATTATCCTGATATGACCGTTGGGCACAGAGAAACACATTCCCTCACAAACCTGAGAGAAGAGGCCTGTAGCTCAAAGGCAGTCTTATTGGGGGTCATGCAGACACCATCTTGGGTTGTGACAGCTACTAATGATTTGTTTTATTGTAGTTGGTTGTACATAACATGTGCTTCGTCTGTAGCTCTGCACAACATGCTTCTATGTGATATCCTTTCAGAGTCTTAGACATAAACTGTAAAACACGCAAATCTGCTCCTAATTATTCTACATGAATATCTATAAAGGGCAAATTCGACCTAATTATATGTTTCTTTCATATCAAAGATCACTGTTAGAGAAGATTAAAGCTGATTCAGATGTAAAAATCACTTAAACCACTGTAAAGATCTCCTAAAAACACATTGAAATGTTTCACATTTTTTACATTTGTGAATTTTTCAATGAGAGATAAAACCAAATCTGTGTTCCTATGTGTGAAAGATTGCCACAGCCAATTCGAGGGGGATCGGCCCGGCTTCATTATTTCAGCTAATGATGTTAGGTTTTTGTCAGACCGTTTTTATCTTCAGGTAGAAGGGAACATTTTGGTTCTTCAGAATTTGAAAAATAAATGTGGCAAATAAAATTTGCAAGACACCAAACTGTAAACTCTCATCTCATACCTACCGCAGTATGAGCAGCACTCTGCTAATTACTACTGCAAAAGCCAGTGGGCAGAATAGACTGCATGTAAACAAATATTTAAAAGGTAAGATTTGTTTAGCTGTCATTTGTTTCATATTTGTATTGCAATGTACCTGTACTTGGTTTTCAGTTTAAAATTTCAAGACCCCAACAGGAAGTTGATTTACAGAGCATTAAAAACTGTCTATACTAGCAGGTTTTCTCTAAAGTAAGTATTTTCTAAAATATTTACAATTGAATATGACACTCAGTATGCTAATGTGTGGTTCAGAGTGCTTGACAGGGGTGGGAGTGGGGTCTAACTACCAGATAACATTCTTATTTTGGCCCTTACAGAGACAGACAAGCAGACTGTAATACTAATTAGCACATCAAAGCAGCTAATTAAAATGCTCATTTGCCTATAAATACAGGAAAAACAACATGGATTGAGTAATTGTTGGGGAAAAAATGGATAACGCAACATATAGCCAGTTTTTATGTTCTTTAAAAGTAATGTAAAAATTATTTTATTCTGACGTGAGAGAGTCCCTTTAACACTGTGTGAAGCAGTTAGTATTCAACAGAACCTCTTATTACGTCCCCTATGTTCACACTGTTAAACCTAAATCATGGCATGTCTGAGGAGATGGTTGGAACTCAGTGCCTAAGAGGGATATTTTCTGTACACAAAATCTATCTGGACCAATTTCTCAGACCCTCTAGGATTTCAGTTGTAACTGCTGTTATTCATGAAATATGAAGCAATAATATTAAGAGGGCATTTAATTTTAAGAAGTACAGCTTTTAGGAAGTAAGGTTACAATACAAAATAGTTATGTTAATAGATTCAAAATATTGTTAAATAGTCCTCAGCTGTCCTAATATATGTCTAACCTTAATTAATAACCCTTGATGTGTATTTTCTATATACAAAATATATTTAGAGCAATTTGACCAATTTCACTTTTTGATTTTCAGAATAAAACGTATACTTGTGTTAAATGCAGCATTAATATCAGAAGGGATGTTTTACTTTATTATTCTTTTTTCTTCATTTTTATAGAAACTAAGAGCCCGATTCAATTGAGCTTTTGCATGTTATTGTAGACCATAAGTGAGGTTGCAAGTTAATTTGCTATTCAATTGGCGTCTTTTTGCGGGCTCCGAACGGGTTAACAGTTAAGGCCTAGAAGAAACTGTGATTGTTAAACCCTTAACTTACAGCCTCCTGAAGCCTTTGATCTTTCACTTTCCCAAGAGTTACGATGGCTAAAATTGAAAATAGCTATTCAATTGCTCAATTTCTCTCGAGTTCTTGAGTGGACCCGCAAGGACTTTAACATCTATTCGTAGCACTGTAAATGCAAATAAAAAAAAACAATACTGCACTGTAAAAAACAGGGAAAGCAATGAAAGACATTAAAATTAATTCCACAACAGTCTCAAGCTCGCAAATCATCAGGAAATTAAATGTATTTTTATTTTTAATTTCAGGCTAAATCGATCTCTGGTATCAATGAGTTAATTCATATCAATCCACCCGTATGGACTAGAACAGCATTGGCATTGATTTTCATAATTCTTTATTTTGAGGGTTTGCAAGTCTATCAGACCACTAAACCTAATTGACTGACATGTAACCTCCATGTTTTACTGTCGTAATAATGACCGTCTAGTTTTCTATTGGCTGATTCAAAATGGGAGGCTACAGGCTTGCTTAATTGATCATGTTCCAGCCCTGAACTGCTACGAACCAGTGCATGGTTTACGGTTTCTGCTTTGGGACAGTAACTTGCGAGCTTGAGCAATTGAATAGCATCGTAACGGGAGCCCGCAACACACCTGCAGACATACAGCCTACAAAGATCGAGTTGCGGGCTTGCAATTGAATCAGGCCCTAAGGTTGAGGGATCTCTATTCAAGACACTAATATATGATCTCATGAAAATAGTGCAGGATATATCAATATTAGATAAGTCATTTGATCCATAATAATATACAGTTGTCAGGAAATAAGATTGCGGGAAGTTAACCCTATCGTTGTAGAAATGAAGATCTTTTAACATTTTCTAATATAGGTAAAACTTCAATGCACCACATACATACCATAATAGAGCATAGTGATTAATAACGTTAGAGTGATATTTACTATATACAAAATGTATTTTAAGATATAGTCTTGATTATAGTCTGCTTGCCTGTTTCTTTAGTGGCTAAAATAAAGACATCCAATGTTATCCGGCAGTTAGACCTCTCTCCCACCGTTATCAAGTACCCTGAGCTGCACATTAGCATACATGATCTGCAAAACCAATTCTAAATGTTTCAGAAATTATTTTATGGTTGAGAAAAACTGTTAGTACAATGTATAGACAGTGTTAATGCTCTTTACAATTTAAGCAACTTCTTGTTGGGGTGGAAAAAGTCCTTTAATCTGATTTGGAAGGTTCCTGAATTTTACTAGGTATTTAATGTACTTGTGTATCTTTTTACTTTTATGTACTTTATTTTTTTAAGAAACTCTGTTTTTGCTGTATAAAATCAAACAAATAGTCCCTGTATGGGTCTATCCACTGCAGAATATGCAGACACAGACTCTGTGGAACTGGATATGCAGTGTAGTGTCCTAGCCTATCAGGGGACATGTCTCAGAAGCATGTAGCAGAGAGATGGCTACTGATTGGTTAGTATTATACACTGCACACCAAGTACTACAGAGTTTGTGTCTGCATACGCTGCAGAGGGTATGGTGAAGCAAGTAATATTTGTTTGATTTTAGGCAGTAAAAACAAAGCTCATAAGCACTTCTCGATAAAGTACATAAAACTAAATAGATACACAGGTATAATGCAGAGTTGAGTCATATTATTATGAGCACCACCTACTTTTGACGCCAGAAGCTCGTAGCCAATGAAATATGGCACATGTTGTAAGCTGGCTTGGTGGGTATATAAGGTGACATGTAGGCATTCTACAAGCCATCGCTATCATGGTAAAAGAGTGCAAATTATCAGATTTTGAAAAGAGGATGGTCATTGGTATTTTGGGCCAAGGCTACAAGACATGTGTCTAAAACGATGGTACAGCCAACATTGTTGCATATGGGGCTCCGTAGCAAATGGATAGTCCCTGCACCCATGCTAACTAGGGGTAATCGTCAGAAACGTCTTCAATTTGCATGACAGTACCGAAACTGGATCTCTTCTGATTGGCAAAGGGTTGCCTTCTCTGATCAGTCACTTTTATTGCTCCTTCGACCTGACGGACATTGGCGTGTCAGGCGGGAAACCTCAGAGAAGCTGGTGGCTGCAGTGTTATGGTCTGGGGATTGTTTTCTTGACATTGTCTGGGTCCACTCATACCTATGGAAGGCACTCTCAACCCGATTGAGTTATGTATCCATCCTTGCAGCGCAAGTACACCAATACATGTTGACTGTCTTCCCTGGAGCGGATGACTTCTTACAGCAGGAAAATGGTTGGAGGAGCATGATGAAGACTTCCAAATATTTCCCTGGCCTCCAAATTCCCCTGACTTGAACCCCATTGAGCACTTGTGCGACCACCTTGATTGCCACATTCGCCATATGGATCCTCCACCACGCACTCTTCAGCAGCTGTTGGATGCACTGCAATCTGCATGGCACCAAATACCAGTGCCAACCTTCCAGCATCTTTTGAAACTCAGTACCTTCCTGTCTAGCTGCAGTCTGTGCTGCACATAGAGGTTATTCAGAATATTAGCTGGTGGTCATAATAATGTGACTGGACCATGTGTATACTTAGTAACATCCAGAAACGTTCCATGTCCCTTTAAGGCAAATTCCCCACAGCATGCAATTTAGTGTGGCCCAGGATAATGTTGCATTGTCAAACTGTGTTCACCTGTCCAGTCAGCTGCTGAATGCTGCTATGGGAGAGATTCTTCTTCACAATGGCGTATTCCTATAATATGAGAGAGGAACATTTCAGACTATGCAGAATATGTTGGTGCGTTAAAAATAAAATATAATAATAACACAAAATGTGTTCCTTCTGGTTCAATTTTCTCTTGCAAGAGGACTCCTCCTACCAGCTCTATACTCAAGCAATCTTCAGTAGCCAATACACCAATATTGTCTAAACTATCACTCATTTGGAATTGAATTCTCGCCTTCACTTCTTCTATGTATTTAGTTCCTTTTTTTCCTGTTTCACTACCCTACTGCCCTCCTCCAACCTGTGTTTTATTGTTCCACATCAAGAATGGCACTGTTGCTGAAGCAGATACATGTGGTGTCATTATGCCATTCTCCTGCAGCCCCACCTGTCCAGTCAGCAGGTAGATGATCTCAATAGCATGGTTCACAATTCTCTCAAATAACATCTTGTCCTTGTTAATTTCAATCATTACCAGTGATGCCGTCAGATGTTGCAACAATGAGACCTATGAGAATGAGAAATAACATTAAAGTGATATGATAAGGTCTTTCCTCTTTGTGTTACCATAAAGAGGCAAGGAAGAAAACATGTGCACTTAAAGGGAGTCCATTATGCTATAAACAACTTTTTAATAGAGAGGCAATCCTCACATTTATATAGAAGCCCCTTTAGAACAAGGGTAAGTACTTTAAAAGATATTGCTATGGATCCCAACTTACCTGTATTACGGAGCTTGCTTGGGAGTGTGTGTCTGTCTCCCCACCCACCTCTCTCCCTCTTTCTTTCTCCCTCCCCATCTCCCTAACGTTCCCTCTCTCTACTTCTTCTTTCTCAATCTATCTCTCTGTCTCTTTCTTTCCCTCTCCTACTTTTTGAGAAGAGAAATATAGTGTTGTAAGAGGCCTGTTTCCTCTATGTGATTTCATCAGCTGTGATGTTATCCAGGAACACAACCGGATTCCTATCAGACACTGCCTCATTACCAAGATCCAGGTACTTTTTGCAATATTTAGCAAAATTATCTCTTCATACGGTGAACACTCCCAGTTCATCCTCCTTTGTCCTGTGTGTGGTTTTTCTATATATGTGTAAATATACTGCGCTTTACCAGACCCCTGCAGCAGTGTCTTTCTACATGTTATACAGTGCAAGGAAGACCTGCAGGACCTGTGTGTGGTGTATGTATATGTGTGTAAATATACAATGTTGTACCAGACTCCTGCAGAAGAACCTGTATGTGGTTTATGTATATGTGTGTAAATGTGCAGTGTGTATTTTATACAGTGCAAGCAGGACCTGTATGTGGTGTTATGACCTGCTTTCTTCTTGTCTGGCTTGATAAGGCTGTTATGGCCAAACCTAGCCAGCAGATGTTTCAGGTTCTTTTATTTCCCTTCACCAAAACAGCTGATGTCTCTAAAATGCCCTTAATCAGATGCAGCATTTAAAAATATGAATGCGGGCTCAGCTTTATAAAAATCAGGAACTGGTTTAATTGCTGTGGAAACTTCATAACAGGTTCAATGGGTGAATATTTAAACTTGAACTGATAACATTCTGTAACAGTTTGTGTGTCTTCTGGGTTTTGTATTACAAGTCTTCATAACATCTTAACATCCACCCCAGCAGTATCTTCTAGGAATGCTGACACATACACATATCTTCTAGATATCTCAGTTACCTCCCTTTAGTTCGGAGCACACACACACCTCATTACTTGTACAGGACCAGGGCAGTCATTCCCTTCTCAGTTGCCTCCCTTTAGTTAGGAGCACACACACACCTCATTACTTGTACAGGACCAGGGCAGTCATTCCGTTCTCAGTTGCCTCCCTTTAGTTAGGAGAACACACACACCTCATTACTTGTACAGGACCAGGGCAGTCATTCCCTTCTCAGTTGCCTCCCTTTAGTTAGGAGAACACACACACCTCATTACTTGTACAGGACCAGGGCAGTCATTCCCTTCTCAGTTGCCTCCCTTTAGTTAGGAGCGCACACACACACCTCATTACTTGTACAGGACCAGGGCAGTCATTCCCTTCTCAGTTGCCTCCCTTTAGTTAGGAGCATCACAGACTGCATTCAAAACTGACTTGACTACGTCTCAAAAATGACAGTTACCTCAGAAACACACATTACATATCTATCTCAACTGTCAGTAACTGGCTACCTTAAAAAATTCTAACTGCCAGTTAACGCCTTATAAACTGGACACAATTAAACATACAGTAATCAACATAACATAACATAGTATAGCATAACATAATATAATAACTATAAACCATACTATAAAATTATTGAGCACAAAGGGTGGTCAGAGGATCTTGACATGTGGTGTATGTATATGTGTGTAAATGTACAGTGCTGTACCAGACCCCTGCAGCAGTGTCTCTCCACATCTTATACAGTATGTATGTTATATAGTGCAAGCTTGACCTGCAGGGCTAGCAAGACTGCAATGTCAATTTTCTTCTCCTTAAGACAGCCCAAACAATGAGGAAAAACCAACCCACTGGGTGAGATGGCTGCCCCTAATGCTGAATATGATAAAGTTTAATAAGATAATTTGAGGTACATATTGACATTTTTAACATATATTTTATACAAGATATTCTTTACTAGCGACTTGCCCGTCAAAAAATGACGGCAATAAAATGTTACACCAGGCAATGCTGTATGCCACACAATGCGCGGATATGGCCCCTCTGAGCACCTTCGGCGCTCATCGCGAGCCCCGCGCTGTGCGCCTTTGGCGCTCATTGCATGTCTCGCAATCCGCACCTTCAGCGCTCATTGCGAGCCTCTTCCCTGTCTACTTTACAGGCCCCGCCATGAGCGCTTTCGGCACTCATGCCGAGCCCTGCAATGAGCGGCTTTGTCGCTCATTGCCGTCCTTGGCAAGCCTCACCTTTCCTGCTTTGCAATAATCCCCTTTGGCGCTCATTGTGAGCCTCTCCCCCTGTGTACTTTATAGGCCTGTGTATTTTAGGGGGCTACTGCCTTGGGTTAAGTGTTAAAGCCGTATTTTTGCGAACCCCGCAGTCCATCTACGTTCTTCGGGTACGAAGTAGTACGGGGCATAATTTTGCTTCCGTCTCGTGGGCCGCTCCTTTGGTGCTCATTGCCAGGCCGTAACTGCGGCCCTCTCTTTGCGAGAGATGCAGAGACGCAGTTGTAGAGCTCGCTGTGCGAGCCCGCAATTTTTACATTGCTTTACCAACAACTTTTGGCAACCCCGAAATTACGACAACTATATATGTGATGCACTACTCCTTCCTGACATCATCTCACACATTAAATTACATGATTGAGTCCCTTTAAAGACACAGTACTGGTCATTAAAAAAAGACCACTGTAGTCTTGTCCTTAACATATACTTTGTTAAAAAACTACAATTGATAATGAGCAAAATGTTTTTCAAAGTTATAAAAGTACATTATTGTATTATGTACTTAGATATAATTATGCAATAGTGGATGTCACCATTTTGTTTTCTGATAACTTACTTTCATATGTGGGAGAAAAGCAGACGAGCATTCACTGCTACAATAGAAACATGGCAGTTAAAAATGCCAGTGCTTTCAACAGGACTAAATTAAATCTCACTTACTGTTGAGAGATCAGCTGAAAAAACGTCAGAGCCCTTATAATTAAATATAAAAGTTATATATCTAAAGCCCATTATCAAGTTTAGTTATTCAAAAGGATATACAGTAAAAACATGGTACCACAGTGATTCATTACATTTTGCTTCCCACATATATTTTCTGCAGATGTGTCATTCACCTCTCCAGTTAGCAGGCAGATTATCTCCAGGGTATGATTCAAGATCCTCTCCGTTATATTCTTCTCCTCGTTCATTATCAGTTGGTTAGCCAATACTTGGATAAGTAAGACCTATGAGATTGGAAACATGCCAGAAGTAAGAGATGTGATGAAATAATTGTCCTTTTTGATTTTTTTTTAATATAATGCGAGAGAAAAAAACATATCATTATATATATATATATATATATATATATATATATATATATATATATATATAGTAAATAAATAGTACATCTGTGTTCACATTTGAATGTCTTAAACAAGCTAAAAAAACTGCTTCCAGCTCAGAGTTCCGAGAAAAAACGTTATTACACTGCATTCTCGGAAGCTGTGCTGGGACATGCAAATGTGCCCACTGATGCTTCGCTCTTTAATCCATAGCCATTATCAAACATGGCTTCCTTTAAGCTTATGCATGCTGTATTACACAGCTTTAATGCAAAGCCAAGGTTGGATTAAACAAAAGATGAGTATCCTATACATGTACAGCTGTTTCAAGCTTACTGGCTATCATCTGCATGGAGCGGGATCTCAGCCTGTGTTTTGGACTTTATGAGTAGGTAGTTCACCACAACAATCATTTATAATATGGTGGGCAACAGAGCGATATAAGCCCTCCACTGTACAGCAGAACAGAAAATAAATAGTACATCTGTGTTCACATTTGAATGTCTTAAACAAGTAAAAAAACCTGCTTCCAGCGTAGAATTCCAAGAAAAACAGTTATTACACTGCATTCTGGGAAGCTGAGCTGTATATATATTTATGTATATGTATGTATATATACAATATACAATACAATTTTGGGAACCACTTCATAAAAAAGGACATTTTAGAGCTGGAAAAGGTACAAAGGAGGGCAACAAAACTGATAAGGGGAATGGATGGGGCCAAGTTATGAAAAAAGACTAACCAAATAAAACTTATTTTCTCTAGAAAAAAGGCGTCTAAGAGGAGATATGATTACCTTATATAAATACATCCAGGGTCAGTATCCAGATTTGTCAAGGGAGCTTTTTGTGCCAAGAGGTTTTCAACTGACAAGAGGACATCCCTTGAGGTTAGAAGTAAAAAGATTCCACCTTAAAGAAAGAAAAGGGTTCTTCACAGTAAGGGTGGTTAATCTGTGGAATTCTCTACCAGAGGAGGTGGTGACAGCGGATTCAATATATAACTTTAAAAGGGGACTCGATTTATTTCTAATTAAAAGGGGTATTCAGGGTTATCCTGGATAATTAGAAAGAGTATTGATCCAGGGAGAAATCTGGGGTCAGGAAGGAATAAAAAAAAAAAAAGTTGATTGATGATTCATTAACAACTAATTAATTACTAACTAATCCGCATATTGTAGATGAGATATTAAAAGGTTGAACTTTGCAGTATATAGTGATACCTTTTTTATTAGACAAACATATTCATAGTTTTAATGACTAGCATTCAAGAGAGAATTTCTCATTGAAACCTCCCCTTGAAATGCACAAATTACAGCTTTTAAAAAATAAAAATGCTCTGTACAGTGGGCTGTGCACAAGTCTGTATTAGTGAAGGGCAAAATAAATAAACAGGGTCATAATTAAAATGTGTGCATCCTGAGAGTTTTAGGTACCATAAAGCTGTAAGGAGACAAAGGGATAGCTCGGAAATAAACCAGAGAGAATAACAGAGAGAAGAACCAGAGAAAACAAAAAAAAAACAACACAAAACATATCAGTGATATAAAATTAAAAGAATTCTAGATAATGCGACCGAATTTCCATGTTTTTTGTATTAAAGTGTGTTATTTTCATTTCATAGTTACATAATTAAATAGTATTTGAGGTTGAATAAATAATTTTAGTCCGTAAAGTTCAACCTTTTTAGATCTCTTCTGATCCTTTTAATATGTGGATTATTTGTTAATAATTGTTAATTGATCCAGAGGAAGGCAAACAGAAAAAAAAAAACATTGAAACGTCGCCAATTGTCTCACAAGGGGAAAAAAAAGCAAAATTCCTTCCTGACCCTAGATACAATAAAGATCAATATTCCTTCGCTAGTTATCTAGGATAATCTTGAATGCCCTCTTTATCTCTTTATTCAAAAATATATATAACCACTTTTTAAAGTATCGAATTTGTTTTCACTACCTCATTTGGTAGAGAATTCCACAGTTTAACCATCCTAACTGTGAAGAACCCTTTTCTTTCTTTGAGGTGAAATATTTTTTCCTCTAACCTCCAGGGATGTTCTCTTGTCAGTTGAAAATCTCTTGGCACAAAAAGTTTACTTGACAAAGCCTTATATTGACCATGGATGTATTTTAATAAAGACGCCGTTTTTCTAGAGAAAATAAGTTTAATTTGGTTAGTCTTTCTTCATGACTAAGCCCCTCCCTTCCCCTTATTAGTTTTGTAGCCCTTCTCTGTAAATTTTCCAGCTCTAAAATGTCCTTTTTATGAAGTAGTGCCCAAGACTGTACTCCGTATTCCAAATGAGGGCATACTAGGGATTTGTATCGTGGCAGAATTGTGTTTGCTTACCTTGCTTCTATACCTTGCTCTTAATACATGCTAATATTTTACTTGCCTTTGCAGCTGCAGCTTGGCATTAAGCACTGCTACCTAGGTGGTTGTCCACAAGTACTCCCAAATCCCTTTATATATCAGATACCCCCCCCCCCCCTAGATATGTTAAGAAGGAGAGGACCTAATACTAAACCTTGAGGAACCCCACTTACCACACTAGTCCAATCGGAGTATGCTCCAATTATAACAACCCTTTACTTCCTGCTCTCAATCCATGAGCAGATATTTGCTGCAATTCCTGCATCCCTTAGTTTGCACAACGGTCTTCCAGGTGGCACTGTATCAAAAGCCTACATCCACTGAGTTCCCCTGATCCAAGTTCCAGCTTACCTCCTCAAAGAAACTAAATTAGATTTGTCTGACATAACCTATCTTTCATAAATCCATTTTGACTCCTACTTATGATCTTGTTCAAATAGACATATTCATGTATACTAACAGAAAAAGAAACAGACTTCCAATAGTGCTGGACAGCCTTTCTGTATATCACCAGTATATATATAATAAATACCACAATTCTAATTCATCCAAAAATTATCTTTATTGGTACACCATACATAAAAATTTAAACCAGTTGCTTAAAACTACCAAGTAGAATCCCAAGGCGAAACGCTTGCGTCTGCCGTGCTGCTCCCATTTGCCCCGGAAATGATGTCACTACGCTGAACCGGAAGTGGTTGAACAGGAAGTGAATTACATGCTGCAATTATGGATACACAAACGGCACAGGGCTTATCTTAATAGCCCACAAAGACTGGAAACCCACTTACCTTGAGACACCCTAAGTATATCTACATACTTTGAGCTAAGTATAATTTATATTGACACTTTTTGAATGACATGTATTTATACATAATAGATACAATATATACTGATGTTGCCCCATGATTTCTGTTAGTTTTTATTACATAGAGTAGGTTAGTTTGTATTTTTTGAAGTTAAGGGGATTTGTGGCAATCCTCAAATATCTCCACAATAGGTTTTTTCTTCTCTTAGAGAAGGTCTAGTTCTGTATGAGGGATTAGTTTAGTTATTCTCTTTCACTTATAGGGAGCAAGTAGGGTTGATAGTATTTTTGCACTAAAAATTACTTTCAGTAATCGTGGGACATCCAGCATACAATAGTTTCATGTACCTAGAATAGTGACTTAAACATGCTCTTTTTTGAGAGGTGATACAGCAGCTATGTTAGTTTGAAATGACTGTTTTTAATTTTTATATACAGTGTACCAATAAAGATGATTTTTAGATGAATAAGAATTGTGGTATTTATTATATATATATATATATATATATATATATATATATATATATATATACACCGGTGATATACTTACAGGTCTATATTTCCCCGGATTTGCTCTTGCTCTTCTTACATATAGGTATCACATCTGCTTTTCTCCAGTCATCTGGTAGCAACCCTGTGGTGAGTGAGTCTTGAAAAATTTGATAAAATGGTTTGGCTATTACAGAACTCAGTTCTCTCAGTACCCTTGGATGTATTCCATCAGGACCTGGTGCTTTATTAACACTTTTTTTTTTCAACCTCTTTTGGATTTCTTCCGCGTTAACCAATTATTTGGTGAAGGTAATGTAATTCCATTTTGTTGCAGTGTCCCAACCACTGGTACCTTCCTTGTATATAATGAAGAAAATAACCTATTTAGTTCATCTACCTTTTCCTGGTCACTAATTATCAGATGGCTTGTGTCACATTGTAATGTTCCTATAGATTCCTTTCTGGCCTTCTTCCCATTTATATACTTAAATAATATTTTATGGTTAGTCTTGCTCTCCTCTGCAACGAATTTTCCATTTTCTATTTTAGCCAGTCTAATAGCCCTTTTGCAAGGCTTATTGGTTTCATTGTACTCACGTAAAGCAGCCTGTGTCCCCTCTTGATTGCAGAATTTAACAGCCTTATCAAATTGTGACTTGGCCAATTGAAAATGACTCTATATAAGTACATAGCATATTTTTTTACAGATGTTTTTAGTTAGTGAAGACCTTGCTTTTGGATAGAAGTTCACTAACTAAAAACTTATTTAAAAAAATATGCTCTGTGCTTATATTTAAAAAATATTTTAGTGTTAGTCTTACTCTCCTTTGCAACGGACTTCTCATTTTCTATTTTAGCCAGTCTAATAGCTCTTTTGCAAGCCTTGTTGATTTCCTTATATTCAAATACAGCTGCCTCTGCTCCCTCGTTCTTGTATAATTTAAATGCATATATTTTTTTTCCTTATCATGATCTTTAAGTCATTGTTAAGCCACATGGGATGTGATTTTACTTCCATTCATTTTATTTTCACATGGTACATGCCGATGGGTATGTATATTTAGTAAGGATTTGAATGTTGTCCATTTATTTTCAGTATTTTTCCTTTTAAGTTCTTTATCCCAGTCTATATGTTGTATTGCTGCCCTAAGCCCATTAAAGTTAGCACTTTTAAAATGTAAAGTTTTTGTTGCCCCTTACAACTCTGTTTTTTGTATTTAATCTCAAATGAGACTGTGTTGTGATCACTATTCCCCAAGGGTTCCCCTATTTTAACATTTAATATTACATCCATATTACTTGTGATGACTAAATCCAAGATACAATTCTTGTATAGCCTGGGCCAGATAATGATCCCCGAGTGTACTCAAGAACCTGCTCCCTTAAGCTGAGCTGCTGGTCTCATTTATTCAGTTTATTTCAGGGCAGTTAAAATCTCCCATTTTTAGAACTTTCCCATGCTTAGCTGCATTATCTATCTGCAGAACTAATTGCAATTCATCGCCCTCAATTATATTTGGGGGTTTATAGCAAATTCCTACCAAATTTAATTTAGAATTAGCTCCTCCGCTCTTTGACTCAACCCACAACAATTCAATGTTGTCGCTAGTTCCACTATAAATATCTTCACTGACTACAGGTTTAAAACCAGGCTTAACATACAGACAAATCCCTCCCCCTCTTCTACCTTTACCCCAATTATTCCTAAATAAGTTATATCCATGCAAATTAACAGTTCGGTCATGAGATTCATCCCACCACGTTTCAGTAATGCCTATCAAGTCCCATTTTTCTTGTACCACGAATAATTCTAGCTCGCCCATTTTCCCAGCCAAACTTCTTGCATTAGCAAGCATACACTTTATGTTGCTATGGCTCGCTATGGCAAGCTATGTCTTTGTGAAGTGCTTGCCACTGTATTTTAGTCACCTAGTAAAAACTCCCAACTGTCTCTTGTAATCCTCAGCTCTTCTTCTTCCCCATGCGTAGATAATTCATCCCTTCCCCCCCCTCTACCCTTTCTACCCCAATACTTCTATCTAGTCCCCCCCAACCTACTAGTTTAATAACTATCCCCAGCTGTTCTACCATCCTATCCCCTAGCACACATGCTTCCTCTTCATTAAGTTGCAATGCATCACTGCTATAGAGATTGTACCGAAGTGAGAAATCAGCCCAGTGCTCTAAAAACCCCAAACCCTCTAAACTGCACCACTTTTTTCACCACGCATTACCTTTACTAAGCTCCTTCTGTCTCTCTGGGCTAGCACGGGCAGTATCTCAGAAAATACTACCTTGGAAGTCCTTGACTTACATTTGGTTCCTAGTTCTTTAAAATAATTATTTAGGACACTCCGTCTTCCACTTACTTTGTCATTGGTACCAATATGTACCAAGACCGCTGGTTCATTTCCAAACCCTCCCAATAATTTATCCACCCGATCCACAACATGCTAAACCCGAGCACCCGGGAGACAGCAAACTGTTCGATTGCTGGGATCTGGGTGACAAATCACCCTGCATACCTTCCTAATAATCCTCTACCACCAAAACCTGTCTGTTGCTCTGCCCTTTGCTGCCCTCCCACTCCTCCAGTAGAACTGTTCCACCGGCTGTTAGAGGGAACAGCTCTATCTGGCATTGCCATTCCTGAATGGACATCCCCAACAGTTTCACTCAATCTGGCAAATCTGTTGGTGTTTGCCAACTCAGAACTGACCCGCCATTTCCTACTGCCCTGCCTGCTTTCCCTTGTAACTGTAACACAGCTACCTCCCTGGTCATCCTCATTAGCCCCATCTACACCCTCCATGCTGGGCCCAACAAAACTGTGTTCTGTGAGTGCCAACACCCTTTCCACTGGAGAAATATCAGTAAGTGCGGCAATTCTCCTCTCCAGTTCTCCAATTTGAGTTTCCAGAGAGGCAACATGCTCACATGTTACAGAGGTATGGACTCTGGCTCATCTGTTCCCGCATTGCATACACGTGGCAGAATGTACACTCTGTGAGGTTGCCACAGGACTGACTTACCGATTACAATAATACAGTGAGAAAACAAATCAATGTATTTGTATAAAGACTGCTTTTCTGCACCTTAACCCAAACAAATTATATATACAGTATATATACATACCGTATATACTCGAGTATATGCAGAGTTTTTTAGCCCTTTTTTTTATACTCAAGTCACTCCCCCCCCGTGTCTTTTTAACCCTCCCGTGTCTCTTTCCTTCCCCCCTCCTCATTCTAAACTCCCCTCCTGATTCTAAACCCCCCTCCTCACTTTACCCCTCTAAATACCTCTCCCTTTCCCCTCACTTCGCTCCATCTGCAGCTGCTCCTCCGCTCTCCAAGCTCCTTCCTGCGTCGGGACCCGGCGTATGCTAATGACGTGACGTCACATGCGCGCCACGTCATTAGCATTGGCCGGGTCAAGACGCAGGAAGGAGCGGAGGAACAGCTGCAGATGGAGGTAAGTGAGGGGAAAGGGAGAGGGGGAGGTATTTAGACGGGTAAAGTGAAAAGGGGGGTTTAGGATGAGGAGGGCGGAGGGAAAGAGACACGGGGGGAGGGTTCGAGAGACACGGGGGGAGGGTTAGAGAGACACGTGGGGAGGGTTAGAGAGACACGGGGGGAGGGTTAGAGAGACACGGGGGGGTTAGAGAGACACGGGGGGTGGGGGGGGGGGGGGTGACTCAAGTATAAGCCGAGGGGGCCCTTTTCAGCCTTAAAAAAAGGCTGAAAAACTCAGCTTATACTCACAAGTGAGGAGGGGTTTTTAGGATGAGGATGGGGGGGGTTTAGGATGAGGATGGGGGGTTGAGGTTGAGGATGGGGGGTTGAGGTGGGGGTTTAGAATGAGGAGGGGGGTTGAGGACAGGGGGGTTGAGGATGAGGATGGGGGGGTTGGGATTGAGGATGGGGGGGTTGGGGTTGAGGAGGGGGGGGTTGGGGTTGAGGAGGGGGGGGTTGGGGTTAAGGAGGGGGGTTAAGGAGGGGGTTTAGAATGAGGAGGGGGTTGAGGAGGGGGATTGAGGATGGGGGGTTGAGGATGAGGATGGGGGGTTGAGGATGAGGAGGGGGGTTGAGGATGAGGAGAGGGGATGAGGATGAGGAGAGAGATTGAGGATGAGGAAGGAGATTGAGGATGAGGAAGGAGATTGAGGATGAGGAAGGAGATTGAGGATGAGGAAGGAGATTGAGGATGAGGAGGGGGGTTGAGGTTGAGGATGGGGGGTTGAGGATGGGGGGTTGAGGATGGGGGGTTGAGGACGGGGACTGAGGACGGGGACTGAGGAGGGGGACTGAGGAGGGGGAGGGGGTTTAGGATGAGGAGAGTGGTTTAGGATGAGGATGGGTGGTTTAGGATGAGGATTGGGGGTTTAGGATGAGGATGGGGGTTTAGGATGAGGATGGGGGTTTAGGATGAAAATGGGGGTTTAGGATGAAAATGGGGGGTTTAGGATGAAAATAGGGGGTTTAGGATGAAAATGGGGGGTTTAGGATGAGGAGGGGGGTTGAGGAGGGAGGTTGAAAAGGGGGGTTGAGTAGGTAGGTTGAGAATGAGGAGGGGGGTTGAGGAGGGTGATAAGGGAGGGGGGAAAGAGACACAGGGGAGGGAGAGGGGGAAGAGACACAGGGGATGGAGAGGGGGAACACAAGAAAAGGGCACAAAAGAGGGGGACACAGAGGGCACAAGACGGACACAGGGGGCAGCACATTTCCCACCCGCAGCTTATACTCGAGTCACTCATTTTTCCCAGTATTTTGTGGTAAAATAGGTGCCTCGGCTTATACTCGAGTATATACGGTGTGTATATGTGTGTATATATATATATATATATATATATATATATATATATATATATATATATATATATTTATTTAGTTTTTTTGTTTTGTTTTTTTGTTTTTATTATTCCCCTTTTCTTTGAAAATATTTACGACCGTTTATTTACTTCGACCTACACTAATACAGACTGTAATTTATGCATTTCAATAGGAATCTATCAGAGATGCTTCAGACTTAAAAAAGAGAGGTTCGCTCCCGGGAAGCTAAAATTGGAGACCTAGAGAGGAGAATTGCAGCACAGTCATATTGATCCACTGCAAAGGGAGCTAGTTCTCACTGAACACAGTTTAGCTGAGCACATAGCATGGAGGGTGGAGCTGGTGATAGTGAGGATGTCCAGGGGGTAGCTGGGTTACAGTTACAAGGGGAAGCAGGGGGATCAGGAGGCAGGCCAATACTGAGTTGGCAAGCATCAACAGATTTGCCAGATTGAGTGAAGCTGTTGGGGATGTCCATTCAGGAATGGCAATGCCAGATAGAGCTGTTCCCTCTAACAGCCAGGAGGACAGTTCTACTGGAGGAGTGGGAGGGCAGTTTAAGCAATGCAACAGATAGGTTTTGGTGGTAGGGGACTCTATTATTAGGTAGACAGGGTGATTTGTCACCCAGATCACAGCAATCAAACAGTTTGCTGTCTCCCGGGTGCTCGGGTTCGGCATTTTGTGGATCGGATAGATAAATTATTGGGAAAGACTGAACCAGCAGTCTTGGTACATATTTGTAACGGAACCCATCACTCTTTTACCCTGTGTTATGGTTATGGTTAAAATATGATCACATTGCTGTACTGTAGATATGTTGTTTTATGTTCTACAGAATATATTGGCTCAGAATATTACGGCTAATAGATAATCCTATTACAGAGACTCCTCATAAGATAAGGAAGTCTATTGTATAAAGTGTTTTCATTATGAGACATAAGAACAAAGAGTATAATCTGATGTCTGATTGTATCAAAGTAGCCAGGTGGCCTCCGGGGGGTGTGACCACACCTATTGTCCCTCTATGTGTATTGTGTGGCCAAATATGGGGGATGTGTATTGCCTGTGGAAAGAGATGTGTATATATATTTCTGCACAACAAAATAAAGACAGTATTCTTTGACTCCCAATTGAGTGTCGTCCAATATGGGTGGTCTGGGCTTGTGAGACTGCAGTGCTTCTATATGGATATTTAACGGTATACCAGCGGAGATATTGGACTTATGATTCCAACACCGTTACATTTGGTGGCAAGTGGCAGAATTGTTCCCACGGAAAGAAGGACAGCTACAGGAGACACCATTCCGTGGAGTTACTAATTGAGGGCAACGCTGATATCCGTACAGCGCCCCTGGCTACAGGAGGATGGAACCGGCTAGTTTTCGGACAGCGTTCCATGATGAGGAGGAGGCGGCGGCCGCGGACTACAGGGATGCAGACAGAAAGGAACTCATGGAGGGAGACCGGGCAGCTGCTACAGCACCTCTTACGGACAGCACACAGAATGAGTTTGGAAGAGAACTCCAAAGCAGATTGGCCTTTTTCCCAGGTACGCCTCCCACAGAAACCTTGGAATGGATTATGGCAGATGTCCACGAATACATAATGGTGCCACACGTGTAACCAGCAGGGCCACATGTAGAGAGACTGTCCCAGAAACAGAAACCGCTCAACGTGGAATACTCCAACTAATTCCCCTGCAAACTGGGCAGCAGTACACTGCTACCAGAGTGAGCCTCGACAACCTTTCTTCGGGACCCGGTCTAATGAAGAATCTTTGGGCACTCTCCACGAGGTTAACCCAGTACAAGCAGCTGCAGACACAGAGGAAGCAGAAGGTGCCGTCCTTCCTCCCCAGCGGCAGGGTGTTCCCCAGGGAGCAGAAGGTGTCGTCCTTCCTCCCCAGCGGCAGTGTGAACCACAGGGAGCAGAAGGTGCCGTCCTTCCTCCCCAGCGGCAGTGTGAACCACAGGGAGCAGAAGGTGCCGTCCTTCCTCCCCAGCGGCATGGTGTATCCCAGGGAGCAGAAGGTGCCGTCCTTCCTCCCCAGTGGCAGTGTGTATCCCAGGGAGCAGAAGGTGCCGTCCTTCCTCCCCAGCGGCAGTGTGTACCCCAGGGAGCAGAAGGTGCCGTCCTTCCTCCCCAGCGGCAATGTGTACCTCAGGGAGCAGAAGGTGCCGTCCTTCCTCCCCGGCGGCAATGTGTATCCCAGAGAGCAGAAGGTGCCGTCCTTCCTCCCCAGCGGCAGTGTGTACCCCAGGGAGCAGAAGGTGCCGTCCTTCCTCCCCAGCGGCAGTGTGTACCCCAGGGAGCAGAAGGTGCCATCCTTCCTCCCCAGCGGCAGTGTGTACCCCAGGGAGCAGAAGGTGCCGTCCTTCCTCCCCAGCAGCAGTGTGTACCCCAGAGGCCGAAGGTGTCATCCTTCCCCCCCAGCAGCAGTGTGAACCCCAGGGAGCTGAAGGTGTCGCCCTCTCCCCCCAGCGACAGCTTACCCTAACAAGGGGAGACACCAATCTCCCAGACAGCGCAGATGGGACCGTGGTCTCTGTGCCTGACCTACCGGGATGCTGGACAGCCTGTCCAGATCCCCAACTACCCTCACTGGGACAACCGGAGGAGGGGGTAAGTACAAATTCCCCTCCCCAGCTAACTCCTAATGTGGCCCCAGGGTTAACAGAGGAAATGTTAACCCCCACCTTTCCCTGGCTACTGAGCCAGAATATGTCCCAAGTACCCCAGCAGAAGAGCTGACAGCGGGGCAGAGTGCAGTCGGCCTCTGCCCTCCCTTTGTCCCTTGTACAGAGCAGAATGTCCTGCAGTTTATACCAGCAGAAGAGCTGGCATCAGGGCAGAGTGCCGCTGGCCTCTGCCCCTCAAGTCCCCTCAGCGTGTTGCCCCATCACCACAGCGAAATATGCAGGTGCCTGGTTAGACTTCCCCCCAAAGGGGAGATGTGTGACGAAGTGCCCTTCGCCACTTTGTCCTGGAGAGGACTTATTGCCAGCCTCCTGCCCTGCGACTATGGCCCTGGGACATCTTGCCCTTTAAAAACAGTATTCGGCCATACCAGAGTGTATGTCCCTCATTCTGGCCCTTTAAATACAGTGGGGTCATTCGGTACTTGCCCTGTGGGAGCGGTGATACCCCAGATAGCTATGCCATGGAGCCCATTCATATAATGAAAGACTATGGGAAGGACTTTAGCTACCTGACAATTGAACTGTGTGAATAGGATCTGAGCGCTATTCGGTAGTTTTGTGCGCTCAGATCCCAGCTATCTGGGGATATGTGAAATGTCTGTGTGTTATGTGTAAAAGGTGACTTTATGTATTTTAAAGTGGTTTATGTTTTTTTTTTTGCAACCATGTGCTCAATGGAGGTTGCCTCTATCTCTGGATAATTGGATTACTTTCCCCATTGTCTCCAGTATAGAGGCCTCTGTAAAACCTGTTTGTAAAATGTATTTTCCCTCTCCTTGAAATGTTTATTGCTGTGAATGCTGTATGAAGTGTGCGTTTGTTTTGTTCTTGAAGGGTGAGGAAATGTGAATTGCAGTAATACTGATGGGTTGTCAAACTAGAGAATTGACCAACAAATACTTTTGTCCGGACATCCCCAGGCCGATCCGTTGGGATCAGACCGTGTATGCCGGCTTATGGTCACGGGGGAGGTGTGTAACGGAACCCATCACTGTTTTACCCTGTTTTATGGTTATGGTTAAAATATGATCACATTGCTGTACTGTAGATATGTTGTTTTATGTTCTACAGAATATATTGGCTCAGAATATTACAGCTACTAGGCCAATAGATAATCCTACTACAGAGACTCCTCATAAGATAAGGAAGTCTATTGTATAAAGTGTTTTCATTATGAGACATAAGAACAAAGAGTATAATCTGATCAATGTCTGATTGTATCAAAGTAGCCAGGTAGCCTCCGGGGGGTGTGACCACACCTATTGTCCCTCTATGTGTATTGTGTGGCCAAATATGGGGGATGTGTATTGCCTGTGGAAAGAGATGTGTATATATATTTCTGCACAACAAAATAAAGACAGTATTCTTTGACTCCCAATTGAGTGTCGTCCAATATGGGTGGTCTGGGCTTGTGAGACTGCAGTGCTTCTATATGGATATTTAACGGTATACCAGCAGAGATATTGGACTTATGATTCCAACTCCCCTACAATATTGTTACCAATGACCAAGTTAGTGGAAGATTAAGTGGTCCTAAAGGATGATTTTAGAGAATTAGGGAATAAGCTTAAGGCAAGTACCTCAGAGGTAGTATTTTCGGAGATACTATCAGTGCCACGTGCTAACCCAGGGAGAAAGATAGAGCTTAGGAAGGTTAATGCGTGGCTAAAAATGTGGAGCACTAAAGAGGGTTTGGGGTTTTTGGAGTATTGGGCTGCCTTCTCACTTGGGTACAATCACTATAGCAGGGATGGATTGCACATTAATGACGAGGGAGCTGCTGTGCTAAGGGAAAGGATGTTAGATCGACTGTGAAAGTTGTTAAATTAATAGGTAGGGGGGAGGAACTAGATAGAAGTAATGGGGTAGTAAGTGTAGAGGGGATAGGAAATTAATTAACTAGTCATGTGGGATAGGAAATTAATTAACTAGTCATGTGCTACGTAACTCAAGTAAAATGGCACTTAAAATATTAAAATAGGGCAACCTTTGGGATCACAACACAGTCTCATTTGAGATTGAATTGAAAAAACAGGCATTTAAATTATACAAACAAGAGGGTATAGACTCTTCTTTAAGTGAGTACAAGGAAACTAACAAGGCTTGCAAAAAGGCTAGACTGGCTAAAATAGAACATGAAAAATGAATTGCAAAACAGAGTAAGACTAACCCTAAAATATTTTTTAAATATATTAAAGGAAAGAAGGCCAGGAAGGAAGCTATAGGAACATTACAATGTGACGCAGGCCATCTGACAATTAGTGACCAGGAAAAAGGGTGAACACAAGAGAGGCAACAGTGGTTGGGAAACGGCAACATAATGGGGCAACACTACCGTCACCAAATAATTGGTTAACGCAGAAAGAAATACAAAAGAGGTTGGAAAAAATAAATGTTAATAAAGCCCCAGGTCCTGATGGAAAACATCCAATGGTACTGAGAGTACTGGGTTCTGTAATAGCCAAACCATTATATCTAATTTTTCAAGATTCACTAAACACTGGGGCGCTACCAGATGACTGTAGAAAGGCAGAGGTGATACCTATATTTAAGACGGGAGCAAGAGCAAATCCGAGGAATTAGAAACCTGTAAGCCTCACTTCTGTAGTGGGAAAGCTTTTAGAAGGGGTTAATAAGGGATAATATACAAGAATATGTATATTCAAACAGGATTAGAAGTAGCAACCAACATGGATTTATGAGGGATAGGTCATGTCAAACATATCTAATTCGTTTAAATGAGGAGGTTAGTAGGAACTTGGACCAAGGCAACTCAATGGATGTAGTCTTTTTAGATTTTACAAAGGCCTTTGAAACAGTGCCACATGGGAGACTATTGTGCAAACTAAGGGATACAGGAATTGCAGTAAATAGCTGTTCATGGATCGAGAGCTGGCTAAAAGACAGGAAGCAAAGGGTTGTTGTAAATGGAACATACTCCAATTGGACTGGTGTGGTAAGTGGGGTTCCTCAAGGTTCAGTATTAGGTCCTCTCCTTTCTAACATATTTATTAATGACATAGAAGTAGGACTTGAAAGTAGTGTCTACATTTTTGCTGATGACACTAAGTTGTCCAAGGTAATTAAATCAGATAATGATGTACTACAAAGGGATTTGCATAAATTAGAGAATTGGTTGGCTAAATGGCAGATGAGATTTAATACAAATAAATGTAAGGTTATGCATTTGGGAAGGAAAAATAGCATGCAATTTATTATCTTAATGGAGCAAATCTAGGGGTATCTGATATTTAAAGGGATTTGGGAGTACTTGTGGACAACCACCTAGGTAGCAGTGCCCAATGCCAAGCAGCAGCTGCAAAGGCAAGTAAAATATTAGCATGTATTAAGAAAGGTATAGAAGCAAGGGAAGCCGATATAATTCTGGCACTGTACAAATCCCTAGTACACCCTCATTTGGAATATGGAGTACAATTGTGGGCACCACTTCATAAAAATGACATTTTAGAGCTGGAAAAACTACAGAGAAGGGCAACAAAACTAATAAGGGGAATGGAGGGGCTAAGTTATGAAGAAAGACAAACCAAATGTATTTTCTCTAAAAAAAAGGCATCTACAAGGGGATAGGATTACCTTATGTAAATACATCCAGTGTCAATATAAGGCATTGTCAAGTAAACGTTTTGGTGTCAAAATGACAAGAGGACATCCCTTGAGGTCAGAGTAAAAAAGATTTCACCTTAAAGAAAGAAAAGGGTTCTTTACAGTTAGGGTGGTTAAACTGTGGAATTCTCTACCAAAGGAGGTAGTGTCAGTGAATTTGATAGATAACTTTAAAAAGTGCTTATATATATTTTTGAATAAAGAGGCATTCAGGGTTATCCCAGATAACTAGCGAAGTAATATTGATCCAGGTAGAAATTTGATCGCCAGTCTCGGGGGTTAGGAAGAAATTTTGCTTTTTTTCCCCCTTATGAGACAATTGGTAAAGTTTAAATTGTTCTTTTTTTCTGTTTGCCTTCCTCTGGTTCAATAAACAATTTATAATAAATAATCCACATATTAAAAAGGACCAGAAGATATCTAAAAAGGTTGAACTTAATGGACTAAAAGTCTTTTTTTCAACCTCAAATACTCTGTAACTATGTTTGGGGCTGTTTGATCTTAAAACTACTGAAAATCTGCTGTCTGCTCCAGTTGGTGAGGTGTAGAAAGGAACAGTCCGCAAGTGACAGAGATTTAAGCCATTGTTATGACAGATGTGGTGGCAGCGGAGGGATCTACACGTTCTGAACTAAGGCAGGTTCAACCAGCGCAAAGAGCTTAGCCAAAATGGAACTAAGTGGAGTGGATACACAAATTACTAGAGATGGTAGTGAAGCAAAAAATGGAACTAGAAAAGAAGGATGCTGATCTTCTGTTCCCAGGAAACTTTCAGGACTACCATATATTACAGCTGTTGTTTAATGTGGATATTATTTTGTTGTCATTGTAGCTATGACATTTGGTGTTTAACCACCCACAGGTGTTCCTGAATTCAGGGAAATGGAATGGATTGTCTCCAAATAATTTGCCTTGTAGCCAGCTTACCTCCAGTTGATCCTGCATAACCTGGACAAGTGAAATTTGTGAGCATATGTAGTTGACACTTACACTGCTCAGTTACAGTAGGATTTCATAGGGGGAGGCATGGAGGATGGGAGGTGGCCTAGGTAAGTCAGGCACTCACCCGCAGCAGCAGGATGTCAACACTGCCCAACAGCTAACGGGAGGTAGTGGGGCAGATGTAAACATTCTTCAAAAGCAGATGGGAGGTGGCCTAGGTGAGTCAGACAGTTGCCAGAGGATTTAATGGAAAGTGACATGGAGTTCCCCAGCAGCAGAGTGGGGGTAGTGCGATTGACACTAGTTCTCCCAAACAAAAGATTGAAAATGAGACGGGGGAAGTTCCTTCACAACAGAAGAAGTTTCAGATCTTTTAACGGGGATCACATGAAAACAGAGTCCCCACAGCAGAAGCTTAAATCCAGTTTGGAAGGCACTGTGATTTGAATTAATCTTTCTGCAAGAGCAAATTGGAAGTGAGCCAGTGGAGTATCTCCCAAGACTGAGATTGTGCTAGGGGGGACTTGGATGAGGCACCGCAAGATGAAAAACATGCCCTCTGTTGTGGAGCAGAAGTGTTTAAGAAAATTACTGTGTATGTTTGATTTAAGTTAAAATACAGGGCCCTCCATTCTTTTGCACTGTGTTAATATTTTTATTGTTTTTCACCCCTGTATAGCGTTAGGGAATATGTTGGCAAGTTACAAATAAAGGAACAATAATATTAATTTTCCTGTTAAACATGGCTGATGTATTGATTTATAAGTAGTGCTAATGTAACTGATACTGTGTGACCTGGCCTATAGAGATGTAATACAATTATTGTTTGCAAAGGCAGATATAACAGGTCATTTGTGGAGCTGAAACAATGCTTCAAATTGAAGATTTTATCATTGAAGACCTCCTGCAGAGAGATGCAAACAACCAGATACTGAAACCAGTCACATATTTTGCAATATCTCTGAGTAGTTATGCTAAGTTGGCCTAACGATCAAGTGATCTTAATAGTGTTACCAAGTAAAATTGTTTTAGTAGAACCACTGTTTAATTACTTTGTGGAATTGTGTTTAGTTACCATGTTATTTTTACTATAACTATGTTATAAGCTGTTCAATAAAGATTTTTTTCTGGTTAAGACATAAGTGATAGAACTATGTTCTTGCCCTAAATGCTGGATTTCCAGGCTCTGTTTGTGGCTGTGTGATCTGAAGAAAGGCTACTCAAATTCTGTTGTATGATCCAGTTGGTGACTTGTGGAAAGGAATCTTGTGCAATGGATGGAGAGTTTACCCCATGTCATAACACTAGCAATAGTGGCAACTGTGTAAGCTATGACCTTAAAAACATTTGTAGAGAAAATCTGAATCTTTGAAAATTTGTTTATGTAGAGTTTTCCATACAGTTTAAAACATGATGGTTGGAAACAAGAATGGGGATTTATGAGATGGATTTGCAAATGAAAAGGATCTTTTAGAATTTTAAACCAATTCCCTTTCTCGCAAACACTCAGAAGCAACAACTTTTTCCAATGTATTTTTTTCATTTAACAGTTCCTTAACATTCTGGAAAAAATCAACTGTTTAAATTTAACTTGAAAATACAGCATAACAGTAATACAAAATACTTTAATTAAAAATGCAGTGGAAAAATGCAGTGGAAATAAAAGTAAAACGAGTAAATCACATCCCATGTGGCTCAACAATGATTAAAAAAGAACAAGATACAAAGTCAAAAATATCATTTAAATTATACAAAAAAAGAGCCTTGCAAAAGAGCTATTCGACTGGCTAAAATAGAAAATGAAAAGTTAGTTGCAAAGAAGAGTAAGACTAACCCTAATCATTTTTTTTTTAAATATATTAATGGGAAGAAGTTCAGGAAGTTTAGGAACCTTACAATGTAAAAAGGTTGTCTGATAAATAGTGACCAGGTAAAACAGGTGAGCTAAATAGGTTATTTTGTTTGGTATATACAAGGGAGGTACCAGTGGCTAGGACACTGCAACAAAATGGGGCTACACTACCATCACTAAATAACTGGTTAATGCAGGAAGAAATCCAAAGGAGGTTGGAAAAAATAAATGTTAATAAAGCCCCGGGTCCTGATGGAATACATCCAAGGGTACTGAGGGAACTGTGTTCTGTAATGGCCAAACCATTATATCTAATTCTTCGAGACTCACTCACCACAGGGTCTCTACCGGATCATTGGAGGAAATCGGGTGCAATACCAATATATAACAAGGGAGCAAGAGCAAATCCGGGGAATTGTCACTTCTGTAGTGGGAAAGAGTCTAGAAGGGTAAATAAAAGATAATATACAAGAATATGTATTTTTTAACAAGATTATAAGTAGGAGTCAACACGGATTTATGAGGGATAGGTCCTGTCAAACAAATTAGTTCCTATGAGGAGGTTAGTAAGAACTTGGGCCAAGGATATTCAGCATTGATATATATACAATAGTTTAATAAACAATATACACTGCAGGTAAACATTAGTTTTATTATTTTATTTAAACATAAAACATACCCATGATGCTGAATATCAGAATTGCATGTAGGAAAACACTCCTATGAGGCCTCTAAGTATAAACATGGGGGTTCTTGTGGACCCCTATTGCACCTAACATTAAAGGGCCACAAATGTCACCATATGTGCTTTACACCATTAGTTAGAAGGTGGAAAATCACATGGTATTTGGGTTTACAATTTTAAAATTGACCAAGAATTGACTTAGATTTTGTCAATTTAGTTAGCCCTGAAGCCGTCCCACAAGACTCTGCACAAATGATAAGACTAGAGTCTGTCACTGTTACACACTGTATTATAGATTTACACTTTAAATAGGAGTAGAGTGTAGTGATGCAGAGGTAAGTACTTTGCTATAAAGATATGTTTTTCATTGATAAGTAATGGGTTTGATTTCCCTGCTTTCCACTTATTTTTTGTTTAACTAATGTGCACATATATATATATATATATATATATATATATATATCCACTGATTTAGGACCAATGACTTACTACTGGAAACTTTTATGAAAAGCACTACCAACTCACTGTGCTTTAAAAAGTGAGTATAAACATTAAATTGATTTCATTACTTGAACTATATATATTGAATAATTCTGTGAACTATTTTAAATTATATATATATGTGTATATATATATATATATATATATATATATATATATATATATATATCACATATATAGTTGTGAGCGTACGGGCCGTTGCTCACGCTTGCGAGCTCGCGTAGCGAGGGCTGCGGGCCTCAGTTGCTGGGATGGAGCGCCGAAGGCGCTCCATCCCAGCAACTGAGGCCCCTGCCCGCAGCGTACGGCCCGGTGCTCACGCTTGCGAGGGCCGCTGCTCGCGCAGCGAGCCGCGGCCCTCAGTTGCTGGAATTGAGCAGCCACCTCCTCCCCACAATGCCCCGCGCAGGGCCGCCCAGTCCCCGGTTCGGGTTCACCCCCCGCACAGCAAAGCGAGGGCCGCTGCTCGCGCAGCGAGCCGCGGCCCTCAGTTGCTGGAATTGAGCAGCCACCTCCTCCCCACAATGCCCCGCGCAGGGCCGCCCAGTCCCCGGTTCGGGTTCACCCCCCGCACAGCAAAGCGAGGGCCGCTGCTCGCGCAGCGAGCCGCGGCCCTCAGTTGCTGGAATGGAGCAGCCACCTCCTCCCCACAATGCCCCGCGCAGGGCCGCCCAGTCCCCGGTTCGGGTTCACCCCCCGCACAGCAAAGCGAGGGCCCCTCAGTTGCTGGAATGGAGCAGCCACCTCCTCCCCACAATGCCCCGCGCAGGGCCGCCCAGTCCCCGGTTCGGGTTCACCCCCCGCACAGCAAAGCGAGGGCCGCAGGCAGGCATGGAGGCGCTCACCACCTCACTATAACTTCCCCCTACCCTCGGGCGGACCTCCCAGGAGCACAGCGAGCCACAGACATACACGGGACTCCCCCGAGCACACACAGGCCTGCCCCCCGGGCTGGACAGGTGAGTAGAGCCTGATAGGGCTTCATGTGGGGTGACAGGGCACATGATAGGGCCTGGGACCACAGGAGTGAGCTCTATATAGGTGTGGGAGAAAACTATATGTGTATGTGTGTATATATATATATATATATATATATATATATATATATATATATATATATATATATATATATACTGTGTGTTTTTTTAATATATATATATATATATATATATATATATATATAACACACAGTATATATATATATATATATATATATATATATACTGTGTGTTTTTTTAATATATATATATAACACACAGTATATATATATATATATATATATATATATATATATATATATATTAAAAAAACACACAGTGGATGTGTGTGTATATATATATATATATATATATATATATATATATATATATATATATAAACACACAGTATATGTATATATATATATATATGTATATATATATATATATATATATATATAAAAACACACAGTATATGTATATATATATATATATATAAAAACACACAGTATATGTGTGTGTATATATATATATATATATATATATATATATACTGTGTGTTTTTTTAATATATATATATATATATATATATATATAGCGTATGTATAGTGTGTGTGTGTATATATATATATATATATATATATATATACACTGTGTGTGTATATAGTGTGTGTATACAGTGTGTGTGTGTGTATATAGTGTGTGTGTACAGATATACAGTCAGTGCATACACCTATATGTGCATGTATAACATACCGTATATTGCACGGCACATTACAGTCAGTCATTGTATATGTGCCTCATCTCCATCTTATTGTGTGTGTGTGTGTGTGTATATATATATAATGTGTGTGTATATTGTGTGTGTATACACACATTATATATACACACACATTATATATATATATATATATATATATATATATACACACACACACAACATAATGTGTGTGTATATATTGTGTGTGTGTGTATATTGTGTGTGTGTATGTGTATATAATGTGTGTGTGTGTATATATATATATATATATATATATATAATGTGTGTGTATATAATGTGTGTGTGTGTGTGTATCACATATATAGTTGTGAGCATGCGAGCCCGCTCGAGCCATTGCTCACGCTTGCGGGCCGCCGAACAAAACGAAAACGAGGCTACAACACACTAAACACGCAAAACACCCCAAGAAACACGCAAAACACCACAAAACACCTACGGATATTCCTCTACAGACGCATTCAACACATTACCCGCCATTTTACGCCAATGCGGAAGTACACGACTACGCTAACGTTTGCTCTCGCGCACGCACACTATTACACTGCACACATTCAGCACGCTTACACAGCAGCTCCACACCACTAATGCTGCAGCAACATCAAAGCAGATTGCCAGCTCTTCAACACAATGCTTCAAAATAGGTAAAGTATATTCATTTATTAATCTATTAGTTATTTTATTAGTATACACCAAACAGCATTAGCTCACTTACAATTTCATTGCCGTCATTTTTTGACGGGCAATTCGCTAGTATATATATATATAAGAGAGTAAGAGTAAATAAATACTACATTTGTTCACATTTGAATATCTACAATAAGTTAAAAAACATATTTCCTGCCCAGAATTCTGAGAAATTCCGGTATTGCACTGCATTTTTGGGTTCTTGGTTTCCCATGCAAATGTGCCCAAAGGCTTTGCTCTTTAATCCAATATAATTTCCAACATGGCTCCTTTTAAGCATATGCCTGCTGTATTACATAGCTTCAAAGCAAAGCTAAGGATGGATTATGCACAAGCTAAGACACCTACCCACAGACAGCTGTTTCGAGGTCACTGCCTCTCATCAGTGTGAGGCCGGTTACTAGCTTGAGTAGTAGATTTTGTGGGGAGGTAGTTTACCACAACAATCATTTACTTAATGCTGGGCAAAAGAGTAATAGAAGCTCTCCACTGTAAAGTAGTGTAGTAAATAAATAGTAAATTTGTGTTCACACTTAAATGTCTAAAATAATTTTTCTGGACAGAATTTCAAAAAATACAGTTATCCCACTGCATTCTGGGAACTTGGGTAGGGAAACGCAAATTTCTCCACAAAGACATTTCTATTTAATCCAATATCATTTAAAATAGATTAATTGTTAAACACTAGTTCACATAATTATTCAAATAATTGTTTTTAAAATAAACAAACATCCACACAGTTTTATTATACAACCTAAAATACATATTTCTGATTTTGAAACAGTAAAGAAAAAAAGTGCCTTATAGTGAATTGAACCCAAGACTCTCTGCATCAGACAGCATATTACGTGTATGCCAAGACTCTGATGCTAGTCATGCTTGCTAGAGCAGTTACAAGTCACTTAACACTGCCTGATTCAAAGCTTCTACAACTAATTCTAATTACTAGTAACTTGCCCATCATAAATGATGGCATCATATGTTATGTTCAACTGTCTGTTCTGTCTCGCTCTGTGCGATTTCTCCCTCTCTCTTTCTGTGTGCCCTCTCTCTCTCTCTGCACCGTCTCTTTCTGTGTGTGCTCTTCTCTCTCACTGTGCCTTTTCTCTCTCTGCACTGTCTCTCTCCCTCTTAATCCTCATCTCTCTCTCACTTGCTAACTAGTTGCTACGCCATGATTTGGATGCAATTGTGCATACGCAACCGTAAAATTGGTATAGAAGGCAAAGGGTGTGGTCAGAAAGCCGTTAATCAGCTTAGGTGGCGCACCGTTGGGGGCGAGTTTATCGCCAGGATTTTTTTTTAGCAGGAGGCCCTTTACTGGGTTAAAAAGAAGGAGCTAATAGAGACCACCACGGATACAGATTAGCATACCATGAGGGTTAAAAGAGACCCCGTGGATGGAGTAGGGGTCAACTGGCTGCGATTTTAGCGAATAGGTGCACATTCTAGAGAAAAGTGATGAACATGTACATATATGTCCTCAGCCTAAAGAAAAAACTGAATTTATGAGCTGCTCTTTAAATTATATAGTACTTAACACTTAAAATGGGGGACGTGTGTGTGTGTGCACATATACGGGGGGTGTATATATACATATATATATATATATATATATATATATATATATATATATATATATATATATATATATATATATAATCTACATATATGTAAAAATCTACATATATGTATCTATACATATCAATTTCCACCAATTTTCTATGCCCATTCCAGATGTCTAGAGGTAGTTATTTAGCGGGTAAACGTTTACAGCTAAAAACAGTTACGTAAACACTGACATATTTACATAGACACTCATAATTACCTTACTGCCGTCTCGGTACAAGAGAACCGGAAATGAATTTAAAATACCGGAAGTGAAGGAGGGAGGACTACATTTCCCAGAATCCCAAGTGAAGCGATTACATTAACAGCCAATCAGTTAGGTCTGTGTATCAGCGTGCATGATGTAACGGCTCCCTGATCTGGGTCTTCAATCAGATGAATAATTAGGATTTAATGCAAGTGTGAGGCACTATATAATAGGAAATAGGTGTTTATATAGTGTGTGCCTGTATTTAGTGTGTATATATCACGTGCCTGTATATACTATATACTAATTTGTGCATACTGTATAATAAATGTGTGCCTGTATATACTGTATAATTAAAGTGGGGAGGGTGTATATAGTGTGTGCCTATATATATATAAATAATAAATGGGTGTGTATGTACTGTATAATAAATGGGTATTTATATATTGTGTGCCTGTGTGTACTTTATAATAAAAAGGTATTTATATAGTGTGTGTGTCTGTATGCCTAAACTGTATATGTATGTTTGTGTATATATAAATATGTATGTACATGCATACATATAAGCACTTGTATATATATAGATGCATTGCGCATCAAGAACGAAGACATTTGTAGTACAGTGACTTTGAATTTTGGAAAATATAAGATGTACACTACAGAAACAATTAAGGAAAGGCCATTTTTTTTTAAATGCATAATTGTGGTTTTGAGACTGTTCTGCAATTAATTATAATGTACTTATATGCCTTTGCATGCTTTTAAAATATATTTGTTTTAAATTACTGCTGCAGACGTTTTAAATTTACTTACCTTATAAATAGACAAAAAGAAAAGCAATATTGCACTTTTAAAGACGGGGAAAGTGGTGAAAGACATTAGAATGAATTGCACAACAGTCTCAAGCTTGCAAATCTGCAATAGAAAATAATTTTTTTATGTTTCATTTTGGCTTTATATCAATTCCGGAATCAATGAGTTAATACATATCAGGCCACCCACATGGACTGAAACAGTAACGCCCTTCATTTTTTATATTTTGTACATTGCCAAATTGTGAGTCTGATCGCATATGGGACCTCAAAGCGCTAATTAATTGACGTGTAACCTCCATGTTTTACTGACGTAACTCATTTTCTGTTGGCTGTTTCTAAATCGGTAGTTACGGCCTTGCTTATTTGATCATGATCACGCTCTAAAATGCTACATACAATTGCATGGTTTACGGTTTTGGCTTGTGTGGCTCAATAAACAAAGATTGATATAGCTTCTGTTTGAAAAATGAAACAGTATATATCTACAGACAATAGATGGTCAGTTGTTTGAGAAATTAAATTAATGCTTCAATCAGACTATTCCTAAATCCATTGAAGTAAATCCACTTATAAGTAAATTGACTCATCAGAAGAATCTCTAAAAAAAATTGTCTGTGTGTCTAGAGCCTACGTGGCTAGAGAACGACCTGTGTGGTATTCCCATTTACCCAATGTGATGTCATATAGATAATAAATATTTTGAGTTTACACTAAATACATTTGTGGTAAGCTTGGGTGGCTCAATAAACATCTGTATGACAACCTGTTACAATTGGTGATATTTTACATACATCTCTATATTGTACTGGGAGCACACAGCTACACATTGCTCTGTGTGATAGTTTGCACAATCTTGATATTCAGGGCAAATATCATAAGTATACAGATAAAATATTTATTGCAGCTAACTATCTGAATTCATATGACAGCCCAAATAGGTTTTCTTTAACTCATTTATCATAAGGCTATATGACAAAAAAAAATAGTCCGTAGGGTAATTGTGTACTTCTTTTTTTTTTTTTTTTTTTTTTTTACAAATCAAAACAAAACATCAAAACAATACATACAAGATACATACATCCTTACAGTCCCCATTTACATCTTGTTTTCCAGAGAGGGAAAAAAAGAAGAAGAAAAATTACCACAATTCAAAGGGGGAAGAAAGCATTTCCACCATTCCCCCCCTTTCCCAAAAAATAGGGTAGCCTCATTGATCTTTTAATTAGTGTTTATTTTGTTATTATCAAGACCCACTCTCTGGCTGGGGTCTGCTGACTTGATTTGGGTTACTCTGGACCTTGGAGCCTTTTTGATTACAGGAACATCAGGTCTCAGCCCTTGGTTTAGACTGAGCAATATTGACAGTAAGTCTGATGAATCTTACTGCAAGCATATGTCCCCGGGTAAATAATACATCTACACACCACGTCTTGATGAAAATTATGAACCAAGTTTTATTTTAGAACAGCATATTTAAAACCTTGCACAACACATTATAGGGAGTGGCTACCTTTAGTCAAACCCTCATCCCCCTCTCTCTGGCCAATAGGATAACCTCTACAGTAACCTAATTACCTCTGTCCAATGTAGTAGAGGGAGGCTATGGGAACCACCAGACCCCTCCCCTGGGCCAACCCCAGGCGTGGCAACCAAGCTCATTCTGACCCAGGCGGTCCCAGGGGAAACTTCCTGTTTGCTCCTAGGCCCCCCCATTGTTATCTAGGTGCCTGGCTGTCTGGCAAATCTCTTTGTTTAGGTTCTGGCGACACCATGTGAGGTTTATCTTGTTTAGGACAAACCCATTTGGCTCAGCTCCTGCCTCAGTGTTTATACAATGGGGGAGGGTTGACTAATTAAAACATAACTATCACTCCCCAATACAATATACAATATAACACTAACATATTATCCCCCATAACACAATATACAGATGGTGGCGATTGGTATATAACAGTCCAGTCCCAATATAGGCCACTGCTGCCAGTCTCAAGATGGCCCCAGCATAGTTCACGCCAAATCCAATATGGCCCCTGGGTGATTCATGACAACACCTCCCCAAGCGTGGCAGGAAACATCCCTGATTTTTCCAGCTACGCTGATCAGTCATGAATGTGCTGGTTTGGCCCTCTGTATGCTATGCCAGTTCTTGTCTGTCCCAAGGTGCAGAGTAAAAACCTCCCCCAGCCCTTGGCCTTGCTCCCACTGTATAGAGCAAATTGCTCTTCCCATTCACACCCACCCAAATAGTCCAGGGTACCTCCCCAATAATCTGGTATCCCAGAGTACAACAGGTGGGCCACAGTTTCTGTCCCATAGCAACTCTGTTCCCCCCAGCCAGTCCCCACCGATGGGCTGGGATCTCTAATACAGTCTCTGGGCCTATGGGATCGCAAAGGGACAGCTCCTCTTGGCTTCCTTCCTCTGGTCCATCTGTTTCCGTTGCTGCTTGGGGAGCTACGCTGCTCCCACCCAAGCTGTGCTTACACTCCTCCATTGCCCGGGGTTGAGCAACTTTATCCCAGTCCTTTCTGTTGAACTGGGTCTTTGGAGTGGTGTCTGTTCCAGTGGGCCCCTGGACAATGGTTATCCAGGGTATCTCCCCACTTGGTACACCCTCTTTCATGGTGCCACTCTGCACCCATAATGCTTTTGCCAAGGCTGGCATGCTTGCTGCCCCCGCCTGGCTCTTTGTGCCCCTGGCACTCTCTTGCTGTGTGAGGTCAGGTTTCTTGTAGCCAGAAACCAACTCCTTTCCCTCCCCACAGTCTCTTACACAACCCTCCTGGGCTCTGTGCTTCACTAGCACTTCTGGGAACAACTCCCCTGGACTGTCAGGGTACAGACAGTGGTTATCTGATGCAGGCTGGGGAATCTCATCTTTCCCTTCCAGCCTGGCCTCTAAGGCTCCCTTCCCACCGTCCATCACATTATAATCCAGAGCCTCTGGCTCCATTAACAGTTCTGGCCAACACACTTTGCCTAGAACTTCTGAGGGCAGACTTAACTTATCTGGCCCTAGCTTGTGAACAGTTCCCACTTCCTCTGGGATTAAATCTCTTGGGGTATCAGGGGGCAGACATGGATTATCTGACCCCACCCAGGGAACATTCCACTGGGTCTCTGGCTCTTGAGGCTGGTGACTAGGCCCTGACACAGTTGCTGCATTTTCTAGGGGCAAACATTCTCCATCCCCAGGAGTTGGCAAAGGAACAGTGTTTACCCCTTCCCACTCCTCACTTTGTTTACAGTCTAGAAATGCCTCTCCCCAGTTCCAGTGAGCATACTCACTCTGGTACATACCGTCTGAGTTGTAAGGGTCTGGTGAGCCGTCCTCCCATCCGGATGGGCCAAAATACTTCTTGGGTATCGCATCCCACAATTGAACATATTCAACCTCCAGTTGCTGCTCTTGCCGAACCAGGGGTTCTAGCAAAGGAGCCTCCGGGAACCATGGTTCCAGTCCCAGACCCCGGCAGCGTTCAACAAACAAGTTATTATGTCTCCTTGCAGTTCCCATGCCACATTCCGGATCACCATTCAGAATCTCCTCAACCCCATATTGTAGATCCAAACGAAAATAGAGATCCTTTCTCCGGCCACCAAAGGACTCTACCCTGGCAAGATACTGTTCCTCCAAGTCCATCTCTTTCTCTACCAGTTCCTCCAACCAGCTTGCCAGCTCATGGCCATGCCATAATTGCAGGAATGCCATCCATTGATTTAGCAGGACGCTTCCTCTGTAGTCCTCTTGGATAAATCCGTCAATGCTTTCTTTATCATCCTGGGACTGTTTAAAATTCTGATTTGCCAGTTTGACTCTTACTGGCATCTCTGCAGGGTTGACCCCAAGCCTTTGCTGAGCTTGGACACTCACCCCTGTACGTTCTTCCTGTATTTGCTGCTTTATTAGGTTCAGTCCTTTAATTGCCTCTTCCAGCGTTATCCCCCCGGGGCAAAACTCTCTGGCTATACTGAACCTGCGTCTTGCCTCCTTGGAAATGTCCTCATACTGCTGCTCCATTTTCTGGTCCTTCTCAGAGTACCCCACCACTGTGCCACCAATTATCACGACCCACTCTCTGGCTGGGGTCTGCTGACTTGATTTGGGTTACTCTGGACCTTGGAGCCTTTTTGATTACAGGAACATCAGGTCTCAGCCCTTGGTTTAGACTGAGCAATATTGACAGTAAGTCTGATGAATCTTACTGCAAGCATATGTCCCCGGGTAAATAATACATCTACACACCACGTCTTGATGAAAATTATGAACCAAGTTTTATTTTAGAACAGCATATTTAAAACCTTGCACAACACATTATAGGGAGTGGCTACCTTTAGTCAAACCCTCATCCCCCTCTCTCTGGCCAATAGGATAACCTCTACAGTAACCTAATTACCTCTGTCCAATGTAGTAGAGGGAGGCTATGGGAACCACCAGACCCCTCCCCTGGGCCAACCCCAGGCGTGGCAACCAAGCTCATTCTGACCCAGGCGGTCCCAGGGGAAACTTCCTGTTTGCTCCTAGGCCCCCCCATTGTTATCTAGGTGCCTGGCTGTCTGGCAAATCTCTTTGTTTAGGTTCTGGCGACACCCTGTGAGGTTTATCTTGTTTAGGACAAACCCATTTGGCTCAGCTCCTGCCTCAGTGTTTATACAATGGGGGAGGGTTGACTAATTAAAACATAACTATCACTCCCCAATACAATATACAATATAACACTAACATATTATCCCCCATAACACAATATACAGATGGTGGCGATTGGTATATAACAGTCCAGTCCCAATATAGGCCACTGCTGCCAGTCTCAAGATGGCCCCAGCATAGTTCACGCCAAATCCAATATGGCCCCTGGGTGATTCATGACATATGCTTTACCATATTTCTTAACATAATCGTCCCAGGAAACCAATTTATTTATGAGGGATTTATTACTAACATTTACCTCATTCCCAATACGTTCTAATTCCCTATCTTTGGATATCTTAAATTGAGCATTAGTCCAAGAAGGGAGCGTCGCTAGATTCCAATGTTTTCTCAAAGTCCATTCTGCTATTAAAAGGATATGAGTAGTTAAATGTTTATTATGTGGTAATATAGTGTCAAGATTAAGATGTAATATTGCCACTTCAGGCTCCAAATTGATATCCTTTCCCAAAATTTCAGAAAGTTGCTTAGTACATTGTCTCCAGAAAGGTTTAATAAACTCCCACTCCCACCACTGATGTAACAGTATGCCCTTCTTCCCACAACCTTTCCAACACCTGAGCTGTTTGTGTTTATCAAAAGCATTCAACCTCTCTGGAAACAAGTACCACCTTTGCATTGCTTTAAAAAATATTTCCTAGTACGAAACATAGCTGTTTTTTTTACTAGAAGAAATGACCTTCCAATTCTTCCCTAAATCTTTCTCCCAGGCAACCATTCTGCTAGATTTTTCAAGTTGGTCTAGCGTCTCCTTTGCCCTGGACCATTTAGATATCAAATGTGAGTGATTGCCTAATTGATTTAATTTTTCTATTGTCGTTAAATCTTTATGATTATCTGCCTTTTATCCTAGAAGTTTCAAGGCTCTTGTTAATGATATATATTCTAGCCACGATATTTTCTTGATATTATATCTATTATTTAACTCTTCCCGAGTGAATATAGTGCCGTTTTGGTACAAGTCGCCAATTCTATTAACCTTATTCTTTGCCAACAGAGATATATTTAAATATTTCATTGCATATTTTAACAGTTCTATTGGTGCTCCTAATGAAGGGTAGCTTGACAAGTTCATCTTCATTCTTTTAAGATACCAAAATTTTATTAGAGAATTTATCCCTTTTGGTATGTTCAAAAATTTCAAATATTCATATTTTGACTGCCAAATGGCCAATTTGAGAGGCATTAAATCTAACAGGACCTCTTCAATATCTATCCAAATCTTTTTAATGTTATCTATGTTCCAGCTTAATATATGTGAGAGAATAATGCTATCATGAATATCAAGAATTTTAGCATAGGCGAGTCCTCCATTCTTGAATTTCATTGATGTTATATTAAGATTAATTCTAGCTTTCTTCCCATTTAGTAAAAAATTATCTAACATTCTTTGGAGATCTTGTAAAATATATTTTGGAACTGTTTCCGGTATGGACCTAAACACATAAGACATTTTTGGGATAATAATCATTTTTATAATAGCAATACCTGCCATCCATGACAACCTCACCTCCCTCCATTTCAGAAATTTCAATCTAATCTGACTAGATATTATTTCAGATTTTCTTTCATAATTTTCCTTAGCTAAAAAGATATTTTTATTCCAAGATATTTTATTCCATCATCCGCAAACATGAGGATCTTATACTCCGTATTACCAATCGTCACTCCACCCACCTCTCTTGAAATTTGAATTAATTAAGGCTCCAGATACAAAACAAATAACAGCAGGGATAAGGGGCAGCCTTGACAGGTGCCGTTTTTAATTAAAAATTTCTCAGACACGTAGCTATAGCCCGAAATTGTTGTACTTGGGTTCTCATATATTGCCCCTATTGAATTTGAAGCAAATTCTGCCAGCTCAAATTTCAAAAGGACCGATCTGAGAAATTCCCAGCTGAATCTGTCAAATGCTTTTTCAGCATCTAATGACATAGCCAGCATGGCAATATTCCTTTTATTTGAATAAGAAATTATGTCCATCAGCCGCCTATTGTTATCTAGACCCTGGCGTCCTTTAATGAAACTGGATTGGTCCAAATGAATCATGTTTGGCATCACTGATATCAATCTATCTGCCAAAATCTTTGAATAGATTTTTATGTCGGAATTTATAAGTGAGATTGGCCTGTAGTTTTTGTAGTCCTCCAAAGTTCTCCCTTGTTTTGGTATATTTATTATTTTGGCTTCAGACATTTTTGCCAATAATGCTCCATTATTCATTATTGAGTTATACATTGAGCATAGATGTTCACTCAGAGTGGTAGAAAAGCATCTATAATATAGGTTATTAAAGCCGTCTATGCCCGGCTCTTTTTCCAGCTTGAGTTTATGACCTTTCTACTTCTTTTCTATTGATTGGTCTATTAAAAACTAAGAGTTCCTCTTTAGTAATACTCTGTAATTTTATCCCTTCCAGAAAATTTTCTATATCTGATTTTAGAGGTTTATTGAATTTTTCTTTCGATTCTAGATTGTATAGATTATAATAAAAATCTGTAAATATTTTACATATTTCCTTTGGGTGAGAGTAGTATATATTGTCAGGACCCTTCAATCTATCTATCCTATTCTGTATATTTTGTTTTTTTATTTTGTTTACCATATATTTCCCCATTCTATTGCATAAAAGATAATGTGTTTGTTGAAACCTCCAATTTTGTTTATCTATTTTTAACTGCAAAGTTTTCTTTATTTGAGCCTTCAGCTGATTGATTTATTTTGTTGTCTCGTATGTAGGTGCAGTCTTATTTTTACTTGAAAGCTGATCTAACAGTATATACAACTCTCCCAAGGGTTTACCTTCCTCTTTCCTTTTTTGCACAGATTTAGCAATCAAAATTCCTCTAATATAGGACTTATGGTCGCACCAGATGAGTGAAGGGCTTGTAACTGAATCCTTATTCAAATCAAAAAAACGTTGTATCTCTTCCCTTATATCTTTCATTTGATATTGATTTTTAAGCAAACAGTTATCCATTTTCCACGGTCTTCTAGGTAGGCCTCCTTTCCTATCGAATAGAGATATACTCAGCATGGAATGGTCTGACCAAGGTGATGTTATTATTTTGGAGGATTGAGTAATATTCAAAATATTTGAGTCCGCCAAAACATAATTAATTCTTGAGTAGGAGAAGTGACGATTGGAGTAAAAAAAGTATAATCCCTCAGTTGCGGGTGAAATACCCTCCAAACATCAAACAATCCATTTCCCACTACTCTTTGAGTGAATTTTAAGGTCTGATTTTTTATTAACTTTTCAGATTTCATCTTATTTTCAGATGTTCTGTCTATTGATATATTCATTATCATGTTAAAGTCTCCACATATCACTGTGGGTCGTAGTGGGTAGTAAATGTTTGTGTCCGCCTGAGAATCTTATTAAAGAAAGATATTTGTTTTGTGTTTGGTGCATAAATATTAACTATTGTAATTTGAATTCTGTTTATTAATCCTGACCAAATTAATTACCTACCCTGTATATCAATTTTCTTAAAGTTCTCCTCTATTAGTAAATCCCTTTTAAATATTATAGATACCCCTCTTGCTTTAGAGGAGTAAGTTGAATCTATACTATCCATATAAAGTTTATGTTTTAATTTATATAGTGTATCCTTCCTCCAGTGAGTCTCTTGGAGACATATCACATCTGCTTTTAATTTAGCATAATTATTCATAGCAATTTTCCTTTTAAAAGGGGTATTGAGTCCCTTGGCATTTTGTGTTATTATTTTAATAGTCATTCCAGTGAAGGCCTACTCTTGTATTTTTCCCCTTTATACCCCATTCGGAAACTTTACATATTATTACCGAAAATACTTCATATAAACCACATTCAACTTCTTTCAATATCTGCTTTCTCAACAATCTTCCATACCATCTACAAACTTCTTCATCCATTCTGAGCCTTTTAGATCTCTTATAATAGACTCACTCTAACAAGGCTCCTTGTTGTTATTAAGGAAAAGTTAGATCTTAACAGAGAGGTTTATTCCTTAACCTCCCATTTAGGGGGTAGACGATGATCTTTAACTGCCCTTTAATTTATTTTCATTTTCTTTTTATCTTTTATATACTATATTATTAATAATTTCATTTTCCAAATTCCTTACCTCTCTCTATACCCCATATTCCCCCAAAACACCTCTATTGTCTAATTTAATCTTTAGTGATTTTCCCCTTCCTATGTTTATAGGTGATTAGTAAAAAAGACAAAGAATATCTTTGTGTGACAAAACTTTTGTTCATGATTTTAGTGATTTCTATAACTATCTCAATTAATTGAACTATTAATCTTCTTCTAATTTCCTTAAAGATTTAATAAACATGAATTATATTTATCCATATGCCTTAAAGTGCTTAACATAATTTACTCTAATATCTAATCTCTAATTTAAGGATATTTTCTTCTAAGTTGTACATTAAGTTGTTTATGGGTCTTGACTTCTCAGTCCAAAATATAATATTAATGTATATCTAGGCAGTTATTTGCTGAACTACACATAAGTTATATTCGTTTATGAGGATAAGAGTCTTTTGATGTTGACCTTCATTATTCTTATTATTTTCCTACTAATTGCCATTCTGGATTATTAAGTAGCAGGTCAACATCGAATCTTGAATTTGGTACTTCTTCCACTTGGATTTTCCATTTTGCCAGCAGATCCATTCCTTCCTTTACTGAGTTCATTTTGTACCATTTGGATTCATTCCAGATCATCAGTCCCGATGGTTGTCTCCATTTATAGGTAGTGTTGTTGTTCCTTAAAGCTGTTGTAATATTCCTGTATTCTTTCCTTTTTTACAGGATATTTGGAGATATGTCCATAAAGATTTTAATATTTTCGTAAGGGGAGTCCAATGTTCTCTTTTTGTAGCTTGCTTTAATTATATTATCTTTAAATGACAAAAGACGAAGCCTAACCATGGTCCCTTTAGGAACGGAATTTTCTAATTTCGATGGTAATGGAAGTCTATGGCAAATATCTATGATATTGTCTTCTGCTGACAATAAAGGGTCCAAACTCTTAAAGAGAGTAGTAATATAACTGCCCAAATCCTCCATAGAAATAGATTCTGAGATTCCTCGCAATCTTAAGTTATGTCTTCTGGAACGATTCTCTAGATTACTTAATTTAATATTTGTCTCTGATAATTTAGTTTCCAATGATTTTGTATATGATATTAATATAACATGATCTTTTATCAATGTATCAAATGTTATTTCTATACCATCTATCTTTTGATGGGTTACAGTAATAGCTTTAGTATTGTCTGTAATCTGTTGTTTTAAGTCCTCTGTTATTTTTGTTTGAAATTCCTCAAATAGGGATTTAATTTTGGATAGGGTTATTTGTTTTTCTTGTTGTATTACACCTCCTTTAAGACAACTTGATTCTTGCCCCATTGGACCACTGTTATCGCTTGAAAATGATTCAGATTGAGAGGAAGTTGGAGCTGTCTCATTACTTCTAAGGGGGGGAGGGTTTATTGATCTCTGTGTCAACCCTTTCTTTTCTCTATTCTTGGTTTTGTTACACATGGTGCCCAGCCTTCTTTAGGTATTATGTATTACTTTGAAATAATAATTTAAGACTCTTTTCTGGTTAGGTGTATTGAAGCACCTAGCTTTGAAGGAATACATTGAAAAGCATTTAATTCTTTTTGTATCTTGTTTTTATATTTGTTGTGAAATTCAGTGTTTTGACCAGTAATTTTTATAAATCTTGTAAATTTTATGAATTCAAATTCTTATAAACAGGTCCCAGGCAGAGCATACTAGAAAAACAGTTCACTGATACTTCAATATAGTTTGTCAAGATCGATTTTCATTCCCCTTTATAAGGGTCGGACAGGAACTCGGTAATTCCCAATAGATACAATATTGTAACTTAATTAAAATGGCTTATGAGTGCTCTCAGGGTCCTACATAGCTATATATTTTTTTCTTTTATACAAAAATAGACATACAAATGTAAAAAAAAAAAAAATACATTTCATATAGTATGGGTTCATACAATTCTCTGACAATAGAACAATACATCATTCCTTTTCCATTCATTACTCATCAAGAATGTAAATTATTAAACCTTAAAAAAGATAATTGTTCAAATTATTAATGTATGAATTTCTCAACAACATTCAATAAATCAATTGAGTTACATACATTCATGTAACTTGAATATTCTTATTTATACATTTTTATTATTTTGTATTTAGTTTGGGAAAGTTTTGATCCTTCATTTTTAATTTGTGTTATAATATTTATCCCACAATGACCATGGGCTCTATTAAATTTGTCAAAATTGCATTTACTGAAGCACGTAATGTAGCCCAGGCTGCAGGCTGAAAATTTCAGCTGTTGTCAAAATCCTAACCCATCTAAGCCATTGATCTTTCAAGCCTGCAAATGTTACAATAGCTAAAATCGCAAATCGCTATTTAATTGCTACAATTCCCCAAAGACGCAATTTCAGTCAAACTCGCAAATGGCAAATGTAGCCCAATATGCTACAGCAGTGGCAGAGCCCCGGTGCAAAGAAAAAATCTGGGAGGGCACAACAGTACATATATAAAATATATAGAAAATATATAGAAAAAATAAATATATAAATATGTGGGTCTATGTCTATATATAAAGATATACACATATAACACATACCGTATATACTCAAGTATAAGCGAGTTTTTCAATCCTTTTTTTTTAAGGCAAAAAAGGGCCCCCTCGGCTTATACTCAAGTCACTATCCCCCCATGTCTCTCTAATGACGCGGCGCACATGTGACGTCACATGCGCGCCGGCGCCGGGTCAAGGAGCGGAAGCCGGAGTACAAGCAGGTAAGTGAGGGGAGAGGGGGGAGGTGTTTAGGTGGAGGAGGGGGATTGAGGATGGGGGGTTGAGGAGGGAGGTTGAGGAGGGGGTTGAGGATGAGGAGGGAGGTTGAGGAGGGAGTTGAGGATGAGGAGGGAGGTTGAGGATGAGCAAGGAGGTTGAGGATGAGGAGGGAGGTTAAGGATGAGGAGGGAGGTTGAGGAGGGTGATAAGGGAGGGGGGAAGAGACACAGGGAAGGGAGAGGGGAGAAGAGACACGGAGAGAGAGGGGGACACAGAGGGCACAAGAGGGACACAGGGGGCAGCACATTTCCCACCCTCGGCTTATACTCGAGTCACTAATTGTACCCAGTATTTTGTGGTAAAATGGGTGCCTCGGCTTATACTCGGGTCGGCTTATACTCAAGTATGTACGGTATATATATATATATATATATATATATAAATATACAGTATATATATGTCGTGGTAGTTTGACCTGCTACCTTCTAAATTAACAGCAAGAAGATCATGTATTATTTTAATCTTTTTATTAAAAGTCCAAAGGAACACATTATTATTATATCAGCCAAAGGTATAACAAATCACACAGTTCTCCTGTAAATATCTTCATCAGAAGAAAGAGGAGCATTCGACCCGCCCGTCTCTCCGAAATGCTCCAACCTCCAGGGACCCTTAATATGCCTTTTAGCAACAACGCTGGCAAATCCTCAGCTATACTGCCACCTTCTCCCTGGGGTTAATTTACACAGTCTTTAAATTTGGAGACCGCTTTCTCTGTAGTCAGTTTCCAGGCAAAAAGTTTTACCTTTAAAACGCTGTGTAAACCATCTTCGTTCTGCTCTGTAGAACGACTTGGCTCTGCTCTGTAGAACGACTTGGCTCTGCTCTGTAGACCGACTTGGTTCTGCTCTGCTCTGCAGACCGACTGGGGATCCGCAGGGGCCATAAGGTACTGTGGGGGCCACAGAGCCTGATGGGGGCCTATGGGGGGCTACAAGGAGCCTTAATGGGCTGCAGGAGATGCACAGGAGGTCTGTGGGGGCCATAAGGGGCTGTGGGGGGTTCTGAGCCATGTGGGGGCAACAATGGGCCAGAAGGGGCTGCAGGGGACCCACAGGAGGTCCAAGGGGGCCATAGGGTCTTTGTGTCATTAGGGTCATTAGGGTCTTTGTGTCCTTTTCAAGAATACGATCCGGATAGACAATTCTCTCTACTTCCTGCCATAACAGGTTACGATTTGATTTTCATATCTTTATAATATGCCATTTAGCAGATAACAAGATATGAGAGTTCACATATCTATTCTCTGATGGTATCTGATCCAAGTTAATGTAGAATAATATAAATTCTGGAGTACAGTGAATCTCTATTTTGGTTATTTCCAAAATCTTGGAAATACAATGTCTCCAGAATTTCTGAATAAGGGCACATTGCCATCACATATGAAGATGCAATTCTCTCTCTTTACATCCTCTCCAAAATTCCTCAGATTTGAATGGTTCAAATTTATTTAAAGTGGCCAGTAATAAATGCCAACGTTGAATTAGTTTAAAGTATAACTCCCTAGAAAGGGGAACATAGGGAGGTTTTCTTAATTATGCTAAATACTTTGAACCATTCTCCAAGTGGCCATATTTTTCCCATATCTTTTTCCCAATTATCCATCCTATTATTCTTATTCTCTTCATCAATCATTTTTAAAATAATATGACATTTAGAGATAATTTGTTTATTTTTATTTTCCAACTAGCGACTTGCCAGTCAAAAAATGACGGCAATAAGATTGTAAGGCAGGTAATGTGGTTTGTTTGAGACAGTCATTTTGTTGGTGTTCCAAGATCCTTCAGCGCTCATTGCAAGGCTGTTGGTTGTTTGTCTGCTATGAGCAGCGTTGGCGTTTTTTGTTGTTGTATGCCAATGAAATAATTAATAAAATAATAAATGAATATACTTTACTTATTTTTAAGTAATATATGCAGGAAGCATTGTGTTGAAGAGCTGGCAATCTGTTTTCATGTTGCTGCAGCATACAATGTGTGTTTTTACTGCTGTGGAGCTGCTGTGTAAGTGTCAGCAATGTGTGCAGTGTGTAGTGTAAATAGTGTGCGTGCGCGAGGAAAATACGTTATGGTAGCTGTGTACTTCCGCAGGTTAGTGTTGTAAATGATGTGCCTAATGTGAGTGGTACATGGCTGTGGCTGATTTTGCGTCCTTGTTCTTGGACCTCGTCCGGCTTTTTTTTGGAAAATCCGTAGGTGTTTGGTGGTGTTTTGCATCTTTAGGGTCCTGTATTCTCGTTTTCGTTTTTTTTCGGTGCCCATTTTTTCTCTCGGTTAGGGGATATTCAGGTGTCTAAACTCTTGTATTTCGCCTTAAATTGAGGTGTAACTTCAGTTTCCGAGGTCCTGGGTGCCCCCCCTTTGCTGTGGGTAAGCTTTTTATGTATTTCTTGTGTGTATTTAGTGTGCTTTTAATGTTTTCATGTGCGCGGGTTTCAGGCGGTAAGGTCGTATTTTTGCGAGGTCGTAATGTTTTTTTTTCTAAGTCCCGCGTCTCATATTTGTTTCTCGTAAGTCCGTAAGGATGGGTAAGGTATTCTTTTGTCATATAGAATACTCACCTGACGTCAATGTGTCAGGTTATATACAGCTCTATATATTTTGTCACTGTGCCAATGCGGGCACTGAGAGGGAGGGATGCAAGATAAATTTGTCTTAATATAAAACAGAATTACGATGGGTCAGCAGTCATGATTACCTAAAAATAAATACACACAAGTAAAGGAAATTACTTCAGACTCAGAAACCCCTCATGCTTAAACAAACACTTTTCTCAGTCACACTGACCTGTCTGGATATGTAGCAATGCGTGCAGATGTCAGGGCACGCTTTTTAACGGGTGCGCTTTTGTCTGGAGCACATGCACATTACTCAGGCGAGCTGATGTCGTGCCATCCTTGTAGGTTATCTAAAATGGTTTTGGATGAGATTATTGAATTTACAAATATAAATCCCCTATTATTTTATAGCCACATGCTTTCCATTTTGCTATTACACAGTCCGGATTGTAATATTGAAGAATATCTATAGGGGTTAAAAGCAAGGGATATTTAATCCAGTTTGATTTATCTCTCTTCTTATACCAATATTTCAATAAAGATGATATTCCATATGGTATTTTTATTAATTGTGTGTTATTTATATTTGCTAACCAAAGTATGAGGCTTATAGGGATATTTTTACATATCTCATTTTCCATAGTATACCATTTTGAAGTTAAAGGCTAGCTTAGTAAATGACTAAGCATTATCGAGTCATGTATTTCAAACAATGATGGAGAAGCTAAACCTCTCCAGAATTCAGAATCCAGTAAAAAACATCTCCAGAATTTGTCACTATCTTACACAAGACAGAACTAAAATCTTAATACACTCTCTCATCATCTCTCGACTAGACTACTGCAACTCGCTTCTTGTTGGCCTACCCACCACCCGACTATCTTCACTTCAATCCATTATGAATGCCTCTGCTAGACTCATCTTCCGTACACAACGTTCAGTGTCAGCATCACCTCTCTGCCAATCACTCCACTTGCTTCCTTTAGCCTCATGAATAAAATTTAAAACCATGACCCTAACTTACAAAGCACTCAACAATAACGCTCCCCCATACACCTCTGCTCTCATCTCCAAATACTCTCCCAGCCGCCCTCTTCATTCTGCTAATGACCTTCTTCTTTCTACAACTCTTGTCACCTCCTCTCACTCCCGCCTCCAGGACTTTTCTCATGCTGCCCCTAGTCTCTGGAACTCCTTGCGTCGCTCCACCAGATTATCCTCTTGCCTCAAAACATTTAAAACATTTCTTAAAACGCATCTCTTCTGAAGCGTAGCACCTTCCTCCCTAACACGCTTATCACCTCTCTCACCCTCTTTTACCACTCACTATACCTTAGATTGTAAGTCTGCGAGTTTCAATCCTAAGTACTTTGGGAATGCACCATGGACATTGGATCCCTATCTCAAAGACAGGGCCCTCCTTGCTTTTACTATTTGTTAATATGTATTTATCTTTGTCTGAACTTAACTTATGTACAGCGCTACGGAATATGTCGGCGCGTTATAAATGAACTATAATAATAATAATAATAACCTCCTTTTTCCGGTTTTCTTTTCCTTATATTCAAACCAACTCTTAATTTCTTGTCATTATTAAGGAATTTGTTTATTACATTTTGAAACCTTTTCAACAATAATCTAGGCATATTTTGAGGTATACACCTCAATATATAATATATTTTTAGAACTACAACCATTTTAACTAAGGCAATTCTACCAGATTATGACATATACAGTATCTCACAAAAGTGAGTACACCCCTCACATTTTTGTAAATATTTTGTTATATCTTTTCATGTGACAACACTGAAGAAATGACACTCTGCTACAATGTAAAGTAGTAAGTGTACAGTCTATATAACAGTGTAAATTTGCTGTCCCCTCAAAATAACTCAACACACAGCTATTAATGTCTTAACCGTTGGCAACAAAAGTGAGTAAACCCCTAAGTGGAAATGTCCAAATTGGGCCCACAATGTCAATATTTTGTGTGGCCACCATTATTTTCCATCACTGCCTTAACCCTCATGGGCATGGAGTTCACCAGAGCTTCACAGGTTGCCACTGGAGTCCTCTTCCACTCCTCCATAATGACATCACAGAGCTGGTGGATGTTAGAGACCTTGCACTCCCCCACCTGCCATTTGAGAATGCCTTACAGATGCTCAATAGGGTTTAGGAGACATGCTTGGCCAATGCATCACCTTTACCTTCAGCTTCTTTAGCAAGGCAGTGGTCGTCTTGGAGGTGTGTTTAAGGTCGTTAACATGTTGGAATACTGCCCTGCAGCCCAGTCTACGAAGGGAGGGGATCATGCTCTGCTTCAGTATGTCACCGTACATGTTGGCATTCATGGTTCCCTCAATGAACTGTAGCTTCCCAGTGCCAGCAGCACTCATGCAGGCCCAGACCAAACATATATACACATATGTATAAATGTGTATATATGTTTTTGTGATGATCCGGTGGTAGGCGCTATACAAGCCCAGAGCCACCTGCTATAGACTTCAGGTTATCTACCCACAAGGACCGTTGGGTTCTTTAAAATCTCGGCACCAGGGGGGCGGAGCTAACGTCCAAGGCAGCAGGACGTGCTGTGAGTGAGCTCCGTGATCTTGGCCGGGGTTTAGGGGTTAAATATTCCCAAAAGGGTCTGAGGACTCCCCAGCAACATCGGGGAGCATCAGGAGCAGCTGACCCGACCCTCCCAGGACGCCCCAACCTGTGGAGGAGAGAAGCCGACGGAGTTACCGTCACCCTTGGCCAGGAGGCTCCGGTGCAGTGAGAAGCTGCCCAGCCTGGGGCTGCGCCGGCCAGGACAAGTCACCGGACGAGCTGCAGGAGGGGGAGCGAGGAGCCCGGAGTCCCCAGATGCCCAGAGCCTCAGAAGCAACGGAGGTGAGAAGAGAGGGCACTGAGAGGAGGCACAGAGGAGGCCGCCATCTTGGGAGGCTGGTGGAGAGGCACACAGAGCTGGATACGTGGAGCACACGGAGCAGCAGGCCAGCTGCAGGGGAGAGCCAGGAGGGCATTGGAGAGTCCTGTAGGGCTGGTGGCAGAGTCCCAAGAGGTCAGTGGAGGAGAGTCTGGGTGGCAGAAGAAAGCCCGCGAAGAGGTGGCGGCCATCTTGTGAAGCCACGTGGCGTCCTGAGCCTGGTAAGGCCTTTACACTCCCATTCCCTGCCTAGAAAGCCTGAGACAGGTTAATTGCTCCAGACACCCTGTGCTGGGGGGAGAACACGAGCATACTTGCACTAAAACTCTACTCAGCTCCCCTTTAGCAGAGAAGGCTGACACAGAGGCTCTAGCCTGACCCTAAAGGGACAAAGACTTTGCACTGCTTATAAGACTGCAGAAGGGGCCAAACAACCTCTTTATCTTCATCTACATTACTACTGCCTCATTACTAATGGTAACAAGATTTACCTTTTCTTATATAACTGCTTCAGCCGTGGCCTGTGCTCAGTATTGGAACAACAAATCAAACATTATATCATCACTGGAAGGAGCAGCACTGTCACCTACTGGTGCTCAGAAAATAGTGCAGCCCAGCACTCAACAAGATACACCACCCGCACCAGACAGAGCATTGACGCCATCTAGTGGGGCATTGATGAAAGCAGCTTGGGCCTACTGAGAGCACTTGCTCGACAGAGCTTAACAATACACTGAGATGTAACTACAGCGGCACTGCATGGTTCTAGCCGGCAAGGACCAAAAAACACCAAGACAACATTACAGGAACTGGGTGTATCCCGACAGCTCCGAGCACAGCAGATCTACTTACCTGAGAGGATATAGCGGAGCGGAGGGTTCTCATCAGATCAGCTGGCTACATGCCTAGGCATCCAACAGCTAACCCGGAGACAATCAGCGGCGCAGGAATGGGGAAAAATAAAAAATCCTTACCGTCAAAGAAAATTGACGAGCATTTTAAAACCCTGGAAGCATTAAACACACCGGCACAAGACCTCGCCTCAGAGCAATCGGACATCTCAGATTTAGATTCTCAGGAGGTAACCTTACAGCCGGAGGTATCCATCAATAGTGCCTCAATGGCAAGAATTGAAGCGCTCCTGGCCTCCCATATCAACGGAGCAGTCATGGCATTGCAAAAAGACATACAGGAGATCGGACAGAGGACCCATCAACTTGAAGAAACCATGGACCAAGTGGTAGAGGCGCAGGAGAAGGACAGGGCCAACATTGCTGGCAATTCCTCCCGTATCTCGGATATAGAAGATAAGCTGGAAGACTTGGAGAATAGATCCAGAAGATTTAATTTGAGGATTAGAGGTGTCCCCACGGCTATAGTCGATCTACCACGCTACCTTAAAGGCACGATAGACGAGATCCTCTCAGGATACCCGGACCACGAGGGGGAGGTAGAGCGAGCGCACAGAGCCCTTGGGGGGAGCCGCAATCCAGACCTTCCTAAAGACATCATTGTCCGGCTTTTGCGCCAACAGTCCAGAGACCTGATCCTCGCAGCTACCCGCAACAAGACCTCGACCACTGGTCCTGACGGGGCTAAGCTCCAGTTTTTTGCAGATCTTTCTACAACTACGCTACAAAGACGGAGGCTGATGAAGCCGGCCCTGGAAGTGCTGCTACGCCATGGCATCAGATATCGCTGGGGATTCCCCTTTGCCCTGATCTTCTCTGTGGGAGGTATCCAGTATACAACACGCTCCCTAGATGACTGCCAAGAGCTTCTCAAGCGCCTAGAACTGATTGGGGGGGACACAGCACCTATGGCATCTGCTTCAGCAACTTTGCCTCTTCCGCAGAGACAGTGGTCTGAAGTGACCAGACAAAAGAGGCCTGCTGATCACGTCTCAAAAACTGCCAACAGACGCCCCAGCCAAAACATGGACACTCTGACACACTAGCACAATTGTCTTTATCCTCAGGACTGTTCAAAATGAGGGTTCGACTAAAGAGGCACCATGTTATCAGAAAGTCCTACTCCCTTTTTGCTTTTTTATTGGTTTGCTTTTTTGCTGCTGCCTAGGGGAGACTCTCAGGAGGGTTGCTCAGAACTGAGCTAGCTGCTATGTACTACCTTCCCCCCCTACTTTTTTACTTTTTGCCTTTTGGACTGGCTCCCGGAGGAACTCAGGACTTTTGCTACGAGTTATACCCAGCTGACAAAGGACTTTTGAACTGTTATTAACCATGTTTTGCTTTTCCTTCCTACCTAGCAGGTTGTAGTAGACCGTTAAAGACACACCTACTGTTGCTAATTGAGGGAATAATATTTAGCCTGGCGAGACCCACTCTTGTTGGTCTAGGTTTAGCTGTTTCTACTGTTTATAATTAATGTAAAGAGTTTAGTTATTAATATTTGCACAAATTATTTATAGATCAGGTCACTCTATTATGGTAGCACTCCTTTTATCTTATTTATGATAGTCCTTGCCGGCAGGTGCTGCAGTGCAACCTGCTAGTACTTTAACGGATAGACAGGAATAGGTTAGGGCTAGAGGTCCTAAGAATGCTTGCTTTTTCAATAACCACTCTAATTGTTCTTCTCACAACTTTTTGTATTTGTGCTCACCTAACATTCACCTACCAACCCTTGCTCACCCTTCCTATACTGGGTTTGGAACGAAGCAATCCATTCTTTGATTATTGTGTCCCGGCCACAACATCCATTTTTAGAGTATATCTAAGCCGGGATCAGATATTGACGCTGTTTACCCGTCCTCCTCAAGTCAATCACCACCCACATAATTTAAACTACCCACATCCTTTGCCTACTTGCCTCCTGTGCCCCTTTAGCATTCCAGGGGTCTCAGGGCATAAGCGTAACGATCCTTATTTGGTGGAGGCTTTAGTGGTTGCCTGCTTGCAGGTCAACAGGCACAATCTAATTCCATTTACAATTACATCAATTAAGCCAAAATTAAGCCAACTGTTTTTTATGATAGGGCACCAGGGGGTGGCATCAAAACTCACGCACTCTCGCTTTTTTATTCTAACTAGAATCAAGCCTGCTAGAACTCGCTCACCCAGGGCTCGACCACTTCCGCACCTCCAGAAGGAGCAGCCGCTCCTCACTCCCTCCTCGACAGCACGCCGGAAAGGTAAGGCTTGTTTAGCATATCTGACAGACACCTTGTCAATTTACCCATGCCCATAACAGTACTCACTCATAACGTGAAGGGCTTTAACTCTCCTTTCAAACGGAGGAAGGCCTTTTTATACTATAAGACTTACAAACCATCTGTAATATTCCTACAGGAGACCCACTTTGCTAGGCATAAGACCCCTACATATCTTAACAAAGATTACCCTCAGTTCTTCCACTCCACCCACACTTCCAAAAAAGAGGGGGTAGCGATATTGCTACATAGGAACCTCCAATTCCAGTTAACATCCAAACTCATAGACAGGGAAGGGTACTTTATTATTATAAAGGGTACGATCCTGGGAAACACGATTTCTCTGGCTTCCTTCTATGCCCCCACAACGGCACCACATAAGGCCCTAATAAGATTTTTGAGGGCACTGGAAGGGGGGGACTGGGGGACCTTAGTGATAGGAGGAGATTTCAATTTAGTCTTAGACCCAAAGGCAGACAAATCTAGGGCTGCAGTGAGTGACCGATTCTCCAACAAAATTAGACAAATTAAGAAACTCCTGCACTTGGTTGGTCTGGTAGATGCCTGGAGGGGACTTCACCCGAGAGGGCAAGAATTTACCTTTTACTCACCCACACATGGCTCCTACTCGCGCATTGACACTATTTACATTAGCAGCTCACTTCTTGACAGTTCTCATAGAGCGACCATAGTGCCTTGCACTTGGTCCGACCATTCAGCAGTTTTATTGGAAGTGGACCTGGGAAGTCAATTCAGCATACCTTACACCTGGAGGTTGAATGAATACCAAATCTCACTGCCTTCAACTCAGGAGCAGATAGAGAGAGAGTTGCTGGACTTCTTTGGGTCCAATGCGGGCAGGGAGACGGGAGCGGGTTGGGTTTGGATGGCTCATAAAGCCTTTATAAGAGGAGTGTGCATTAAATTAGCTTCTCAGTTTAAAAAGCAGAAATTACAAAGGGAGAGAGATCTGGCGAGCAAATTGGCACGACTAGAGCTACAAAATCAGCTCTCCCCCTCCTCCACCCAGAGAACAGAGATTGACAAGACGAGGCTGGAGCTAGATAGCGTATTGTCCATAAAAACGGACAAGGCACTAAGACGGACGCAGCATCTGTTTTACAATAAAGCGAACAAACCGGATAAATTGTTAGCCAGAAGCCTGAGAGCAAAGTACGCCCAATCCAGGATTTCCCAAATCAGGAATAAAGAGGGCGATCTCATATATAGCCAAAATGAAATACAAAAAGTTTTTAAAGAATATTACCAAAATATATACTCTACTAAACAGGTGGCCATGGAAAATAACATTGCTTCTTACTTAAACTCACTAGACCTTCCTCAAATCTCGCCCGATGATTTGCACTCTTTAAATAAGGAAGTTACTGTCAAGGAGGTACTAGAAGCGATTAAGGACCTAAAACTAGGAAAATCCCCGGGCCCGGATGGGTTCACCAATATCTATTATAAGAAATTCTCAACAATCCTGGCTCCTCATCTATGTAATCTCTTTAACTCGATACTGAGAGGGGAGATTGCCCCCCCAGAACTAAACCATGCTGACTTAACAGTATTCCCTAAAGAGGGTAGAGATCAGAGAGATGCCAAAAATTATAGACCTATATCACTGCTTAATGGGGATGTCAAGTTGCTTGCCAAGATCTTCTCTCAAAGGGTCTCAATATTCCTTCCCTCCTTAATTCACAAAGACCAGGCAGGGTTCATCCCGCATAGGCAAACTGGCGACAACATCAGGAGAACTCTAAATGTCATCCATTTGGCTAGGTCTAGGGGGACCCCGGTCTGCCTGCTCGCATTGGACATAGAGAAAGCGTTTGACACCTTAGAGTGGCCCTTTCTGTTTGCCACGTTGGCAAAGTTTGGGTTTGAAGGCAACTTCTTAAACTTACTACACACTTACTACACGCTACCCAAGGCCACTTTGAGACTACCAGGTTCCCAGAAGGCTAGTATTAATATAGAGAGGGGCACGAGACAGGGGTGTCCCCTGTCCCCACTGGTCTTTGCTTTGGCCATAGAGCCCTTGGCCCAGGCGATAAGAGCGAACTCCTCTATAGAGGGGGTGCGGGTGGGGCATCAGCATCTAAAATGTTCTTTGTTCGCTGATGATCTACTGTGCACTCTCTCGAATCCTAGCTCCTCCATAGACGCCCTACTGGGCACAATCAACGAATATAGCACTCTGTCTGGACTGAGATTGAACCATAGCAAGACAGAAGCCTTAAGTGTGGGCATTCCTAGGGACATCTTGGACCACCTACAAAAGGTACACAACTTTCTATGGCCTACCTCATACATTAACTATCTGGGGATAAAGTTGACTAATTCACTAGCAGATATTTATAAAACCAACTACCCACCCCTATTTAGGACCCTTCGAAGGGACTTAGACAGCTGGACAAAAAGGCAGATTTCGTGGACGGGCCGAATAGCCACGGTCAAGATGAACATTTTGCCGAGGCTGCTTTATCTGGCCAGGACTCTGCCGATCCAAATTAATAACAGGGAATTGGCACAGTTTCAAGCCCAGGTCTTTAGATTTGTTTGGAGGAATAGACCCCCTAGGATCGCCAGACATACTATGTATAAACATAAGTCTAGGGGAGGACTATCCTGCCCTAATTTTAATACCTACTTTAGGGCAGCTCAAATTGCCTCTATACCATTGATACATTCTACTACCCTACAGCCCAGCTGGGTTTTTATTGAAGAGCTACAAATGGCCCCATTAAAATGGGAAATCATTTTATGGGCCCCGAGTTCGCACACGTTTGACTCCCAAATCCATAACCCTATAACTAAATTTACACTGAAAATATGGAAATGGGCTAGGAAAGAACATAAGCTGATTCACCCCGTAACACCTCTTACTTCAATATTTACATCAACCTCTCTAGCGACCACCCTCACAGCTGACTCCAAAGCATTCTGGACTATACACAATTTAGACAAACTTGAGGCATGGTTTGAGGGTGACAGAATTATTTCTTGGGCAGAAATGAACAGGAAAATAGGGATACCACACCAAGAAATGTTTAACTATATCAAAATTAGACATTGGGTTGAGGGGATAAATAGGATTCATGGCCCGCCCAAAGGATCGTGGTTGTCAATAGTATGTAAAAACACAAACTTAATTGGAGGAACCTTAGGTTCACTTTACACTATGTTTAATGCCCCAAAGGCTTCGTGGAAGCCTGCTTACACACTGAAATGGGAGATAGACATGCAACAAAACTGGGAGGGGGACAAATGGGCGGAATCCTTTCTGAGCCTATCTAAGGGCTCATATAACTATAGCTTGCTTGAAACCTCATTGAAAATCTTACATCGGGCATATATGACTCCTGTCAGGCTAAATAAGATATCTCCAACAACTTCAGATAGGTGCTTTAGAGGATGCCAGGGTAGGGGAGACTTTATACATACGTGGTGGAAATGTCCTAGAGTGGCTAATATTTGGAATGAAACTACCAAATTAGCTTCACGAATTCTTAAATCTCCCCTAGAACCATCAATCTCGATTTGCCTGTTGGGAATTCATCACCAGGGGCTAAGTAGTAAGGGGAACAAATTGGCCCAAATGATTTTTTTAGCTGCCAAAAATATAATTGCTAGGAGATGGAAAAGCAGTAATATCCAATTTCAGGAAGTCATAAACAAAATAAATTATCTTTGCATTAACGAGAGAATGACTCACACTTTGTTGGACACTCACCACATTTACCTAGACATTTGGGGACCCTGGATTCAGTCTCCAGATAGCACATTGTAAGGTCTGGACAGGAAAGAACATTACATTTTGGCTAACAGCGGTGGCTTGTCTGGGGAGTGGAGTGTGGAGCGGACTGGAACGGGTAGAGCCGGGAAGCGGAGAGGCAACTCATCTAGACGACAAAAGGTACTGAGGGTGGCATGGGAGATCTTGGGAATAGATGTGGTGAGGAATACTTAGGAGTGGAACTTTAATTGCGTATCTACTTAAAACCATCACCAAAAAAGGAGGAAAAAAAATGTGAGATATCTGGCAAATGATTGTTTATTGATATGAATATTATATTTTAATAACAATGGACACGGTTATTTCAATAATTTCAGTTAACAGATGTTTGTAATGTAATTGTTTTTTTATGTAACATAAAAGCTGTTGAATAAAAATCTTTGAAACAAAAAAAATCTCGGCACCAGTAACCTGATATCTGGCTTCTGTATCAGTCAGAGTCTCTCTATCAGTAATCAGCGCTTCCAGGAGTCCCAGTAACTTTCCTGTGGTAGTGACCAGGACATGTTACTTGTAGGGTGGAGATAGGTTCAGTATCGTAGCCACCAGGAACATAATCAGACATACAAAGACAATGGAGGTATTTCTCAGTCTGATGTCTGACCTCCCCTCTTCCTGATGGGATTAGCCATTAGACATGTTAATCCTATTAGACAACTACCTGGGGGACATTACAGGTGGTACAATACACATCACTCAGACATTAAACAAGCCTAAAAGTAAAAATAAACATCCTACTGACCCAATCCCTATGCAGGTGCATCAGAAACTATCCCTTCAGCCTAAAAATGCCCCATAATCCAGAACAAAGGTAGTCCAGGTGTATAGGTCAGGTCACGGTAAGCCCAAAAGGAGTCCAACCAAAAGTCCAAGGCTACAGTGACAGTTTTCTATAATATGCTGTGTTGATTCCCCCAATAGGCATTTACCTGCTGATGTCAGATACAGACTCCACTCTCTCTGCATCGCTGTTTACGTTCAAACTAAGGGTTTCATCTCATATCAGTGTTTTTGTGCTTTTTGTGCCTTATCCGTTTATCTGTCATTTAGGGATTCTTTCAACTACCTTTCCTCAGTATAGATGTATATTTTGGTGGTGGAAGTTTCATGGTCTTGGCCTGCATGAGTGCTGCTGGCACTGGGGAGCTACAGTTCATTGAGGGAACCATGAATGCCAACATGTGCTGTGACATACTGTAGCAGAGCATGGACCCCTCTCTTCGGACACTGGGCCGCAGGGCAGTATTCCAACATGATACCGACCTCAAACACTCCAAGTCGACCACTACCTTGCTAAAGAAGCTGAAGGTAAAGGTGATGGACTGGCCAAGCATGTTTCCAGGCCTAAACCCTATTGAGCATCTGTGGGGCATCCTCAAATGGAAGCTGGGGAAGCTCAAGGTTTCTAACATCCCCCAGCTCCATGATCTCATCATGGAGGAGTGTAATTGGACTTCAGAGGCAACCTGTGAAGCTCTGGAGACCTCCATGCTCATGAGGGTTAATACAGTGCTGGAAAATAATGGTGGCCACACAACATATTGACACTTTGCACCCACTTTGGAAATTTCCACTTAGGGGTTTACTCACTTTTGTTGCCAACAGTTTAGACATTAATGGCTGTGTGTTGAGTTATTTTGAGGGGACAGCAAATTTACACTGTTATATAGGCTGTACACTTACTACTTTACATTGTAGCAGAGTGTTATTTCTTCAGTGTTGTAACATGAAAACATGAAAAGTTATAATAAAATATTTACAAAAATATGAGGGGTGTACTCACTTTTGTGAGAAACTGTATATTGATTTCCATTCTAGCAGTAATCTTCTTATATGTTCATATAATATCTCAAGATTATACTTTAATATATTTTTATTTATTGAAGATAATGTAATGCCTAGATGTTGTATTTGGCTATTATTCCAATTAAATTAAAATAACATACTTATTTTCTCTATTTGTGCTGCTTGTACTTAACATGAAAGTATTTCAGATTTAGCGTTATTTATCTTTAGATTCAAAAGTTTTCTGTAAATGTTCAGCTGTTCAAAAAGATATTTTAAAGATTATTCTGGGTCCATTAAGAAATTTTATATAATGCCAATATAGCTTTTGCCCCGAAATCCTTGAATCCAAACTTACGCATAACTGTTTCAATAAAGACCCAGTTTACTCTGTCAAAAGCATTCCCAGACATTAAACAAGCCTAAAAGTAAAAATAAACATCCTACTGACCCAATCCCTATGCAGGTGCATCAGAAACTATCCCTTCAGCCTAAAAATGCCCCATAATCCAAAACAAAGGTAGTCCAGGTGTATAGGTCAGGTCACGGTAAGCCCAAAAGGAGTCCAACCAAAAGTCCAAGGCTACAGTGACAGTTTTCTATAATATGCTGTGTTGATTCCCCCAATAGGCATTTACCTGCTGATGTCAGATACAGACTCCACTCTCTCTGCATCGCTGTTTACGTTCAAACTAAGGGTTTCATCTCATATCAGTGTTTTTGTGCTTTTTGTGCCTTATCCGTTTATCTGTCATTTAGGGATTCTTTCAACTACCTTTCCTCAGTATAGATGTATATTTTGGTGGTGGAAGTTTCATGGTCTTGGCCTGCATGAGTGCTGCTGGCACTGGGGAGCTACAGTTCATTGAGGGAACCATGAATGCCAACATGTGCTGTGACATACTGAAGCAGAGCATGGTCCCCTCTCTTCGGACACTGGGCCGCAGGGCAGTATTCCAACATGATACCGACCCTAAACACTCCAAGTCGACCACTACCTTGCTAAAGAAGCTGAAGGTAAAGGTGATGGACTGGCCAAGCATGTTTCCAGGCCTAAACCCTATTGAGCATCTGTGGGGCATCCTCAAATGGAAGCTGGGGAAGCTCAAGGTCTCTAACATCCCCCAGCTCCATGATCTCATCATGGAGGAGTGTAATTGGACTTCAGAGGCAACCTGTGAAGCTCTGGAGACCTCCATGCTCATGAGGGTTAATACAGTGCTGGAAAATAATGGTGGCCACACAACATATTGACACTTTGCACCCACTTTGGAAATTTCCACTTAGGGGTTTACTCACTTTTGTTGCCAACAGTTTAGACATTAATGGCTGTGTGTTGAGTTATTTTGAGGGGACAGCAAATTTACACTGTTATATAGGCTGTACACTTACTACTTTACATTGTAGCAGAGTGTTATTTCTTCAGTGTTGTAACATGAAAACATGAAAAGTTATAATAAAATATTTACAAAAATATGAGGGGTGTACTCACTTTTGTGAGAAACTGTATATTGATTTCCATTCTAGCAGTAATCTTCTTATATGTTCATATAATATCTCAAGATTATACTTTAATATATTTTTATTTATTGAAGATAATGTAATGCCTAGATGTTGTATTTGGTTATTATTCCAATTAAATTAAAATAACATACTTATTTTCTCTATTTGTGCTGCTTGTACTTAACATGAAAGTATTTCAGATTTAGCGTTATTTATCTTTAGATTCAAAAGTTTTCTGTAAATGTTCAGCTGTTCAAAAAGATATTTTAAAGATTATTCTGGGTCCATTAAGAAATTTTATATAATGCCAATATAGCTTTTGCCCCGAAATCCTTGAATCCAAACTTACGCATAACTGTTTCAATAAAGACCCAGTTTACTCTGTCAAAAGCATTCCCAGACATTAAACAAGCCTAAAAGTAAAAATAAACATCCTACTGACCCAATCCCTATGCAGGTGCATCAGAAACTATCCCTTCAGCCTAAAAATGCCCCATAATCCAGAACAAACGTAGTCCAGGTGTATAGGTCAGGTCACGGTAAGCCCAAAAGGAGTCCAACCAAAAGTCCAAGGCTACAGTGACAGTTTTCTATAATATGCTGTGTTGATTCCCCCAATAGGCATTTACCTGCTGATGTCAGATACAGACTCCACTCTCTCTGCATCGCTGTTTACGTTCAAACTAAGGGTTTCATCTCATATCAGTGTTTTTGTGCTTTTTGTGCCTTATCCGTTTATCTGTCATTTAGGGATTCTTTCAACTACCTTTCCTCAGCATAGATGTATATTTTGGTGGTGGAAGTTTCATGGTCTTGGCCTGTATGAGTGCTGCTGGCACTGGGGAGCTACAGTTCATTGAGGGAACCATGAATGCCAACATGTGCTGTGACATACTGAAGCAGAGCATGGTCCCCTCTCTTCGGACACTGGGCCGCAGGGCAGTATTCCAACATGATACCGACCCCAAACACTCCAAGTCGACCACTACCTTGCTAAAGAAGCTTAAGGTAAAGGTGATGGACTGGCCAAGCATGTTTCCAGGCCTAAACCCTATTGAGCATCTGTGGGGCATCCTCAAATGGAAGCTGGGGAAGCTCAAGGTCTCTAACATCCCCCAGCTCCATGATCTCATCATGGAGGAGTGTAATTGGACTTCAGAGGCAACCTGTGAAGCTCTGGAGACCTCCATGCTCATGAGGGTTAATACAGTGCTGGAAAATAATGGTGGCCACACAACATATTGACACTTTGCACCCACTTTGGAAATTTCCACTTAGGGGTTTACTCACTTTTGTTGCCAACAGTTTAGACATTAATGGCTGTGTGTTGAGTTATTTTGAGGGGACAGCAAATTTACACTGTTATATAGGCTGTACACTTACTACTTTACATTGTAGCAGAGTGTTATTTCTTCAGTGTTGTAACATGAAAACATGAAAAGTTATAATAAAATATTTACAAAAATATGAGGGGTGTACTCACTTTTGTGAGAAACTGTATATTGATTTCCATTCTAGCAGTAATCTTCTTATATGTTCATATAATATCTCAAGATTATACTTTAATATATTTTTATTTATTGAAGATAATGTAATGCCTAGATGTTGTATTTGGTTATTATTCCAATTAAATTAAAATAACATACTTATTTTCTCTATTTGTGCTGCTTGTACTTAACATGAAAGTATTTCAGATTTAGCGTTATTTATCTTTAGATTCAAAAGTTTTCTGTAAATGTTCAGCTGTTCAAAAAGATATTTTAAAGATTATTCTGGGTCCATTAAGAAATTTTATATAATGCCAATATAGCTTTTGCCCCGAAATCCTTGAATCCAAACTTACGCATAACTGTTTCAATAAAGACCCAGTTTACTCTGTCAAAAGCATTCCCAGACATTAAACAAGCCTAAAAGTAAAAATAAACATCCTACTGACCCAATCCCTATGCAGGTGCATCAGAAACTATCCCTTCAGCCTAAAAATGCCCCATAATCCAGAACAAACGTAGTCCAGGTGTATAGGTCAGGTCACGGTAAGCCCAAAAGGAGTCCAACCAAAAGTCCAAGGCTACAGTGACAGTTTTCTATAATATGCTGTGTTGATTCCCCCAATAGGCATTTACCTGCTGATGTCAGATACAGACTCCACTCTCTCTGCATCGCTGTTTACGTTCAAACTAAGGGTTTCATCTCATATCAGTGTTTTTGTGCTTTTTGTGCCTTATCCGTTTATCTGTCATTTAGGGATTCTTTCAACTACCTTTCCTCAGTATAGATGTATATTTTGGTGGTGGAAGTTTCATGGTCTTGGCCTGCATGAGTGCTGCTGGCACTGGGGAGCTACAGTTCATTGAGGGAACCATGAATGCCAACATGTGCTGTGACATACTGAAGCAGAGCATGGTCCCCTCTCTTCGGACACTGGGCCGCAGGGCAGTATTCCAACATGATACCGACCCCAAACACTCCAAGTCGACCACTACCTTGCTAAAGAAGCTGAAGGTAAAGGTGATGGACTGGCCAAGCATGTTTCCAGGCCTAAACCCTATTGAGCATCTGTGGGGCATCCTCAAATGGAAGCTGGGGAAGCTCAAGGTCTCTAACATCCCCCCCAGCTCCATGATCTCATCATGGAGGAGTGTAATTGGACTTCAGAGGCAACCTGTGAAGCTCTGGAGACCTCCATGCTTATGAGGGTTAATACAGTGCTGGAAAATAATGGTGGCCACACAACATATTGACACTTTGCACCCACTTTGGAAATTTCCACTTAGGGGTTTACTCACTTTTGTTGCCAACAGTTTAGACATTAATGGCTGTGTGTTGAGTTATTTTGAGGGGACAGCAAATTTACACTGTTATATAGGCTGTACACTTACTACTTTACATTGTCGCAGAGTGTTATTTCTTCAGTGTTGTAACATGAAAACATGAAAAGTTATAATAAAATATTTACAAAAATATGAGGGGTGTACTCACTTTTGTGAGAAACTGTATATTGATTTCCATTCTAGCAGTAATCTTCTTATATGTTCATATAATATCTTAAGATTATACTTTAATATATTTTTATTTATTGAAGATAATGTAATGCCTAGATGTTGTATTTGGTTATTATTTCAATTAAATTAAAATAACATACTTATTTTCTCTATTTGTGCTGCTTGTACCTAACATGAAAGTATTTCAGATTTAGCGTTATTTATCTTTAGATTCAAAAGTTTTCTGTAAATGTTCAGCTGTTCAAAAAGATATTTTAAAGATTATTCTGGGTCCATTAAGACATTTTATATAATGCCAATATAGCTTTTGCCCCGAAATCCTTGAATCCAAACTTACGCATAACTGTTTCAATAAAGACCCAGTTTACTCTGTCAAAAGCATTCCCAGCATCTAATGATAGAGCCAAGAACGAGATGTCATTTTTGACAGAGTAATCAAACAGATCTAAGAGTCTCCTCATATTGTCACTTCCTTGCCTGTTAACAAATTTGCTTGGTCAAAATTAACTAATTTAGTTATATATCTATTCAATCTAATTGGAAGGATTTTTACATGCATTTTTATATCTACAATTGGGATTTTTATCTTGTTTTAAAATGTTGACAATACGAGCTTCAGACATTTCTAATGGTATTTTCCCGATATTCTTAATTTCATTGAAACATTACCCATATAATGGGCTATTTCAGAACTAAATATCTTATAGTACAAGTTTATATAACCATCTAAACCGGGAGACTTATTTGATTTCAGATTTAAGATGACACTTTTATTTTCTTTATTTGTTATATTTTGATTAAGCTCATGTGCCTCTTCTGGATTTAATTTCGGGAGATTAATTTTCAACAAAAAAAAATGTAATTTCTATTTTAGATTATATAACAAATCCATTCCCTCTTTCCAAGTTACTTAAAGACTTATAATATAACTCAAAGATCTTTCCTAGTCCTTCAGGATAAGATATAGGGAGGGGCTGGAAATGAACCAGTAGTCTTGGTATTTATTTGTACAAATTACAAAGTTAGTGGAAGATGGAGTGTCCTAAAGAATGATTTTATAGTACTAGGTAATAAGCTGAAGTCAAGGACCTCCAAGGTAGTATTTTCGGAGAGACTACGTGTGCCACGTGCCAGCCCAGGGAGAAAGAAAGAGCTTAGGGAAGTTAATGTGTGGCTAAAAATGTGGTGCATTAAGGAAGGGAAGGGTTTGGGTTTTTAGAGCACTGGACTGACTTCTCACTTTGGTACAATCTCTATACCAGGGATGGATTGCACCCTAATGATGAGGGAGCTTTTGTGCTAGGGGTTAGGATGGTAGAATGGCTCGGTCAGTTTTTAAACTAGTAGGTGGGGGGGACGAGATAGAAGTAATGGGGTAGAAAGAGTAGAGGGGGTAAGGAACGAATTAACTAGTCAATTGGGAGGGTTAGTATAGTCAATAGGGAGGTATTGCTAGGTAACTCAAGTACAGTGGCAGGCACTTCAGAACTACAGACTCATAACATAAGGTGTATGCTCGCTAATGCCAGACGCTTGCCAGGAAAAATGGGAGAGTTAGAATTATTAGCAATTAATGAAAAATGGGGTTTAATAGGCATTACCGAAACGTGGTGGGATAAATCTCATGACTGGACTGTTAATCTGGATGGTTATAACCTATTTAGGAAAGATATGGGCAACGGTAAAAGAGGAGGAGGGATTTGTCTGTTTGTTAAGCCTGAATTTAAGCCTATAGTCAAAGAAGATATTTATGGTGGAACTAGTGATAAAGTTGAATGATTGCAGGTAGAGTTATCAAGATACAGAATAAAAAACAGTCATTTCAATTATACAAACAGAAGGAGACTGCTTTACGGAATACAAGGAAATCAACAAGGCTTGCAAAAGGGCTATTAGACTGGCTGAAATAGAAAATTAAAAAATGAATTGCAAAAGAGAGTAAGACAAACCCTAAAATATTTTTTTAGTATATTAATGGGAAGAAGACGAGGAAGGAAGCTATAGGAACATTACAATGTGACACAGGCTGTCTGAAAATTAGTGACCAGGAAAAGGCAGATAGGCTAAATAGGTTATTTTCGTCGGTATACACAAGGGAGGTACCAGTGGTTGGGACACTGCAACATAATGGAGATACACTACCTTTCCCGAATAATTGGTTAACACAGGAAGTACTACAAAAAAGGTTGGAAAAAATAAATGTTAATAAAGCCCCGGGTCCTGATATTATATATCCACGGGTACTGAGGGAACTGGCTACTGTAATAGCCAAACCATTATATTTAATTTTTCAAGATTCACTCAACACAGGGTCTCTACCAGATGACTGGAGAAAAGCCTCACTTCCATAGTGGGAAAGCTTTTCGAAGGGTTAATAAGGGATAATAAACAAGAATATGTCTATTTGAACAGAATTATAAGTAGGAGGCAACATGGATTTATGAGGGATAGGCCATGTCAAACAAATCTAATTAGTTTATATGGGGAGGTTAGTAGGAACCTGGATCAAGGCAACTCAGTGGATGTAGTCTTTTTGGATTTTGCAAAGGCTTTTAATACAGTGCCACATGGGAGACTATTGTGCAAACTATGAGATATACGAATTGCAGTAAAAATCTGCTCATGGATTGAGAGCTGGCTAAAAGACAGGAAGCAAAGGGTTGCTGTAAATGGATTAATGTGGTAAGTGGGGTTCCTCAGGGTTCAGTATTAGGTCATCTCCTTTTTAACATATTTATTAATAACTTAGAGGTGGGACTGGAAAGTAGTGTCTCCATTTTCGCTGATGACACAAAGTTGTGCAAGGTAATTAAATCAGATAATGATGTACTCTCCCTCCAAAGGGATTTGCATAAATTAGAGAAATGGGTGACTAAATGGCAGATGAGATTTAATACAAATAAATGTAAAGTTATGCACCTGGGAAGGAAAAATAGCATGAAATTTATAATCTTAATGGAGCAAATCTAGGGGTATCAGATATTGAAAGGGATTTGGGAGTACTTGTGGACAACCACCTAGGTAACAGTGCTCAATGCCAAGCAGCATCTGCAAAGGCAAGTAAAATATTAGCATGTATTAAGAAGGACATAGAAGCAAGGGAAGCAAATTCAATTCTGCAACTATACAAATCTCTAGTACGCCCTCATTTAGAATATGGAGTACAATTTTGACCACCATTACATAAAAAGGGGCTAAGTTATGAAAAAAGACTAAACAAATTAAACTTATTTTCTCTAGAAAAAAGGCATCTAAGAGGGGATATGATTACCTAATATAAATATATCCGGGGTCAATACAAGGCTTTGTCGTCAAGCAAACTTTTTGTGTCAAGAGATTTTCAACTGACAAGGGGACATCCTTTGACAGTAGAAGTAAAAAGATTTCAC
>CM050176.1:11290514-11475514 GCA_027410445.1 Discoglossus pictus
GATCCCTCTGATGCTTTGGAAGCTCTCTGTGGAACATGGCTTTTGCTGTGGGATGCGACTAAGAAAATTTCAGGAAAGACCAACTAGAGCAGCTATACTTTATTTGGGGTTAACCAGAGGCACTTTAACTGATGGCAGGTGTATGCTGACTCCTATTTAACACGATTTGTAATGTGATTGCTTAATTCTGAACACAGCTACATCCCCAATTATAAGAGGGTGTGCAAACTTATGCAACCACATTATTTTTATTTTTATTCCCTCCACCTAAAAGATTTCAGTTTGTTTTTCGAATGAGTTGTACAGTTTATAGGTCACATTAAAGGTGGAAAAAGTTCTGAAATGATTTATCTTTGTCTCATTTTTTTACAGCACAGAAACCTGACATTTTAACAGGGGTGTGTAGACTTTTTAAATCCACTATATATATATATATATATATGTATATATACATATATATATGTATGTATGTATGTATGTATGTGTGTGGTAGCCGTGAATGTCCAGTAATCCAGTTGAATAATAAGAGTATTGCAGTGAATAGTGATACCTTTTTTTATTGGCCAAACGTATTCATAATAAAGCAACGTGCCTCTCTTTTTATCAAGTCAAAAAGCGATACTGATTCAAGTATTAACTAAAAACAGCAAACAGAAAGAGATGGAGAAAAAAAAATATTGGAAAAACAAGAAAGACAAAATTCATTCAACTCTGCCCAATGAATTTTGTCTTTCTTGTTTTTCCAAATGTTTTATATTTTTTTTCCATCTCTTTCTGTTTGCTGTTTTTAGTTAATACTTGACTCATTATCGCTTTTTGACTTGATAAAGAGAGGCATTATATCTCGAAAGCTCGTCGCTTTATTATGAATACGTTTGTCCAATAAAAAAGGTATCACTATTCACTGCAATACTCTTATTATTCAATATATATTATATGAGTATCCAATCCATGTACAGCTGTTTCAAGCTTACTGGCTATCATCAGCATGGAGCGGGATCTCAGCCTGTGTTGTGGACCTTTATGAGTAGGTAGTTCACCACAACACCGTTCCATGCTGATGATAGCCAGTAAGCTTGAAACAGCTGTACATGGATTGGATACTCAGCCTGTGTTTAATCCAACCTTGGCTTTGCATTAAAGCTGTGTAATACAGCACCATAACCTTAAGGAAGCCATGTTTGATAATGGCTACAGATTGAAGAGCGAGGCATTTGTCGGCACATTTGCATGTCGCAGCTCAACTTCCCAGAATGCAGTGTAATAACTGTTTTTCTCAGAACTCTGAGCTGGAAGCAGTTTTTTTAACTTGCTTTAGACATTCAAATGTGAACACAGATGTACTATTTTGCCCACCATATTATAAATGACTGTTGAGGGGAAATATATATATATATATATATTATGTAATTTGTCAGCAGCCGGGCTTGCCAAAAAAAGTTGGTAACCCAACGGGGAAACTGCAGGCTGCGGCCAGGCAAGGATATATAAATACCTTTTTTATCTGCAGCCTTCCATGTGTATTAAATAGTGGCTACTGACAAAAATGCTCCTATTCCTTTTTTATTTTTATTTTTCAGGTTTGAAGCAATATGGACAGCTTGGATGAAGAACATTTTAACATATCCATGTAAGAGATGTCACTAAATTAAATGCCATTTAAGTTTTGTATTTATAAAAAAAAGCATTCATTTTAGAAAACATCTGGCCTTGTGCATATTTTAAATCCATATAAGACCCCTAGAGCACTAAGTGTTTGACTATAGCTGCATGGAAAGGGTGATATTATTATTATTATTATTATTATTATTATTATTATTATTATCATCATCATTAACTAGCCGTTTGCACGTCATAAACGGTTTAATTTCTTCTTTCCTCTCTCCCTCCACTGTGTTTCTTTCCCCTCTCTCCCTCCACTGTGTTTCTTTCCCCTCTCTCCCTCCCCTGTGTTTCTTACCCCTCTCTCTCCCTCCCCTGAGTCTCTTCCCCCCTCTCTCCCTCCCCTGTATCTCTTTCCCCCCTCTCCCTCCCCTTTGACTCTTCTCTCCCTCCCTGTGTCTCTTTTTTCCCTCTCCCTCCGCTGTGTCTCTTTCCACTTTTCCTTCCCTGTGACTCTACTCTCCCTCCCCTGTGATTCTTCTCCCCCTCTCCCTCCCCTGGGTCTCTTCTTTCCGCCTCTCCCTCCCCTGGGTCTCTTCTTTCCGCCTCTCCCTCCCCTGGGTCTCTTCTTTCCGCCTCTCCCTCCCCTGGGTCTCTTCTTTCCGCCTCTCCCTCCCCTGGGTCTCTTCTTTCCCCCTCTCCCTCCCCTGGGTCTCTTTTTTTCCCCCTCTCCCTCCCCTGGGTCTCTTTTTTTCCCCCTCTCCCTCCCCTGGGACTTTTCTCCTCTCCCTCCCCCCTCCCTCATGACTCTTTTTCCCCTCTTCCCCCTCTCCCTCCCCAGTGTCTTTTTCCCTCCCCTGAGTCTCTTTTCCCCTGTGTCTCTTTTACTGTCTCCCTGACTCTTCTCCTCTCCCTCCCCCGTGACTCTTCTCCCCTCCCTCCCTCCCCTGTCACTCTTCTCTCCCTCCCCTGTCACTCTTCTCCTCTCCCTCCCCCGTGACTCTGCTCCTCTCCCTCCCCTTTGTCGCTTTCCACTTTTCCCTCCCATGTGACTCTTCTCTCCGCCCAATCTCCCTCCCCTGTGAATCTTCTCCTCTCCCCCCCTCCCCTGTGTCTCTTCCCTTCCATGTGACTCTTTCCCCCATCTCTCCCTCCTGTGTCTCTTTCCTCCTCTCCCCTGTCTTTTCCCCCATCTCCCTCCCCTGTGACTCTTCCCTTCCCTGTGACTCTTTCCCCCATCTCTTCCTCCTGTGTCTCTTTCCCACTCTCCCCTGTCTTTTCCCCATCTCCCTCCTCTGTGACTCTTCTCTCCCCTCCCTCCCTCCCCTGTGTCTCTTTCCACTTTTCCCTCCCCTGTGACTCTTCTCTCCCTCCCTCCCCTGTGTCTCTTCTCCTCTCCCTCCCCTTTGTCTCTTTCCACTTTTCCCTCCCCCATGACTCTTCTCCCCTCCCTCGCTCCCTCCCCTGTTACTCTTCTCCTCCCCCTCCCCCGTGACTCTTCTCCTCCCCCTCCCCCGTGACTCTTCTCCTCCCCCTCCCCCGTGACTCTTCTCCTCTCCCTCCCCTGTGTCGCTTTCCACTTTTCCCTCCCATGTGACTCTTCTCCCTGCCCCATCTCCCTCCCCTGTGACTCTTCTACTCCCCTTTCCCCTGTGACTCTTCTACTCCCCTTTCCCCTGTGACTCTTCTACTCCCCTTTCCCCTGTGACTCTTCCCTTCCCTGTGACTCTTTCCCCATCTCTCCCTCCTGTGTCTCTTTCCTCCTCTCCCTCCCCCGTGACTCTTCCCTTCCCTGTGACTCTTTCCCCATCTCTCCCTCCTGTGTCTCTTTCCTCCCCCCCCCCCCCACTCTCCCCTGTCTTTTCCCCCATCTCCCTCCCCTGTGACTCTTCCCTTCCCTGTGACTCTTTCCCCCATCTCTTCCTCCTGTGTCTCTTTCCCACTCTCCCCTGTCTTTTCCCCCATCTCCCTCCCCTGTGTCTCTTCTCCTCTCCCTCCCCTTTGTCTCTTTCCACTTTACCCTCCCCCATGACTCTTCTCCCCTCCCTCGCTCCCTCCCCCGTGGCTCTTCTCCTCTCCCTCCCCTGTGTCGCTTTCCACTTTTCCCTCCCATGTGACTCTTCTCCTCCCCCTCCCCCGTGACTCTTCTCCTCCCCCTCCCCCGTGACTCTTCTCCTCTCCCTCCCCTGTGTCGCTTTCCACTTTTCCCTCCCATGTGACTCTTCTCCCCGCCCCATCTCCCTCCCCTGTGACTCTTCTACTCCCCTTTCCCCTGTGACTCTTCTACTCCCCTTTCCCCTGTGACTCTTCTCCTCGCCCCCTCCCTGTGTCTCTTCCCTTCCCTGTGACTCTTTCCCCATCTCTCCCTCCTGTGTCTCTTTCCTCCTCTCCCTCCCACCCACTCTCCCCTGTCTTTTCCCCCATCTCCCTCCTCTGTGACTCTCCCCTTTCCCTCCCCTGTGACTCTTCCCTTCCCTGTGACTCTTTCCCCCATCTCTCCCTCCTGTGTCTCTTTCCCACTCTCCCCTGTCTTTTCCCCTATCTCCCTCCCCTGTGACTCTTCTCTCCCTCCCCTGTGTCTCTCCTCTCCCTCCCCTGTGACTCTCTCCCTCCTGTGTCTCTTTCCGCCTCTGAACCCCCCCCCCCACATGTGCTCCCTCTGAGCGTTACACACAGTTTAGAAACTATATTAGTGAGTGTACCTTTTGATTAATCATATGTTGCTTGCCAAGCTGCTATTGCAACCTTTCAAGGGAACTGAATAGAGATCTTTTGTGCATCTATGTTGCCATATTTCTAGACAGCCACTGTCATACAAATACAGATTGATTTGAATTACAGGTGTGCATGTCCACATAGTGGATAACCAAGTCTGCAATTGTAAGAGGATATCCTTGTAGTCCTAAGTACTTTTTCTTTATATATAATTTATTTTTATTATTGAAATTGTTTTTTGTAATAGTTTCTTGAAAGGAATCTGATGCTGTGTGTTTGTTTTTTTTGTTTTTTTTAAGAGTCTCTACCTCTCTTTAAGACAGAGCTCACTACATGCAAAAAAGTCTCATTTATGGACTTTATATGCTGATTTTATTCATTCTTCCATGAATGTGAACAGACCCACATAAGCATTATTATATAGAAAGATACTGCAGCAAATTGCTATAACTTATATTCTTTATTTCCAGTTCTTCACCAAAAGATGCTGAATTTGACTGCGTTGTGGGACATCTGGAGGATATCATAATGGGTAAATATCATTGTGAATCTATTATATAGGATAGATTGCCATCATACATCTATCAACTGCCTGTCTCGCACCCCAACCTTACCTTCTAGATTGTAAGCTCTTCGGAATAGAGACCTACATTTTTGCACTAAATTGTATGTGCCTGTTTTATCTTTGTAATGTTGTACTTCTGTAAATAGGGCTGCAAAAAAATCCCAGGTCTCCTAAAAAATTGCCAGGTCTTTTTTACCTTTTAACTATGGAAATTAAAGCAGTGGGTCTCATACCACTCAGTGTTATTAACCAACAGTTAGATTATAGCATTATCTAGCTGAATTTTGAAATTCTATGAAAAGTATATACGCTGTCCATGTTGTATTGCAATACGCCATGCTTTTTATATGGCTGCATGAGAGCATATCAGCCAAGTTTGATTCCTCTTCTTTTTTTTCTTTTTTTTTTTTAAGATGATGAATTCCAGCTGCTACAGAGAAATTTTATGGACAAGTATTATAAAGAATTTGAGGACACTGAAGAAAACAAACTTACATACACACCAATTTTCAATGAATATGTAAGTTCTCTTGACATTTGTTTAACTTTTAAAGTGACACAGAAAAAAGGTTATTGCAACTTCAAAAAAATACACATACAATGTTTAATTACATCCAATTATTTATTGTAAGTGGAAGTACCATAAAGTTTATTTAGAGGTTGGTTATTTTATGTACTGAAATATCCACTCTCTAAGCTAATAGCTTTATTTACAGCAATTCATTAAGATTAGCCTTGGGTGGGATAAACATCATGGCCAGTTGAAAAAATGGTGATCGTGTCGGACGTTTAGGGAGGTGGGGAGGAGGGGAGAGCCACAGGGGAGGAAAGAGCCACAGAGGGAAAGTGGGAGGAAAGAGATACAGGGTAAGGGGAAAAATAAAAATGTTATCCCATCATTTATGACGGGCTATCGACTAGTCACGAATATAGTTTCTGTATGTGTGTAACGACATCAAGGGGGCGTGGTGGTGACGTCATTGGGGTGGGGCCTAAAAGCAGGAATTAATAGTGGTGGCAGCCATAATGCAGTTCAGAGACAGCACAGATAAAACACAGCACCAATAGACAGAGACCAGAGGAAGTGAGGTACAGCGAGTGAGCCACAGCATAGAGAGACAGACAGCAAAGTGAGTGAGTGAGAGGTAGGTAGAGATGGGCAGAGAGAGAGACACACAGCACAAAGAGACACCACATCGAGAGACAGACAGCAAAGTGAGTGAGGGAGAGGTACAAAGAGAGAGACACAGAGGGGTACAGAGTGAGAGTGCACATAAAGAAAGAGCGTACAGAGATAGGTCACAGACAGCACCGAGAGTGAGCGCCACAGAGGGAGGGGTACAGAGAGAGAGGTAAAGAGATGACAGAGCACACGCACACAGAGAGAGAGAGGGAGGGGTGCAGAGCCAACTGTGCACACACACACAGACCATTAAAGAGAACATTCTATAATACCGGGCAAGTTACTTGCTAGAAATAAAGCTCTGTTTTGGTTTGTAATGGTGATAAACTGTAAAATAATTAAATCCGCTAGGATATGCAAAATTACATCTCGATTAATTTATCAAACATTTTTTAGAAAGGGATGATCCTCTATGTCTATAGTCTAATGTGTTTTATGGATTAAAATGTATCTTTTAAAAATAGTCATTTGGTCCAAAATCTTCTTTTGGCTCCTAAAGTTAAAATTTTATTCGACACCTATTTGGACATTTTCATCATGGAATCTAAAACCTGATCGTGTTTTGCAAAGACTTGTAAATTGCAAATTTTAAGGATTGTTTTGCTCTAAACTAATGATATATATTTATAGATTTGTTTAGTGGAGAAGTTTATTGAGGAACAGCTGCTGGAGAGAATACCAACATTCAACATGAGTACATTCATCTCAACATTACAGTAAGTTATACAATTTTTGTTCTTTCTAGAAAGCTTGATGGATCACAGCACATTTACGTAAACGTATATGTCGTTTTAGTGGATCTCAACTGAGGACAATTGCTGCTAAATAGTAGACTTTAATGTAAAGAACCGTATCAATGGCTGGTGTTCTCACTCACTATTCTGAGCAAAATGACTCAGACTTAATATAAAATTTAACCTTTATTATTGTACACTAAAATATCATCAAAAAAATAAAATAAACGATGAAAATAAAAACAAAACTGTATCAGATGTGATATACAAATCACTGTTGGAAATTACTGATAGCCGATTAGCTCACAAGTGTGAATAATGAACATAGTTTGTATAAAGAGCTCTCCTATTATTGGGACCGCTCTGAAAAACTCAAAAGCCATCCAATGTTTCCTTTCACAGAAAGAATAATTACAACATTTCCCTAATAAAGGTGAGTACACCCCACCATTTAGTATGTATAGGGAAATGGTTAACCACATCCTCAGACCACCAGTATTCTGTAAATTATTTATAAAATGTATTCATCAAATACTGTTCATGATTTATATCCCTTAAGGAAGAGCTCTTACTTCTCTCTCACAAATTCTTAATGATCACTTGGGTCCTAATTCAGGGTATATGCCATGCTTGTATCGATTTAGCACTATTTTGACCACAGAGTTTTCTAGACTAAGCTCCTGCAGCCATGCATTAATATAATGCTATCACTGGTTATCTCCTCTTAGCACTAGGGTTTTTTCAAAGTTTGATTTCCACACTCCTACACAAGTGTAAATAAAAATTATAAGTGAGCTTCTACTTCTTTTTGGGATTTCTAGGACTGAATAATCACAACCATATCTCTCCAATGCTCACAATAGTTAAACACCATTTAACACTGGGTTTTGTAGCTAAGTAGCCACACTCAGGTACCCATGATGATCTTAGAATATGAATGTAATTCACTGAAAACATTGCTCTGTTATATCCACATTTTATGTAGTTTCTTTGTCAGAGAATTATTAAATCATCATTATGCATACGTCTGATCATCACATTTGTAACTAATCAGTCTTAACTGAGACATTCACACAGAGGCGTATATTGTAATTAGGTTGTTTTTACCACTAGTAGCTTTTATAATCTGATACCAGTTGCTGAGATTATCAATTGTATCAGTAATTTTCACATGCAACAGTATCTGTCAAAGTTGACACACTTTAAATCTGGTGCACTAATACACTATTGATATTCAAATGATGTATCCATTTGACAAAACCTTACATCAATAGCTCTGTAAGTATGCTGAATCATACTTAAAGGAGATATTCTATGTTATTCCATTTTTTTCATTCGTGTACCCACAGCCCTATTAAATTCCCCCAACGTGTAAAGCCGTAGCCTGTAAAGGAGCACACAAGACTTATGGTTATTAAATTGGCCTTGTAAAGATACCCGCAAACGACCTGCGGGAAAAACACTACGGAATTTTGAAATCTGAACTCTGTTGCCACATATACTTTGATCTGTCAAGCCTGTAACACTTACGTTCGAAAACTGCTATAGAAATTGCTACAAATCCACTGTCGTAGAAACCAGTAACCCGCAAATGGAGCCAAAAAGCCAACGGGTACTAGAGAGGACCCACAAGGGGTTTAAAGTCCTAACCGTAGTGCTGTAAATGCAAATATACACACCCTACTGTACTCGTAATTAAAACCCGTAAGGCTTTGAAATCTAACCTCCATTTTTCAGTGACGTAATGATGGCTATCTCATTTGCCATTGGCTCCGTCTAAACCCGCAACTATGGGTTTGCCGAATTGATCATCTTCACGGCTGCACGTGCAACGTGCACAAGAATGGTTTACGGAAAATTAATCCTGTTATATTTAAAAAACAGAATATATTACTTCTATTAAAAAAGACATACAGGAATTCTTTGAAATTAATAAGGATTCGGTAACGTCTGCTCTTTCAAAGCTTACACTCGAGGGATTTTAATTGCTAGATCAACTGAAATAAAGAGAAAACAGGGTAAAACATCTCTATATAAAATTAGAAAAGGTACATCAGGTTAACATGAAGAATTCAAGTAAAGATATTAGTAACAAAATAAAAGATATAAATAATCAAATCAAAAAAATTCTTCAGTTACAAGCTGATAATCTCTTATGGAGATATCAGCACATTTTCTATATGGCAATAAATCAGGGAAATATTTGGCTAATAGATTAAAGAAGCAGCACAACCAGAATAGGATTTTAAGAATTCAAGATGAAGAAGGTAAGATACACTTTCATCCTGATAAAATAAGCGAGGTATTTCAGGATTTTTACATGAAATTATATAACTTATATAATAATAAAAAGATACACTGTTTATTCCCCCAGCTAAAGAGGAAATTGAGGCCTTTCTCGCTAAAATCAAGTTCCCCACAATTTCAGGAAAAGATACCGTATATACTCGAGTAAAAGCCGAGTTTTTCAGCCCTTTTTTTTTTAAGGCTAAAAAGGGCCCCCTCGGCTTATACTCGAGTCACTCCCCCCCCCCCCCCCCCCCCTGTGTCTCTAACCCCCCCCCCCTGTGTCTCTAACCCCCCCCCTGTGTCTCTAACCCCCCCCCCCTGTGTCTCTAACCCCCCCCCTGTGTCTCTCTAACCCCCCCCCTGTGTCTCTCTAACCCCCCCCCTGTGTCTCTTTCCCTCCCCCTCCTCATCCTCAACCCCTCCTCACTTTACCCCTCTAAATACCTCCCCCTCTCCCTTTCCCCTCACCTTCATCTGCAGCTTCTCCTCCGGCCTCCGCTCCTTCCTGCGTCGGTACCCGGTATATGCTAATGACGTGACGTCACATGAGAACCACGTCATTAGCATTGGCTGGGTCAAGACGCCGGAAGGAGCGTGGAGGCCGGAGGAGAAGCTGCAGATGGAGGTGAGGGGAAAGGGAGAGGTATTTTGAGGGGTAAAGTGAGGAGGGGGGTTTCGAATGAGGAGGGAGGTTGAGGATGGGGGGGTTGAGGTTGAGGATGGGGGGGTTGAGGTTGAGGATGGGGGAGTTGAGGATGAGGATGGGGGGAGTTGAGGATGAGGATGGGGGGAGTTGAGGATGAGGATGGGGGGAGTTGAGGATGAGGATGGGGGGAGTTGAGGATGAGGATGGGGGGAGTTGAGGATGAGGATGGGGGGAGTTGAGGATGAGGATGGGGGCAGTTGAGGATGAGGATGGGGGGAGTTGAGGATGAGGATGGGGGGGTTGAGGATGGGGGGGGTTGAGGATGGGGGGGTTGAGGATGAGGATGGGGGGGTTGAGGTTGAGGATGGGGGGGTTGAGGAGGGAGGTTTAGGATGAGGAGGGGGGGTTGAGGTTGAGATGGGGTGGTTGAGGATGGGGGGGATGAGGATGAGGAGGGGGGGTTGAGGAAGGGGGGTTGAGGATGAGGAGGGGGTGGTTGAGGATGAGGAGGGGGGGGTTGAGGATGAGGAGGGGGTGGTTGAGGATGAGGAGGGGGGGGTTGAGGATGAGGGGGGGGGGGTTGAGGATGAGGGGGGGGGGGTTGAGGATGAGGAGGGGGGGGGGTTGAGGATGAGGAGGGTAATAAGGGAGGGGGGAAGAGACACAGGGGAGAGAGATGGACACAAGAAAAGGGCACACAAGAAGGGGACACAGGGGGCAGCACATTTCCCACCCTCGGCTTATACTCGAGTAACTCATTTTTCCCAGTATTTTGTGGTAAAATAGGAGGCCTCGGCTTATACTCGGGTCGGCTTATACTCGAGTATATACGGTATTCTTTCTCTGAGTGGTGAACTATTCTAATAACTGGAGCAGTGAGTTGGTTATTGCAGAAGAGGAAGCCTGTTTTGTCAATAACTATTTAGTTTTGTTAATCAGGGTCGAGTCACATTAATATGACCACTTCCTTTTGTGCTCAGCAGCGCATAGCCAATGAAATACGACATGTCGTGAGATGACTTGGTGGGTATATAAGGTGTCAATGAGTCATTCTGCAAACATATCAACCATGGCAGTCATGGGTAAAGCATGCAATTTGTCCGACTTTGAAAAGGGGATGATCATTGCCCTTTGGGCCAAGGGGGGCAGTATTTCTAAAATGGTGCAGTTTGTGAACTGTTTGTGTGCTGCTGTGGTTAAAGTGTACTGTGACTGGACAAACAGCACCACTGAGAATAAACAGCGTCAAAACTGTTGAGCAACATATGGCCAGAATTGTCCGGGAGTGGTTGAAGGAACACAATGAAGACTTCCAGGTATTTCCCTGGCCTCCAAATTTTTTGGGCTTTAACCACATTGAACACCTGTGGGACCACCTCGATCACCATGTTCTCCGTATGGATGCTCCACCACAAACTCTTCAGTAGCTGTTGAATGCACTGAAGTCTGCATGGCTCCAGCTACCCACGTCATCTAGCTGCTGTCCGTACTTCACACAGTGGTTAGTTTGGGTTATTAGCTGATGGTCATAATAATGTGATTGGACCATGTAGTATGGCTAGCAATGCATAGGAAGATCACCATAATTTGATCTGTAAACCTATTTGCAATGGATCTGATCCTATTAAGTTGTATTGCTTGTAAACTTGCCTTGCAGGTCACATCAACAGGAAATGGCTGGGGACATATTTGAGATGCTTCTCACATTTACAGACTTCTTGGCGTTCAAAGAAATGTTCATTGACTACAGAGCTGTAAGTATTGATTTAAATATTTTTTTAGACAACTGTTGCAAAAAATTTAAAATCTTCGAGTTAGCAAAAATATCAGAACTGAGGGTAGGAGGTCCAAACAAACAACTAGTTGTCGCCCGCCAGCTGTTTTCTTTGGCCCACTAAATGCTACGGAGTCTGCTCCCAGTTTTAATAGTTAAAGAAAACACTTGGAATGTCATATATAAATAGCCAAAAAGTTTAGTTATTCCATAACAAAATATATAAATATCAACATTTTACATATTTGCCTATACAAATTGTATTTTATTTGTATTCTTCCTATTGATTCACTAGCCATTATCAATCTGTTCCACCAGTTCACTAGTTGATAATATTATGGCCAATAATAATTTTGATTTCTTACATTCTCTTAAAGGTATTCTGTAGTCACATTTTTTTTTTTTATAAATAAAAAAAAAAATACTTGGCAAAGGGCAAAAGGTTTTAGAAAGTATAGAAATAAATCAAATACAACTTTTTTTTAACTGGTTCATTTAGCTGCTTTTTCATCACAATGAGATTTCCATTAGTCCTGTTGAAAGCCTTAGCATTTTGAGCAACTGCCTTTTCATTAAAGTAAATGGAAGCTGCCTATGCATTTCAGGCTGCTTCCCTACTGTAGAAGCAGATCCGCACAAATCAAAATGGAAACTTCTGCTGTGGCATATGTAATAACTGCTGTATGATTTATTTATTTTTTCTTCTTCCTAAAGCGTTTTGCCAATTATCAAATGTAGTTGATCACAATTCTATCACTATAGAGACATTTATAACTTGCTGTGTGGTATTTATTTTTCATCTAGGAAAAGGAAGGACGGGCTTTGGACCTGAGCAGCGGCCTCGTTGTGACGCCGTTATTCAACTCTTCAGTATCTTCATCATAGAGCAGTTTCAAGTGTTTTTGAAATTTTATTTCCTGTATTTATTTTCTATACATGTACATATTTTGCATTTCTACGGACCAGTCCTATTCACTTAGGCGTCTTTGCACTGCAGTTGAGCTGCACCCACATGCAACACACAATCCGCTTGCGGGCATTTAATGATTGTCCCCTCCTCTGAGTGTTCAGTTTCAATTCCTGAAGGAAATCATTTCTGCACATGAGTGTTTATGATAAAAGATGCATTAAATCATCCAGTTTTACTGCACTCTTCTTACCTGTTGTACCTATTGAAGTACTGTCTGATGACTTTGTGTGACATTGTTTTAAAACAAATGTTGGCTTTTATTCAGCTATTTGTTTACACTATATTAAATGTACAATAAAGTTACTTATTTATCAATTCTAGTTCTTCAACAGAATAGGTTATAATTAGCAAAATCCTTTTTAAAAATGTAAAACCGCTTAATAAAATAAAAGTTTAACTATGAAATGCTGGGTGCTATCATTATGGTTTGTTTATCTCTCTGGTTAATTGGATATTGGAAACCGTTAAAGTGAACTTAAAGGATATACTTCAAAACCATGTGAAGCTTTCAACAAAATAGCAACATTAGCAAGTCTACAAGTTTTTATACGCCGCTTGTCATGGGAGCTTCTGTGTTGGATAGCTAGTCTGCCTATAGAAAAATAGTGGAATAATTAGGACTAGATAAATATAACGTTTATTTATACACAACAGCGACAAATAAAATGATTTAAAAATGCCAAAAAAGGAAAACAGGGGAAATAAAATAAGGCAATTGTGTGGAATATATTGAACGTATTGACACAAAAATTGCATTATATATATATATATATATATACTCTCCTATTGGAGGGATACAATTATTCCAGCCTTTAGTCGAGGTCAAATTTTCTGAAATGGTAAATCCATTTTTCAAGTGTATTAGCCTGCTAGGTATATATGTCTACATATACAGTGGATATAAAAAGTCTAAACACCCCTGTTAAAAAGTCAGGATTCTGTGCTGTAAAAAAAATTAGACCAAGATAAATCATTTCAGAACTTTTTCCACCTTTAATGTGTACAACTCAATTGAAAAACAAACTGAAATCTTTTAGGTAGAGGGAAGGAAAAATATAAAAATAAAATAATATGGTTGCATAAGTATGCACAACCTTAAACTAATACTTTGTTGAAGCACCTTTTGATTTTATTACAGCACTCAGTCTTTTTGGGTATGAGTCTATCAGCGTGGCACATTTTGACTTGGCAAGATTTGCCCACTCTTCTTTGCAAAAACACTCCAAATCTGTCAGATTGCGAGGGCATCTCCTGTGCACAGCCCTCTTCAGATCACCCCACAGATTTTCAATTGGATTCAGGTCAGGGCTCTGGCTGAGCCATTCCAAAACTTTAATCTTCTTCTGGTGAAGCCAGTCCTTTGTTGATTTGGATGTATGCTTTGGGTCGTTGTCATGCTGAAAGATGAAGTTCCTCTTCATGTACAGCTTTTTGCCAATATTGACTGGTATTTGGAACTGTTCCTAATTCCCTCTATCTTAACTAAGGCCCCAGTTCCAGCTGAAGAAAATCAGCCCCAAAGCATGATGCTGGCACCACCATGCTTCACTGTGGGTATGGTGTTCTTTTGGTGATGTGCAGTGTTGTTTTTGCGCCAAACATATCTTTTGGAATTATGGCCAAAAAGTTCAACCTTTCATCAGACCATGACACCTTTTCCCACATGCTTTTGGGAGACTTCAGATCACAATGTAGCCTGGCTTGGATGTTTTTCTTCGTAAGAAAAGGCTTTCGTCTTGCCACTCTACCCCATAGCCCAGACTTATGAAGAATACGGGAGATTGTTGTCACATGTACCACACAGCCAGTACTTGCCAGATATTTCTGCAGCTCCTTTAATGTTGCTGTAGGTCTCTTGGTAGCCTCCCAGACCAGTTTTCTTCTCGTATTTTCATCAATTTTGGAGGGAGCTCCAGTTCTTGGTAATGTCACTGGTGTGCCATATTTTCTCCACTTGATGATGACTGTCTTCACTGTGTTCCATGGTATATCTAATGCCTTGGAAATTCTTTTGTACCCTTCTCCTGACTGATACCTTTTAACAATGAGATCCCTCTGATGCTTTGGAAGCTCTCTGTGGACCATGGCTTTTGCTGTGGGATGCGACTAAGAAAATTTCAAGAAAGAGCTACTAGAGAAGCTGAACTTTATTTGGGGTTAATCGGAGGCACTTTAAATGATGGCAGGTGTATGATGACTCCTATTTAACACGATTTGGAATGTGACTGCTTAATTCTGAACACAGCTACATCCCCAGTTTTAAGAGGGTGTGCAGACTTATGCAACCACATTATTTTTATTTTTTATTTTTCTTCCCTCCACCTAAAAGATTTCAGTTTGTTTTTCAATTGAGTTGTACAGTTTATAGGTCACATTAAAGGTGGAAAAAGTTCTGAAATGATTTATCTTTGTCTAATTTTTTTACAGCACAGAAACCTGACATTTTAACAGGGGTGTGTAGACTTTTTATATCCACTGTAGCTGTACTTTTAGACGTGCATTTGAATGTATAGAATCTGGCTCACTTAATATAACAAACTTGCAAATGTGTCCTAGAAACTTTCCCTATATATATTAACTGCTCATAGGATAAAGAGACATCCACATACATGCGCAAATCACATTTTTTTGCTCTTTGTGACACTGATCGCAAGTAGTACAATTCCTAAATAGAGACAAGCTCTATTCGCCATTTGAACAATAGGATCAAGTGTCAGAGTCTCTCTAAAGGGATGCTCAGGGGTTTACTAGGCCAATGCCATACAAGTCTAGGACTTCTAATAAAAGGACATCCGGCTGGACGGTAACTCTAATTTAACCACTTTAAATGTATATAAAAACAGCTAACTTCATGAAATGTATAGCCATAGATGGAAATTCCTATATTGCTATATTGCTAATTTGTACAGGGATGCAAGGGGCATTAAACTAGGCCAGAGAACTCGAAGGAATCGCGGGCTAAACACTACTTGACTTCCGATGTAGCAATGCGCATGTCTTGCGGGATGACGCATGCAGCATCGTTGCTAGGGCCTGACGCGTTTCGACATAGAACGTCTTTCTCAAAGGTAAAACTGAATTAAGCTGTAGGAATGAACTACTTATAGGTATTGGTTGCCTAGGCAACATACAATAGAGATATGGGGTCCTGTACAATAATTCCAAAATGTTGAGATGAGGAAGATCGCCATCACCTGGAGGGATGTAGTATTACAGGTCAAAGGCTAATAGGAGGACTATAAACATAGTAATATGGATATTAAGAGTACTGATTGTATTCAAAGTCAAAGGCTTAATAGAGAAAAGGAAACTAATGCAAAGGAACAAAAATGATAATATGAATATTAAGGAGTGATTTCTCATGGAGGTAAAGAAGAGGAATAAGGACTGGGTAGATCTCAGAGCTAAATACCCCTGTATCCATAATATATCTGGTAAATAGCCAGTGATATAATATAAAGGTAAACATGAGATGTGAAGGACAAAATCCATATCAAAATGTGTGAAAAGGAAGAAAGAATATCATTTAGTGATCCTGAAGTGAAAAATTACCATCAAAGTGTATTCTATATAATGTAGAAAATATGAAAAATAATAATATATATAAGTGATGAAATGTAAAGAGTGGAAGGCTTGGAACCAACAAGGGGTGGATACAAATAACCCATAAGTGATATTAAATCACAAGTGAATGAATGAAGTGAAAAGGAAAAATAAATATATGGAACCAAGACTGATCGATGAAAAGAACAAGTGACATACTGAAAATAAATAGATATGCAATAATCTAACATGGTGTGAATATACTACCATAAAATTGGATGCTTATACAAGCAAATAACAAATGTAAGTGGGGTGAGATAGTATTAACATACCTTACAAACTGCAAAAGAGTAAAGAAAGGTGTATATAACGCATAATAAAATTGACTAAAAAATAACATGTTAGATAAAGGGTGTGAAGGTAAAACCTTCATTTAACCCATTAGGAGCTTGTGCTTTAAGCTTGTATATCCAACGTGCCTCACATTGCAATAATGTCTTCTCAAGGTCTCCTTGTCTGGATCCTACATGGATTTTGTCTATTGCACAAAAAGATAGTACCTCACTTTGATTGTCGTGGTTATATCTTACATGGCGAGCAATTGGTGTATCCAGTGTATTCTTAATACTATATATATGTTCGCCCACTCTTCGGCGTAGTTGGCACCTTGTTTTGCCTACATAGATCTTCCTGCAAATGCAGGTAGCCACATAAACTACCGCCGTAGAACAACAATTCAAAAAGTCTTTGATTATGAATTTTTCCCCAGTTATGGGGTGTTCATATACTTTATCTGCAACATTTGCATTTGCTACACTTAAAGCACCCTGCTAATGGTTGTAGCCAGGTTCTAGGTTTTTATTCTTTAAACGAGCTGTGGACTAACATGTCCCTAAGATTTTTACCTCTACGGTAGGTGATAAAGGCATTTGATGTCAAAATGTCTTTTAAATCCTCAGCACTCTTTAGAAGGTGCCAGTGTTTTGATAGTCAGAGTCATAACCAAAAGTCATTATGCATCGTAGTTGTTTATTTTCTTTGTCCATTTGGTTATTCTTACTTAGGCCATTACGTAGTTCTGTTCTATTGCAGTTTGATGCATATTTAAAAGCAGATTTGTGGCATCTATTAGAATATCCTATATCGTAATTTATCTGCTTCCAATTTAAATCCCTCGTCAGAACTGCAATTTCTTCTTATTCAAAGGTATTGTCCTCTGGGAATCCCTCTTTTCAGGGGCTCAAAATGTTGTCTATCCCAGGTAAGTCGATAATTAGTGGCCGTATCTTTCCTATAGGTGATGGTGGACAATCTTCCATCTCCATCTTTTGTTATCAACAAGTCCAAAAAGGTAATAGATGAGAAACTTATCTCATAAGTAAATTTAAGACCCAAATCATTGGTGTTCAATTCAACCATAAATTTCTCAAATTCTATTCTGGTGCCTGTCCAGTCTACAAGAATATCATCTATAAAGCGCTGCAATACTATTGCATGTTCAGAGAGAGAAGGGCCAGAATCTTGGAAAACAAACTTTTCCTCCCACTATCCTAATAGTAGATTGGCATATCCAGGGGCACATGGTGTGCCCATGGCCATGTCCTTTTGTTGATGATACCATTTGTCATTGTATGTGAAATAGTTATGTTTTAACACATACTCTAGTAGGTAGAGTAGGAAGCTATTGAACTTGGTATGGGTAATACCCTTCATGCTCAGAAAATAGCTCAATGCTTCTATCCCATATTGATGGGGTATGCTACTATAAAGAGCCTCTACATCAATAGAGGCTAGCCATGAAGCATTAGGTATACAGAGGTCTTCCAACTGTTTAAGGATATCATTAGTATCCTTAACATATGATGGTAAACTCTCTACCATCTCCCTCAGGTGATAATCAATAAACATGCTAGCGTTGTGAGATAAATTATTTTTGCCAGATACAATGGGCCTACCTGGAAAAGGTACTTTTTTTCTTATGTAATTTTGGAAGGGAATAAAAGATAGAGATTGTTGGATATTTTGGGTATAGAAAATAATAAGTTTGGTCGTCAATGAGATCTTCCTCTTTGGCGTTATCCAAAATAGCTTTCAATAGTTTCTTTTTTTTTTTTTCATTACAAAGAATACAAAATACATACAAGCACATAAAATGGCAAGCATATCATATTTCAAAAACATCCTGACATTCAATCTAACAATGTTCCAAAAATGTACAAACTTTAAAAAAACAGTGAAATATTTAATTCTACAGAATATAGATACGAAATGATGTATACTATTCCCTCTTTTACCCATTGATAAAAGGGACCAAAGTGCATATCAACCCATTATTAACCCTTGTAACCTTAAATATCTTTTGTATTCTATTCTGGTTTAGACTTTATATAAGTTCTAGTATTTCATATTACCCACTTAGTATAAAAAAAAAATATCCAACCGTATCTCCCCAATTTGTACGAACCCACCATAGGTAAAAAATAAAACCGTGAGAAGTGACATTAAGGAATACTTATCCCATCTTTTCCATTTCTCCTTATCCTTTATTTTATTTTTCTGGGAATTACAGGCAAAATCTTTCTCAAGTTGTCTATTTCTTTTTAATATATTTATAATCTCATTCAGTGAGGGAATAATCCCTTCTTTCCATTTCAAAGCTATCAGCCATTTTGCAACTAATAACATGTTTAGTACCACTGCTTTTGCACTTTTATCCCAATGAGATGGAAATACAGTATATTAAATAAAACCAGCTCAGGGAAAAAAATAATAATCTCATTACAAATGACTGATAGATTCTGGATACATATATCCCATAATTCCTGAATCGATGGACAGAACCACCACATATGTGAGTGTGTACCTTCTTGACCACATTTCCTCCAACACAGCCTATTTCGTTCTTGTGAAATATTAGAAATTTTTACTGGATCACGGTACCATCTTTGATACAGTTTAAAATGTACTTCTCTAAGTGAAACACTTATTACATTCTTGTGAGTGAATTGTAACGTATTAAACCATACACTAGATTGAAATTCAAAACCCAGTTCCTCTTCCCATCATTGGTAAGGTTTTCACAGGTGAGTTTGTACTATATAGAACTCCTCTAATCCCTGTAATATTGATTTTGGCTTTAGTCATTACTATTTTTCTCTCAAAGAGGATAGGCTCTCCATTAAGGACTAGTTTACCCAGTAGTTTTTCCATTCGTAGTTTCAGTGAATTATACTGTAACCAGAAACTCAACGGTACCCCTCTTTCTCTCCTTAGATTGTCAAAGGGAACATCTGGAAAAATTTCAGCTCCGAATTACCATTGGTCAGGTTCATGGCATGGAATATTGCAGTTGCTTGATAGTATTGTTCAAGATTTGGGGTCCCAAGACCCCCTTCCCAATACCTCCTATTTAAAATCATATTTTTAACTCTGAAGTTTGCTACTTTATTGATATATTTATCCATAATAACTTGGAATCTCTTTGAAAGTTCTTTTGGGATTTTGCATTGGAATGCACCTAAAAAGATATAACACTAGGCAAAACAAACATTTTGATTGCAGCTTTTCTGCCCATCCATGACAAGTTCAACTTACGCCAAGAATCTAATATAACTTTTATATCATTAAATACAGAATTATAATTATTTCTAATTATCTTATGCCAGCAAGGTGAGCATTCGATACCAAGATGTGTAAAATGGTTAGATGACCAGTCAAAGTCAAACTTTCCTTTGAGCTGAGCTTTTGTTATACCATCAATGCTAATCATCAACACCTCTGTCTTACTTTGATTGATCTTATAATAGGAGATAAGGCCATATTGTTGAATTACCTTCATTAGGTATTCTACTGAGTTTAGTGGTTCTGCTGTTGTAATAATTATGTCGTCTGCAAATAAAGTTATTTTTGAATTTACCTTTCCTATAGCAACACCCGTAATATTAATATCACCTGCTAATGGCTCTATAGCTAAAGCAAAAATAAGTAGGGACAGAGGACATCCCTGCCTAGAGCCATTACTGATACTGAAACTACTGTATCTGTTTCAAACCAAGATCCACATATGAAAGCACAATTATTGGAATATAACGCCATAATACTCCTAATAGCCTTATCACTAATGCCAAATTTCCTTAACGTCATTACTAAGAACTCCCAATTCAAGCGTTTAAAAGCCTTTTCCGCATCTATTGCAAGAGCTAGAGCAGGAATCTTTTTTAGTTTGCAATAATCTAAGATATCAAACAATTTTCTTGTATTATCCATTCCTTGTCGTTCTTTTAGAAACCCTGATTGGTCATAATTAACTAGAACTTTCATTAATTTACTTAGCCTTTTTGCTATTATCCCTACATAGAGTTTAATATCAATATTTAAAAGCGATATTGGTCTATAGTTAGAACATTTATTCTCTGGTTTCCCCTCTTTATGGATAGTTACAATTACGGCTTGAAGAGATTTGGCAGTGGCAGAGCCAGATAATCTGATTTCATTAAAACTATCCTTTAAATACGGACTCAATAGCTTAGAAATGTTTTGAAAAAAGAAACCCTATAGCCCATCTGGACCTGGGGACTTATTAGGCTTAAGGGCTCTAATAACCTCTTCTATTTCTGTTAAGGACATTTCTTCCTCTAATTTCTCAGACTGTACATCAGAGATTTGGGGCAGCTGGATGGAGTCCAAAAATTCTGATATTAATTCTTTGGTAGGTTTACTTACTTCCCTGCATGCCTCTCGATCATATAGATCTTTATAATAGTCTAGGAAAATTCTTCCGATCTGTTCAAGGAGCCTATGGGATTTCCCCTTCTTGTCCAGCATCTCTGAAATGGTCTTGGGCCTACTATTGTCTCTAAACAGATTAGCAAATAGATTATTGGCCTTGTTAGCACAATGATAATATTTTTGCTGCGTTCTCCCGATGTTCTTATCAATTTTTACTTGATGAATCTCTCTTATTGATTTTCGAATACTCAAGATTTCTAACCCTGTATCTTTATTGGGATCTAATTTATATTTATAATTATATTTATATTTATATATATAGTTCACCACAACAATCTTTTTATTTACTGTATTTATATATATAATCTATATTTATATAGGTCCCTGAGGGATTTCCCTCTTTCTCTTTTTTTCTTTGACGCTAATGAAATCAAATTACCCCTTAGGAAGGCCTTCAGAGAGTTCCAAAATGTAACGTTAGAAGTAATATTTTTCCTATCCACTCCCGCCTCCAACACCATATTCCTATCTCCAGCAACTATTTATATTCCCTTTCTTAACCTATTGATCCTTTTTAACATTCTATTTAGAAAGCCATTTTGTTTTTGATTAGGAGCATACAAGTTAGCTATAGTATAATAGACATCATTAATTGATCCAGCCCATATAGAGTATCTCCCTCCCGGGTCAGTTTGTGTAAAACATTCTCTGACGCGATTGCTTTTATGCATTAGAATAGCAGTACCTCTAGACTTCGATTTATAATTAGAGACTGTACAAGTATCATACAGGGGACTCAAGGAAATAATTTTCCTGCCTACCCAGTGAATCTCTTGTACACAAATAATATCTACCTTCTCTACTTGAAAAAACCTTGAAATAACTTTCAACCCTCTTACATTGTAAGTAATAAATATGATGGGATCAGTCATAATTTACCAGAGTATCTATGAGAAAGCAGCAGTAACGCCCCAAAAAGGTTGTATACCCTTGGGTACCCTTAAATATTGAAAAAGTACACATACAATACTTTGAAATCCTGGAACAATTAGGACATAAATAGTACACCAATACATACTAAAAAAAACATACATAAAAACAACAACCATACATATTCCCCCTTGATGGAAAAATACTTTTCTAATCCGTCATTGTTGGCTTAGGTAGTGGACAGCAAGAGGACTACTGGCCACACCCACCGGAGCTACACCTTGGTCTCCATTATGCACCACTGCTTTTACTCTTTGTAATAGTTAGAGAGTTCGGCAGGACCTTATAGATGACCATCATAGATATATAGTGACTAAGGAATAGTACTAATCTTTAATTTGTCCCACCTATCAGTACTAAACTCATATCTTAGGCACTTCATCTTTCTTTTGTCTCTCAGACTTTTTGCCACTCCTCCTGTGATTTCTCTCATATTACCTCATCATGTTGAATATTTTGGTGTAATAGGAATCTCTTAGCCTCCTTTAGCGATTTAATAATAAAATTCTGTTCTCCTCTAGTTATAAGTACTTTTGCAGGGTGACCCCATTTATGTACAATTTTTTCTTCCCTTAAGATTTTAGTAAAATCCCTAAACTCTCTCCTTTTTTGCAAAGTTTCAAAGGGAAGATCTAGGAAAATTTGGACTTTATCATACGGAGGAGAAAACTTTTTTAGTTGGCTACTTTTATTTAATATTTTTTGTTTGTAGGAGTAACACTGCAGTCTAACTAAAATGTCCCTCGGGACTTCCTTCCATAGATTAGGGGATAATGGTAGTCTATACACTATTTCAATCCTATTTTCCCCTTCCTCTGGGCTTAAGTCCATAGACTCAAATTTTTTAATACATATTCTTTTAAAACATTGGGACCAATAGATTCAAAGATCCCTCTTACTCTTAAATTATTCCTTTGTGACACTTCATCAATTCTATTTTCTATTTTCTATAGAATTTTTCTATTCCATTTTCTATTTATCATCTTCCAATTTTTTAACTTGCACTTTTAATTTTTGATTTTCTTCCCAAATTTCCTCATGTCTTTTCTCGACAAGTGTACATCTCTCTACAATAGCAGCCATTGTTTTAGCATTATTAGTTAGTTCTGTAGCAATTTGGTTTTGAAGGGAGCTCTGAAAGTCACTTAGTATATTCTTTAATAGAGATACTGTCAAAATTTCCTTATCTAGTTGTTTAGGGGAGTTCGACTCTTCTACCAAAGATGAATTATCTGAGTTTAAAGAATTATAAGTAGATAGATCCTCTGCAAGGGAGAGTTGAAGAAGCGGATTAACCTTATTAGTTTTCCCTCCTTTACCTCTATGTGAGAGGATTGCAGAAGTTCTTGTAGACATTTGTTTTTTCTTTTTCTTTATTCTTTCCTTTCAAGGTAGTTTGATACATTTCCCTCCAGTTAATCACCAATCCAATTCCTTTTACAGTTTCAATAAAAAATTTCTCCCAACTACTCGTAGTATATATCTCCACATTTACCTTATACCCAGGATACAACCTGGCAACACGTAATACACGATATCCTTATCTCCCTTTACATCAATATTAATATCGACCTTAGAATTACAGGAAGGGAAAAAAGGGAGTATATAAATATCATAACCTTGCATCCAAACCGCTGATCCCATTTGCTACTTCCACTTGAGTTTCCCATACCAATATTTTTAAGTACTTATGTGCTTAAATATTTCACTTAGATAATAGCAAGAAGACCTATATTTGCCCAATATCACAATCTAGCAATACCTTCCACCCCACCCAAGAGTTATTCTTGTTCAAAGTCCCAGTAAACAAAGTAATTAATCAGATATAAATTATTCAAAAATAACAGTCTTGGGATCCCATCGACTTGGGTTTTACTTGTATATAGCTCCTAGCCACTTAAAGAATACTTATGTATAATAGAACAGTTGATTGGTGAATGTAATCCTCCGATTGGAACCTTACACATAAATATGCATTCAGACATTCTTGATAATTAAGGTGTTTCATGTGGTAAGTTGATGATCCTAAGTAGCCTTCGGGGTCTCTATCACCGATCCCTTATTGAGACATATATACAAACAGAGTCCGATGGACTTTATGCCTTTAAGCTTTAAATGTGTTCTCGAGATCTCGCTCTGATGCTCTTTTTTACTGCAGTGTCACCTTTCTCAAACTTCGGTGATACAGGTAGCTGGATCTCCTACTCCCATCTTGGGGTAATTTTAAATGCGCAGGTTTTTAACTTTTCATTACTCTTGACAGTTAATATCCTTTCTGTGCTATGTAGGTACTCTTGCAAGCTTTTGGGAGCTCTATCACTGACCCCTTAGACGTGCTTAAAAGCATTCATAATACAGTAATCTTAATACCCCCTGATCTATATATTTGTTCTTGAGATCTTCCTCTTAACCGCTATGTATTTATACTTAAGATCTTCTTCTTAACCACTTATAGCGAGTTGTAGTTTGTTAGAAGTTTACAAGCCATTATATACTCTTATTGTAGTTGATCAGATCAAACCCCCTCTCCATTCTCTCCTTTATTGTCTGCTTATAGCATAGGCTGTTATTTATCGTGTGCTACACAAGCCAGGCAATGTTATGGCTGAATCTTACCAGAGTTACCAGGGATTCAAATGCCATTATTCATTTAGAGTGTTTTCTTCCATTCAGACTTAAATTATCAATCCTGGTCCGAATCTCTCTCTGTGCTTGCTTTATTTAGCGCAGGTTAATGCTGATAGAATACTGATACAAGCCTGGTAACGATTTAGTGCAAGATGATCTCCACTCACAGCCTCATCTCTCTGTGTCTGTAGCACCTCAGGGCGTCTGCGATATTCGCCTCGGCATATGCAGTGTCAGTCTCAGCGTGTAATCTCTGCTGTATCCGCCTGAGCATGTGATCTCTAGAGTGCCCACCTCAGGATATGCGGTATCCGCCTCAGCGCGTGATCTCTGCGGTATCCGCCTCAGCTTGTAATCTCTGCGGTATCCGCCTCAGCGTGTGATCTCTGCGGTATCCGCCTCAGTTTATAATCTCTGCGTTGTCCGCCTCAGCGTGTGATCTCTGCGGTATCTGCCTCAGTTTGTAATCTCTGCGGTATCCGCCTCAGTGTGTTATCTCTGGAGTGCCCACCTCAGGATATGCGGTATCCGCCTCATCGTGTGATCTCTGCGGTATCTGCCTCAGCTTGTAATCTCTGCGGTATCCGCCTCAGCGTGTGATCTCTGCGGTATCCGCCTAAGTTTATAATCTCTGCGGTTTCCGCCTTAGCTGTGCCCGTCTCAGCATATGTTATATCCGCCTCAGCTTGTGATCTCTGCGGTATCCGCCTCAGCTTGTAATCTCTGTGGTGTCCACATTAGCTGTGCGATATCCGCCTCAGCATGTGATCTCTGTATCACCTTGTGGTGTCCGCCTCAGCGTATGGTCTCTACTCAAGCTGCATTCCCATCTGTGTATAATGCCTTACAGCGTCTTCATCGTCTATGACGTCCGCCTCAGAGTGCGCAGTATCCACTGCTCTCACTCAGCATGGTGTCTCGCGATGTTTCTAGAGAGTCAGGTGTGCTTCGGAAAAGGCGCCAACACGCCTACAGACTAGCTCCCCACCATCCTAAAGCCCCCCCAGTAGATTCCTACTGTTTGTAAAAAGGATGGTGGGGGTAGCTCTGAGTGAGAGCAGTGGATACTGCGCACGCTGAGGCGGACGCCATAGACGACGAAGACACTGTAAGGCATTATACACAGATGGGAATGCAGCTGTGAGTAGAGGCCATACGCTGAGGCGGACACCACAAGGTGATACAGAAATCACACGCTGAGGCGGATATCGCACAGCTAAGGCGGACACCGCAAAGATTACAAACTGAGGCAGATACCGCAGAGATCACACGCTGAGGCGGACAACGCAGAGATTATAAACTGAGGCGGATACCGCAGAGATCACACGCTGAGGCGGATACCGCAGAGATTACAAGCTGAGGCGGATACCGCAGAGATCACACGCTGAGGCGGATACCGCATATCCTGAGGTGGGCACTCTAGAGCTCACATGCTGAGGCGGATACCGCAGAGATTATACGCTGAGACTGACACCGCATATGCCGAGGCGAATATCGCAGACGCCCTGAGGTGCTACAGACACAGAGAGATGAGGCTGTGAGTGGAGATCATCTTGCCCTAAATTGTTACCAGGCTTGTATCAGTATTCTATCAGCATTAACCTGCGCTAAATAAAGCAAGCACAGAGAGAGATTCGGACCAGGATTGATAATCTAAATCTGAATGGAAGAAAACACCCTAAATAAATAAAGGCATTTGAAACCCTGGTAACTCTGGTAGGATTCAGCCATAACATTGCCTGGCTTGTGTAGCACACGATAAACAGTCTATGCTATAAGCAGACAATAAAGGAGATATTGGAGAGGGGGTTAGATCTGATCAACTGCAATAAGAGTATATAATGGCTTGTAAACTTCTCAAAAACGACAACTCGCTATAAGTGGTTAAGAAGAAGATCTTAAGTATAAATACATAGCGGTTGAGATCCAGCTACCTGTATCACCAAAGTTTGAGAAAGGTGACACTGCAGTAAAAAAGAGCATCAGAGCGAGATCTCGAGAACACATTTAAAGCTTAAAGGAATAAAGTCCATTGGTCTCTGTTTGTATATATGTCTCAATTAGGGATCGGTAAGAGAGACCCCGAAGGCTACTTAGGATCATCAACTAACCACATGAAACACCTTAATTATCAAGAATATATGAATGCATATTATGTGTAAGGTGCCAATCGGAGGATTACATTCGACAATCAACTGTTCTATTATACATAAGTATTTCTTAAGTGGCTAGGAGCTAGATACAAGTAAACCCAAGTCGATGGGATCCCAAGACTGTTATTTTTGAATAATTTATATCTGATTAATTACTTTGTGTACTGGGACTTTGAACAAGAATAACTCTTGGGTGGGGTTGGAAGGTATTGCTAGATTGTGATATTGGGCAAATATAGGTCTTCTTGCTAAATAACTAAGTGAAATACTTAAGCACATAAGTACTTAAAAATATTGGTATGGGAAACTCAAGTGGAAGTAGCAAATGGGATTTGATGCAAGGTTATGATATTTATATACTCCCTTTTTTCCCTTCCCATAATTCTAAGGTCGATATTAATATTGATGTAAAGAGAGATAAGGATATCTTGTATTACGTGTTGCCAGGTTGTATCCTGGGTATAAGGTAAATGTGGAGATATATACTACGAGTAGTTGCGGGAAATTTTTTATTAAAGCTGTAAAAGGAATTGGTTTGGTGTTTAACTGGAGGGAAATGTATCAAACTACCTTGAAAGGAAAGAATAAAGAAAAAGAAAAAAAAATGTCTACAAGAACTTCTGCGATCCCCTTACAAAGAGGTAAAGGAGGGAAAACTGATAAGGTTAATGCGCTTCTTCGGAGGATCTATCTACTTATAATTCTTCAAACTCAGATAATTCATCTTTTGTAGAAGAGTCGAACTCCCCTAAACAACTAGATAAGGACATTTTGACAGTATCTCTATTAAAGAATATACTAAGTGACTTTCAGAGCTCCCTTCAAAACCAAATTGCTACAGAGCTAACTAATAATGCTAAAACAATGGCTGCTATTGTAGAGAGATGTACACTTGTCGAGAAAAGACATGAGGAAATTTGGGAAGAAAATCAAAAATTAAAAGTGCAAGTTAAAAAATTGGAAGATGAAGTAAAAAATTTGAAAGTTAGCCAAAATAGAATTGAGGAAGTGTCAAGAAGGAATAATTTAAGAGTAAGAGGGATCTCTGAATCTATTGGCCCCAAGGTTTTAACAGAATATGTATTAAAACTATTTGAGTCTATGGACTTAAGCCCAGAGGAAGGGGAAAATAGGATTGAAATAGTGTATAGACTACCATTATCCCCATATCTATCGAGGGAAGTCCTGAGGGACATTTTAGTTAGACTGCAGTGTTACTCCTACAAACAAAAAATATTAAATAAAAGTAGACAACTAAAAAAGTTTTCTCCTCCGTATGATAAAGTCCAAATTTTCCTAGATCTTCCTTTTGAAACTTTGCAAAAAAGGAGAGAGTTTAGGGATTTTACTAAAATCTTAAGGGAAGAATTTTTTTTATATATATGGGGTCACCCCGCAAAAGTATTTATAACTAGAAGAGACCAGAATTTTATTATTAAATCCCTAAAGGATGCTAAGAGATTCCTATTACACCAAAATATTCAACATGATGAGGTTTTTCCTGAGGTAATACAAGAGAAATCACAGGAGGAGTGGCAAAAAGTCTGAGAGACAAAAGAAATATGAAGTGTCTAAGATATGAGTTTAGTACTGATAGGTGGGATAAATTAAAGATTAGTTACATATAGTTACATAGTATTTAAGGTTGAAAAAAGACTTTCAGTCCATCAAGTTCAACCTTTTAAGATCTCCTCTGATCTGCAATATGAGGATTAACTATTAATTCATTAGTTGTTAATTAATTATTAATCAATTATTTAATTATTTAAGTGAGACTTACCCAATTGTCTCAAAGGGAAATGTAAAAAATTTGGATCAATATTCTCTCTCTAATTATCCATGATAACCCTGAATTCCCTTTTTAATTAGAAATAAATCTAGTCCCCTTCAAAGTTATCTATCGAATTCGCTGTCACCACCTCCTCTGGTAGAGAATTCCACAGATTAACCACCCTTACTGTGAAGAACCCCTTTCTTTCTTTGAGGTGGAATCTTTTTACTTCTTATCTCAAGGGTTTTCCTCTTGTCAATTGAAAACCTCTTGGCACAAAAAGCTCCCCTGACAAATCTTTATACTGACCCTGGATGTATTTATATAAGGTAATCATATCTCCTCTTAGACGCCTTTTTTCTAGAGAAAATAAGTTTAATTTGGTTAGTCTTTCTTCATAACTTAGCCCCTCCATTCCCCTTATTAGTTTTGTTGCCCTTCTCTGTACCTTTTCCAGCTCTAAAATGTCCTTTTTATGAAGTGGTGCCCAAAATTGTACTCCATATTCCAAATGAGGGCGTACTAGAGATTTGTATAGTGGCAGAATTATATTTGCTTCCCTGGCTTCTATACCCTTCTTAATACATGCTAATATTTTATTGGCCTTTGCAGCTGCTGCATGGCTTTGAGCACTGTTACCTAGGTGGTTGTCCACAAGCACTCCCAAATCCCTTGCAATATCTGATACACCTAGATTTGCTCCATTAAGATTATAAATTGCATGGCTATTTTTCCTTCCCAGATGCATAACCTTACATTTATTCGTATTAAATCTCATCTGCCATTTTGATGCCCATTCCTCAATTTTATGTAAATCCCCTTGGAGGGAAAGCACATCATTATCTGATATAATTACCTTGCACAACTTTGTGTCATCAGCGAAAATGGAGACCCCACACTCCAATCCTACCTCTAAGTCATTAATAAATATGTTAAAAAGGAGAGGACCTAATACTGAACCCTGAGGAACCCCACTTACCACATTAGTCCAATCGGAATATGTTCTATTTACAACAACCCTTTGCTTCCTGTCTTTGAGCCAGCTCTCAATCCATGAGCAGATATTTACTGCAATTTCTGTATCCCTTAGTTTGCCCAATAGTCTCCCATGTGGCACTGTATCAAAAGCCTTTGCAAAATCCAAAAAGACTACATTCACTGAGTTGCCTTGATCCAGGTTTCTACTATCCTCCTCATAGAAACTAATTAGATTTGTTTGACATGACCTATCCCTCATAAATCCATATTGACTCCTACTTATAATCCTGTTCAAATAGACATATTCTTGTATATTATCCCTTATTAACCCTTCTAAAAGCTTCCCCACTACAGAAGTGAGGCTCACTGGTCTATAATTCCCCAGATTTGCTCTTGCTCCCTTCTTAAATATAGGTATCACATCAGCTTTTCTCCAATCATCTGGTAGAGACCCTGTGTTGAGTGAATCTTGAAAAATTTAATATAATGGTTTGGCTATTACAGAACCCAGTTCCCTTAGTACCCTTGGATGTATTCCATCAGGACCCGGGGCTTTATTAACATTTATTTTTTCCAACCTCTTTTGGATTACTTCCTGTGTTAACCAATTATTTGGCAAAGGTAGTGTAGCCCCATTATGTTGCAGTGTCCCAACCACTTGTACCTCCCTTGTGTATACCGAAGAAAAGAACCTATTTAGCTCATCTGCCTTTTCCTGGTCACTAATTTTCAGACAGCCTGTTTCACATTCTAATGTTCCTATAAAGTAATTAGTAATATTCCTTAGTCACTATATATCTATGATGGTCATCTATAAGGTCCTGCCGAACTCTCTAACTATTACAAAGAGCAAAAGCAGTGGTGCATGATGGAGACCAAGGTGTAGCTCCGGTGGGTGTGGCCAGTAGTCCTCTTGCTGTCCACTACCTAAGCCAACAATGACGGATTAGAGAGGTTGTTGTTTTTATGTATGTTTTTTTTCGTATGTATTGGTGTACTCTTTATGTCCTAATTGTTCCAGGGTTTCAAAGTATTGTATGTGTACTTTTTCAATATTTAAGGATACCCAAGGGTATACAACCTTTTCGGGGCGTTACTGCTGCTTTCTCATAGATACTCTGGTAAATTATGACTGATCCCATCAAATGTATTACTTACAATGTAAGAGGGTTGAATACACCCTATAAGAGGAAAGTTATTTCAAGGTCTTTTCAAGTAGAGAAGGCAGATATTATTTGTGTACAAGAGACTCACTGGGTAGGCAGGAAAATAATTTCCTTGAGTCCCCTGTATGATACTTGTGCAGTCTCCAATTATAAGTCGAAGTTTAGAGGTACTGCTATTCTAATGCGTAAAAGCAATCGCGTGAGAGAATGCTTTACACAAACTGACCCGGAAGGCAGATACTCTATATGGGCTGGATCAATTAATGATGTCTATTATACTATAGCTAACTTGTATGCTCCTAACCAAAAACAAAATGGCTTTCTAAATAGAATGTTAAAAAGGATCAATAGGTTAAGAACGGGAATATTAATAGTTGCTGGAGATATGAATATGGTGTTGGAGGCCGGAGTGGATAGGAAAACAGACAAAATAGCAATCTCAAATAAAGAAAATATAGGAGTTTCACGTACATTTCAAGATACGTTGCTAAGATATAAATTGTATGACGCATGGCGGACGTTCCACCCTGGGGAGAGAGATTATACCTTTTACTCTAATCGCCATGCGACATACACAAGAATAGATTACTGTTTGGTAGATGAAGAGGCTATAAATATAGTTGTAAGACTTGACATTGGAAGTATTGGAGATTCAGACCACGCTAATGTTACTATGTATATTAATAAGCCATGGAACAAAATAAGATCAAAAAGATTCAGAATTGAACAGTCATTATTCAAATTAAGTAGCGACAGGGACCTTGTTTCTAAGTCCATGGAGGAATATATAAAATTTAATAAGGATTCAATTACTTCTAAGGTTACATTTTGGAACTCTCTGAAGGCCTTCCTAAGGGGTAATTTGATTGCATTAGCGTCAAAGAAAAAAGAGAAAGAGGGAAATCCCCCTGGGACCTATATATTCAATTAAACAATGCTAACAGCATAAATAAATTAGATCCTAATAAAGATACAGGGTTAGAAATCTTGAGTATTCAGAAATCAATAAGAGAGATTCATCAAGTAAAAATTGATAAGAACATCTGGAGAATGCAGCAAAAATATTATCATTGTGCTAACAAGGGCAATAATCTATTTGCTAATCAGTTTAGAGACAATAGTAGGCCCAAGACCATTTCAGAGATGCTGGACCAGAAGGGGAAATCCCATAGGCTCCTTGAACAGATCGGAAGAATTTTCCTAGACTATTATAAAGATCTATATGATCGAGAGGCATGCAGGGAAGTAAATAAACCTACCAAAGAATTAATATCGGAATTTTTGGACTCCATCCAGCTGCCCCAAATCTCTGATGTACAGTCTGAGAATTTAGAGGAAGAAATGTCCTTAACAGAAATAGAAGAGGTTATTCGAGCCCTCAAGCCTAATAAGTCCCCAGGTCCAGATGGGCTATAGGGTTTCTTTTTTCAAAAATTTTCTAAGCTATTGAGTCCGTATTTAAAGGATAGTTTTAATGAAATCAGATTATCTGGCTCTGCCCCTACCAAATCTCTTCAAGCTGTAATTGTAACTATCCATAAAGAGGGGAAACCAGAGAATAAATGTTCTAACTATAGACCAATATCGCTTTTTAATATTGATATTAAACTCTATGCAGGGATAATAGCAAAAAGGCTAAGTAAATTAATGAAAGTTCTAGTTAATTATGACCAATCAAGGTTTCTAAAAGAACAACAAGGAATGGATAATACAAGAAAATTGTTTGATATCTTAGATTATTGCAAACTAAAAAAGATCCCTGCTCTAGCTCTTGCAATAGATGCGGAAAAGGCTTTTAAACGCTTGAATTGGGAGTTCTTAGTAATGACGTTAAGGAAATTTGGCACTGGTGATAAGGCTATAAGGAGTATTATGGCGTTATATTCCAATAATTGTGCTTTCATATGTGGATCTGGGTTTGAAACAGATAGTTTCAGTATCCGTAATGGCTCTAGGCAGGGATGTCCTCTGTCCCCATTTATTTTTGCTTTAGCTATAGAGCCATTAGCAGAAGTGATATTAATATTACGGGTGTGGCTATAGGAAAGGTAAATTCAAAAATAACTTTATTTGCAGATGACATAATTATTACAACAGCAGAACCACTAAACTCGGTAGAATACCTAATGAAGGAAATTCAACAATATGGCCTTATCTCCTATTATAAAATCAATCAAAGTAAGACAGAGGTGTTGATGATTAACATCGATGGTATAACCAAAGCTCAGCTCAAAGGAAAGTTTGACTTTGACTGGTCATCTAACCATTTTACACATCTTGGTATCGAATTCTCACCTTGCTGGCATAAGATAATTAGAAATAATTATAATTCTGTATTTAATGATATAAAAGTTATATTAGATTCTTGTCGTAAGTTGAACATGGATGGACAGAATAGCTGCAATCAAAATGTTTGTTTTGCCTAAAGTGTTATATCTTTTTAGGTGCATTCCTATGAAAATCCCAAAATAACTTTCAAAGAGATTCCAAGTTATTATAGATAAATATATCAATAAAGTAGCAAACTTCAGAGTTAAAAATATGATTTTAAATAGGAGGTATTGGGAAAGGGGTCTTGGTACCCCAAATCTTGAACAATACTATCAAGCAATTGCAATATTCCATGCCATGAACCTGACCAATGGTAACTCTGAGCTGAAATTTTTCCAGATAGAAAGTATACTAATGTTACAGGCAAATGTGGGGAATATAATTTGGAATTAATCAGTGAACATGAAAGGTCTTAGTAATATTTTACCCGGTTCAAGATTTTGCCTTAAGAGTTGGTATAGTGTAAATATGAAATACAAGTTGGCTCCGTTTCCATCACCAATGATACCTTTGACAATGTTTCAGAAAAATTCGAATTATAGTGACAATGTTAATTGGGCTCAATGGAATTTAAAGAGTTTAAAGGATATATATATAGGAACAAAGACTTTGTTCCTTTTGACAATCTAAGGAGAGAAAGAGGGGTATCGTTGAGTTTCTGCTTACAGTATAATTCACTGAAACTACGAATAGGAAAACTACTGGGTGAACTAGTCCTTAACAGAGAGCCTACCCTCTTTGAGAAAGATAGTAATGACTAAAGCCAAAATCAATATTACATGGATTAGAGGAGTTCTATATAGTACACACCCGCCTGTGAAAACCTTACAATGATTAAATGGGAAGAGGAACTGGGTTTTGAATATCAATCTAGTGTATGGTTTAATACGTTACAATTCACTCACAAGAATTTAATAAGTGTTTCACTTAGAGAAGTAGATTTTAAACTGTATCAAAGATGGTACTATGATCCAGTAAACATTTCTAATATTTCACAAGAACGAAATAGGCGATGTTGAAGGAAATGTGGTCAAGACTATACACACTCACATATGTGGTGGTTTTGTCCATCGATTCAGGAATTATGGGATATATGTATGCAGAATCTATCAGTCATTTGTAATGAGATTATAATGTTTTCCCCTGAGCTGGTTTTATTTAATAAAACTAAATCAATGATTGGTCAGTATGACACATTGCACAACAAGTACTACAGAGTCTGTTTCTGCATATGCTGCAGTGTGCACATTTATACAGAGATGATTTATTTTATTTTATAAGAGAGCTTAAACTGTTGCATGGCCTTAATCTATCCCTTTAAATGGTCCCTACATCATATAAAGTACCTAGATATTCATATCCCTAAGTTTACTAAACAGATATATGATGCCAATTGCCCCATTAAAATGAACACTCTCCCTAAACTGCTATACCTTTTTAGGACTATACCATCATCGATCAATCTAAAAGACATAGCAAAAAATGTACTTTTTTAAATATGCCTGTAAAATAAACACATCTAAAAGACATAGCAACATTACAAAAAGCAATATTTAAATTAATCTGGCGGAATAAGAAACCTAGAATAAATAGGGTGATATATAACAGCATCAAAACAGAAAGGAGGCTTAGCAACTCCTGACCTTCTACGATACTATAAGGCAGCGAGATTAGCATAAATGGCAAAATTATATATTAAGATAGCCCACTAGTTTGGTTGTAGATAGAATGTCAAGTTCTGTGGGACCAAAATATTCTCCTGAATCAAATACTGTGGCTAAGCATTCATCAGGGTATTCATTTAAAATTACTTCTGATGTGTCTGAGTCTCTCTGTCATACTATGAAAGCAAATCAACAAGAGAACTCCTCTGCTACAAAACAGCTCATGGCTAATGCCATTGTGGCTACACCATACAGATATCAATCAATAAAAATACCCAATTAGCTTAGTGGATTAGAAATCGGATAACAATTGTTGCAGACGCACTTGTAGAATGTCAAAACGGGTCCCCATCGGACTTTAGCATAACTCACTGATTGCCACACATAGAATGGCTTAACCTGATGATGCTTAGCACACAATTGGGACAAACTGCAAACTGCAAAAAAAAAAAAAAAAAACTAGCTAGCAAACTCAATTTGAGTAATGTTGCTTACACAACACAAAAGATAAAAAAAACCTTACTATTCTCTACAATAACCTAAACGAACAGTTCACCCATAACAATCGGTTCTATAGAGCCTCCTGGGAGGCTGCGCTCAATGTTAGCCTAGGTGATGAACAATGGGGTATAACTATAAAAAATGCAGCAAACTCCTCTTTAAACATTATATTGAAGGAAAATGTTTATAAAACTATCTTCAGATGGTACCTTACCCCAGCTAGACTCCACTGTTTGAATAGTCTGTTGGATGGCAATTGATCCAGATGTTGCAACACCATAGGTTCCTTAAAACATATGTTATGGGATTGCCCCAAAGTTCAGCATATTTGGAAGGCAACTGGACCCTGGAGAAACTATGGATATGGCGACCCTGGAGAAACTATGGATACAAATATTCCTCAAAAGCAGGAAGAGGCATTATTATTCTTATCACTCCCAGGTCTATCTAAAAATAGCCAATTCCTATCGAATCAGATATTTCTGACTACTAGAAGCATAATTACAAAACAATGGAAAAAAGACGTTCCAGGATTTGAGGCGGTTCTGCTGAAGATTGAGTTAATTTGCTCCATATGTGCCTTATCTGCTGAGATAGATGCGAGATACGGTAGGTGGGCCTCCTGCTGGGATATATGGACGCTGAGAGTTGGCCGATGAGGTTGGGGAATGTGGACCTTAAAAGAGGGTAATATCTTTCCTTCTTTTTCTTCTTTAATTCTTCTTTTTATATTTTTTGTATGTTTATTATTAGAATACTGCTCAGTATTACATTGGGAATACTAGGATAAGTTATGAGTACTTCTTTTACAAAAATAAAAGCAAGTGAGAAAGGGTTGCAGTAAATGTGTTTGTTATAAGCTGTAAAGCTCCATATTATAGTGTCTTGTATTCTATCATTATGAAGACATGTTCAAATGTGTTGTAGCCTACTTTTCTCATAATAAAAATTCATTAAAAAAAAGAAAGAATTGTATTTTAAGTTTTCATGTAAAAAAATTTTTTTAACATGATTTGCTTGTATTTTATGATCTGCCTTTAACATTTTTATTGTAAACCTTATAAATATGATTATAATTCATGATACATTTTATGATTATAACAATTTTATTACTGTAAAACATAATGATATGTTTTATAAATATGAATTGTATTATGTATAAGTTGAAATATATGTATTTATTTGTTGTATATATTTAAAACTTTTCAATAAAAGAATTAGAAACAGTTCTGTCTCCTGGTTTGTTCATAATCCATCCGGTGCTGTGCTTAAAGCTGTTAAATACAGTGAGCATATGTTTAAAATGAGCTATATGGTTATTGGATTAATAGAGTGAGCATGCATTGTGGTCTCATTTGCATGTCCCGGCCCAGTTTCCCAGAGAGCAGTGCATCAACTCTATTCCTGAGAAATTTGAGCAGGAAATACGTTTATTAACTTATTTTTTGTTTATTTAAATGGAATCCCAAATGTACTATTCATTGTTTGTACTACTGTACTTTGTATGGTGGAGGGCTTCTATCACTCTTCAGCTCACCATAAGTGAAATGATTATATATGTATATATCTACACACATATATATATAAATACACATACACAAATACATACAAGTCCATTTTAGGATTTATTAAAAGTTTATTTATTTAACCCACCTCTTATAATTTTTATATATATTTTTCCCTCATCCCTTAAAATGACTTTTGTATATATATTTATTTATTTATTAATAAATCTGACAATTTGTTTTTATATGGACATTATTTTTTGTTTAGGTCTCCCTGTATCCTGGAAGAGTGATTTGTGTTGTATTGACTTTGTGAGTATATTTGCTAAGAGGTGGTCAATGATTGGTCAGTATGACACATTGCACAGCAAGTACTACAGAGTCTGTTTCTGCATATGCTGCAGTGTGCACATTTATACAGAGATTTATATTTATTTGATTTTATAAGAGAGCTTATAAGCACTTCTTAATAAAATAAAGTACATTAAAATAAATAGATACACAGGGATATTATATTCAGAGTAAACTCCAGAAATCTTTCAAGTCCCTTTAAAATATCACCAGCTGCCACTGTTCACTAGCCTTTCTTTGGAGTATGTACACTTGCCCCCAAGATTCAACTTGCCCTCCTGGACCTTACACACTCCACTAATTAAATTCCCATGCCACACTAAATTGATTCACTGTTGTCCACTCCCATTAGAGATTGTGAACGGGCCACTGTAGTGTTGATTTTCTCAGAAAAAAAGGAAAGTACTATACTATCTGCCTTCCTCTCTGATGTCTTGCCTTTTTCCATCCCTTGAGAGCTTTCTAAATGTGTAATGCCCAGAACTGCTCTTTAATTAATCTACTGTATATGACCCACCTTCTTGTTTTTATATTCAAATCCCTTTTTCATTAATATATTCAGTTATTTAGGATGAAACCAACTGGTAGTTGGGGTAACAGTGCCCGTTTAAGGTAAAATTCTTTCTTGTTTATTTTTATAACTAGCGACTTGACCGTCAAAAATGATGGGGCAATAAAGTTTTAATCCATGGCAATGCTGTTTGACTCACAATGTAAAGCTTTTTCTACTCTGAGGACCTTCAGCGTTCATTGCAAACCTGAATAGCCTGAAGAGCTAAGTATCTCTTTTTATTTTCCTGCAGCATACAATGTACAGTTGGACTGTTGCTGCCTTGAGGAGAAAGTGTCATCAATGTCCCAACTGTGCATTAGAAAAATTCTGCGTGTGCGATGGCAAACCGTTGGTTTAGTTGTGTAAAGCGCCATTTCAGATTTGTAATGTTATTAGTTGCAAGTTAGTGTTGTAAAATGGCGGGTCGCAAGCATTTTCTGTGCTTCCCAACTGTGTATTTTTGTACCTCGTACGTCCCTGGCAAAAGTTGTATGTGCCTGGCGATGTTTTGCGTTTTCATTTCATTTTTTTTCTCGCTTAGCCGATTTCAATTTTCGAAACTTGTTAATTTCGACTTTAATTAGCGTGCAACCTCACTGGCAGATATCGTGGCTGTCCCCCCATGCTGTGTGTGTTTTTTTAATGTTTTGTTTGTATTTTGTATTGTTTTTGTTGTTTTTGAATGTATGCATTTTGGCCGTTAACTTCATAATTTTGCGACCTCACATTTTTTTTCTAAGTTCTGCGGGTCGTAATTAAGAGTCGTACTTCTTTGTCAGTGTTTTCTGCGCTTTGGGTCGTGGAGCCTCCTTTTCATTTTTTTCGGCTGCCATTTTTTTTCTTGCTTAGCCGATTTTCAAGTGGCGAAACTCCTTAAATTCGACTTTAATTCGCTTGCAACCTCACCACTAGACGCCCTGGCTGCCCCCCCCCCCCCCCCGTGCTGTGTGTGACGTTTTTGTTATTTTTCATTGGTTTTGGTGTTTTTTGATGTACGCGTTTCGGCCATTAAGTTTGCATTTTTGTGACCTTGTAATTTTGTTTGTCTAAGTCCCGCGGGATGTTTTTTTTTTCTCTAAGTCCCGCTTTTCTGGAATTTGTTACAGGGAGTGTGGCGCCGTAGAAGCTTTGCGAGGGGCCGTATTTGCAGCCTGCAATGAGCCTTCAGCTCATTGCAGCCGACGTTGAAGCCTTCACCTCTGCAAATGCGTCCCTCATTTCGCCAAGGTGAGCATTTGCGGCCAGAACTGCGTCCCTGTTCTGCGAGCTGGCAAAGCGTGACAACGACTCGCAGTTTGACAACTATTAAATGTGATTATTATTTTTTCTCTCCCATCAGGGTCTATTTTCTCCCCATGTCCGAAAAGGGATCAGTGGTAACACTATTTAATATTGTAAATATTTTAGCTTTTCAGGATCATTTATTAAAAGTTAAGAATGTAGCCATGTTACAGCTGTGCTCATCACATATATAGTTGTGAGCGTACGAGTTGTTGCTAACGCTGCGGGCTCGCGTAGCGAGCCCGCGGCCCTCGCGAAGTGAGGGCACTGTGCCAGGTTCTCAGTTGCTGGCATGGAGCGCCGCAGGCGCTCCTTGCCAGCACCTGAGGACCCTTGCTTTGCGAGGGCCTCAGTTGCTGGCTTGGAGCGCCGCAGGCGCTCCATGCCAGCACCTGAGGACCTCGCAAAGCGAGGTCTTCAGTTGCAGCAACTGCGACCCTTGCAAAATTCACAACACAAATTCCCAACCCAAACAACTGCGAATCTCGCAAAGTTCACGTCGCAACACATTACGACACTCGCAAACAACATACGACACACGTTCACACACATTACGACACTCGCAAACAACATACGACACACGTTACCACACATTACGACCTCGCAAACATCGGACGCAACACGCCGACATACAAACATTTAAAACTTAAGAAAGACACACAACAAACACATAAAAAGCTTACCTACAGCAAGAGGAACCAGCCAGCACCTCAAAAAAACAAGTTACACCTACATTTAAATCAAAATAAAACACTTTAGACACTAATACCATCGCTAAGCGAGAGAAAAAATGGCCGACGAACAAAACGAAAACGAGGCTTCAGACGTAACTACACTACACTTACTCGCAATAATGAAACACATACTATGCGGAACGTATCACAATCATATTAAACACCATTTTGAACAGTAATACGCAGAAAATGGCGGATGGAACGCAAATTGTAAGCTGGAACGCAAATAGCGCATGCGTATTGCGTTCTAACGGTCTCACTTTCCAGAACTTTCTACAAGTTTATAAATACTGCCTATTTCAAACAAAAAAATACATTTCTCCTCAGGTGATCAACGGAGTGACTTCTGAGATAACTGCTGCTTTTACTTGAGAAGACAATTCTTTACTAATTTACTACTTTGCATTGTGCAAATTACAACTGAGAGGTAAGCTATAATATATTACATTTTATTATCAGGACAGGTCAAACAAATAAAAAAATAAACTAGGATTTATGTAGTGACATATATGGCACATTTATGTGTATAGGCTCACAAAAAAAATACGGTTCATTTAACAAAACAACAAAAAACCATAATTCTATATTAAACAGAGGTTTATGTATAGTGACGACACGCACATATATGTGTATAATGTATAGTGACATGTGACACGCACATATATGTATAGAATGTATAGTGACATGTGACACGCACATTTATGTGTATTGCCCCTGCATAGTGACATGTGACACGGACATATATGTGTATCATGTATATTGACATGTGACACACACATTTATGTGTATTGCCCCTTCATAGTGACATGTGACACGGACATATATGTGTATAATGTATAGTGACATGTGACACGCACATTTCTGTGTATTGCCCCTTCATAGTGACATGTGACACGGACATATATGTGTATAATGTATAGTGACATGTGACACGCACATTTATGTGTATTGCCACTGCAACAAAATTATCTTAAAACAAAATCAGTAAACAACTACATTTAAATGACATTGTGTTGGAAAAAAAAAATATAAGGTTAATTTAACCATTTAAATATGAGTCATGTATACTGATATGTCACACGTACACAAAATAATTACATTAAACTATGGAATGTGCTTCATGTATGTGACATATGTGTGTAGCCCCCACCAAAAAATAAGGTCAATTGAAAATAATTACAGAAGTATATTTAAATGACATTAGTTTACTGCAATTCAATAGATCATATAAAGATGAATCTTTCTATTTCTTTTAATATTCAAACAGACTCTGCATCAACAGCGTCTCTCAACAATTTGCACCGTGCACTGTGAAGCACAATCCCTTTTAAAGAACACCAACAAAGAAGAAGAGGTAAGATACAACAAGACATTACATGCTCAAAAGGCCATGCTTTGCTAGATGAAAAATTATAAATATACAAATAACTATTTCACTTTCTTTTTCAAACAGACACTACAAGAAGACCGGCGGATTAAGATTGGCAGGAGGGGACCGTCTGTCATTCCAAACTTCAATCAAGGTAAAGTATTAAGTATAAACAAGAAAGAACCATGAGCCTTATTCAATTGCGACTTCCTCAATTGAATAGGGCTCTATATAAGCACATAACATATTTTTTATACAGAACTTTTTAGTTACTGAACTTCTAACCACAATCAAGGTTTTCAATAACTAAAAACTTTGCTCAATAAATATGTTATGTGATTATATAGAGCCCTCTTCAATTGGCAAAATTGCAATTCAATGAGGACCTATATATCTTTAATGGCCAAGGGCCTCACTCAAATGTGATTTGCCCATTTCAATAGGGCTCTATATAAGCACAGAGCATATTTTTTAAAGGAACTTTTTATTTAGTGAACACGTTGCTTTTGGATACAAGTTCACTAAATACAAAATTCGGTAAAAAAATATGCTCTGTGCTGATATTGAGCTCTATTCCAAAACACAATTGAATGAGGAGCTGACAATATAACAAATGCAGTAACCAAAGGCCCTCATTCAATTGCTATTTTGGACAATTAAATATGGCTATAAATAAGCACTTTTAGGCCCTTATTCAATTTTAACAAATATATGTGATGTGCTTATTTACAACCCTTTTCAATTTTCAACATTGCAATTCAATGACGGCCTTAGAGTACTATTACATTGTAAAAAATGCAATTGAATGAGGGGCAAACTATGCAACATATGGTACACACAAAGGCCCTCATTCAATTGCAACAACATAACATTTTTTTTAAAAGAAGTTTTTAGTTACTAAAAATCTATCCAAAATAAAGTTTTTCACTGACTAAAAACTTCTTTAAAAAAATATGCTATGTGCTTATTTAGGGCACGATTCAATTAGCCAAAACGCAATTGAATGAGACACAAACTGCTACACACAAAACAGAATTTCTTATTCAATGTTTAACAACCTATAAGCCTTACAAAGAAGCAAAAATAAGAATAACAAAAGTGTTGCGCACCTAATAGCATTGTACAAAAAATCACACAAACACATAGGAAACTACATTAACATTCTTCTTTAATGTTTAACAACCTATAACCAGTACAATCAAGAATAAATAACTTTTGCACAAGTGGTGCGCACAAAACAGGATTGTCAAAAACTAACACAAACACATAGCAAACTACATTAATTATATTATTTCATGTTTCACTAACTATAACCATCCCAATAAAGGTTAAATAAGTATACCACAAGTGGTGCGCACAAAACAGCATTGTACAAAAAATAACATAAACACATAGCAAAATAAATTCATATTCTTATTTAATATATCACAACCCACAAGCCTTACTAAGAACCTTAAATAAGAATAACAAAAGTCGTGGGATTGTACAGAAAGTAAAAAAAAAAAATATAGAAAAAAATAACCATAACTGATACAATACAGCCAAATTCATACATTTTTTACTTATTTAAAAGACATTTCACTCAAACAACATTTTCTATTTTATATTACAACAGATACTGCGTGAAGACAATCGGACGAGGACTTTCTCCACAGGACCGGACCATCGGACGAGGACTTTCAACACAGGACCAGACCAGCAGACGAGGAATTTCAACACAGGACCAGACCAGCAGACGAGGAATTTCAACACAGGACCAGACCATCGGACGAGGACTTTCACCAAAGGACCACAACATCGGACGAGTGCTATCGCCACAGGACCACAACATTGGACGAGGGCTATCGCCACAGGACCACACCATCGGACGAGGACTTCCAACAGAGGACCACACCATTGGACAACGATTTTGAACCGAGGACCAACAAACATTCGGATTTAAATCACACTTCAACCAAGGTACAGTATAATAAGTACTAAAGTATAAAACTAAAGAAACTGCTTTCAGTTGCATCCGTGTCAACAGAAAAATAAAAAAAATAATTTACTATCTCCCTTATTCTATTTAAATTGCTACTATGCAATACATAGCTCAATAACCACATCACTTTTTTTTTAGCATAGAAGTTTTGCAGTGGTAAATATCTATCCACAAACAACGTTTTTAATAAATAAAACCATTATTTTAAAAAAATATGTTACATGCTTATTTACAGCAGTATTCCATTGGCCAAATTCTTAGCCAGTGAGGACAGGAATTATAAATTTAACTAAATATAAATGATACATTAATGATTTGCCTTTTATTTCACCAATTGTGCACAAGAATCTTTAACAGGAATTAGAAATTAAAATATACACAATTACATTTATTTTTTTTCCTTTACAGATTAATATGGCTGATAACGAGACCAAAGAAGAGAAGAAAAGACGTCAAACTAGAGAAAGACAAGAGAGATGGGCCGCCCAGCAGACACCGGAGGAGAAAGAAATTAGACGAGAAAAAGAACGCAAAAGACTTGCAAATAAAAGAATATCAGCTGCAAAAATGAAAGATACAACCAAAAAAAATAAAAAGATAATAAAGCATTTACAAACTGTTCCTAAAACATCAGATGACATTTTACAAGATACCAGTCAAGACAGACCAAAAAAAGCAACTACAAAAACAAAGCATTTACAAACTCTTACTAAAAACTTACAGGACATTTCAACCAAACAAGGACAACATATACCAAGAAAATCCACGAAAAAAACTAAACATTTAGAACCTGTTGTTGAAACATTTCATGACTTTTCACCTGATGAATATGAAAGTCAACATCCGATATGCTTTGCAAATTGTCCTTTACTCAAGTCTTTAGCAGTAGAGGTTCATAGTTGTGGGGACATGAGTACTCAATGTCAATTTTGTGAGGCTTATTATTTTAAACAGGAGAGACCCAGAGATGGACAATTTATTAGTTGTTGTCAAAAAGGAAAGTTCAAACTTCCAGAAAGGAAACAATTTCCAACCTATTTACAAAATATTATGACTGAACCTACTTTTCCAAATTACAAAAATTTTAAGACAAACATAAGATCCTACAATAGTGCCATATCATTTGCATCTATGGGGGCAACATTGGCTGCTAATGTACCAGGACATGGTCCTTACTGTTTTAAAGTCCAAGGACAAATTTATCATCGGACTTCACATTTACATCCAGAGGAAGGAGAGCAAAGAAAATTCGCTCAACTATATGTCCTAGATACAATGGAAGCTGTTGACCAACGTATGCAGATGGAAGAAAATAAAAAATGCTTACCCAGTGTTTTTATAGAGCTAAATAACATTATGGACAACAATCCCTACAGTAAAGCTTACAAAAAATTGGCAGAAGTAGAAAATGAACAACTACTTCATGCACAAAGACATCAATTACCCATGCCAAAGGTTAATATGGTGCTTAAAAGAGACAGACATACTGATAAACGTCGTTATAACTTGCCAACATCAAATGAGGTTGCAATGGTCTTTCAGAATGATGAAGGAGAACCACCATTTCAAAGAGACATTAGAGTATATCCCAGAAATGAGGAGCAACCATTTATTAATATTAATATCTTAAGTCCAAATTTAGATCCAATGACATATCCCATCTTTTTCCCACATGGAGAAGCAGGTTGGCAACCAAAATTAACCCTTCCCAGTTACCCAAATGCTAAAGCCAGAATCCGAAATAATGTTTCTATGCTTGAATTTAAAGTAGCTCAAATTGCCATTAGAGATGAATTTAATCCAATTTTATGTGGTGGAAAACTAACACAACAATGGATTATTGATTCATATTTGCAAGTTGAGGCAAATAATTTAAACTTTATAAAATATCAACAAGATAAACTACGTGTAGAACAATATTGTGGACTCATGGACTATGTTGCTGACGTGGCTACAAGCAGAGACATGACAGCTGGCAAAGCCATCATTTTACCATCTTCTTTTCAAGGATCTCCTCGAAATATGAGAGAAAGATACAATGATGCTATGGCTATTGTGACAAAATTTGGAAAACCAGATTTATTTGTGACATTTACATGTAATCCACAATGGCCAGAAATTAATCAAAATCTACTTATTGGACAAAGTGCTTCAGATCGACCAGATTTAGTAGCCAGAGTTTTTAAGATCAAATTAAATGAATTAATACGTGACTTTACTATAAATCAGTTATTTGGCAAATGTCTTGCTTATGTATATACCATTGAATTTCAAAAAAGAGGCCTTCCACATGCACATCTTCTCATAATACTTCAAGAGAAAGATAAATTAGATACTTCGGACAAAGTGGATGCAGTCATAGTTGCTGAACTACCAGATCCAGAACTATATGGTAGACTATATGAGATTGTTACTCATCGCATGATTCATGAACCCTGTGGAGACCTTAATCCACAATCACCATGTATGGAAAATAATCAATGTTCAAAAGATTTTCCAAAAGATTATAGAGACAAAACATATGCAAATTGTGATGGATATCCACTTTATAAAAGAAGAGAAGGAGATAGTGCCATTATTCGTGGAAAAAAAGTGGACAATAGATATGTTGTACCCTACAATCCACATTTACTCATGAAGTACAACGCCCACATCAACGTAGAAGCCTGCACTTCCATCAAATCCATTAAATATGTCTACAAATATATTTACAAAGGTTACGATGCAGCTACTGTAGTCGTCAAAAGTGCAGACAACCCTGAAAGTAGTGAGTTAGTACATGATGAACTTGCATCTCATGTAGATGCTCGCTATGTCAGTGCGCCAGAAGCTATGTGGCGGCTTTTAAAATTTGAAATGCATGATAGATCACATGCAGTATATAGGTTAGCAGTACATTTGCCACAACGACATTTAGTCTATTTCCATGCTGGAAATGAAATGAATGCATTGGCCCAAAGTGAAGATCGTCACACTACACTAACTGCATGGTTTGCATTAAATTCCACTGATGCTCAAGCAACACAATACTTATATATTGAAATTCCATATCACTATGTTTTTGTGAATGGATTATGGAGAGCAAGAAAAACCAGAGGCAATAAAATAATTCCACGAATTTACACAGTCAGTCCAAGAGATGTTGAACGTTTTTGCTTACGGATATTACTTTTAAATGTTCCAGGAGCACAAAGTTTTGAACAATTAAGAACTGTTAATGACATTGTATATGAATCCTTCCATTTAGCTGCAAGACATAGAAACTTACTCGCTGATGATACAGAGTGGGAAAGATGTTTAGAAGAAGCAGCACAATGTCAAATGCCACGACAGATGAGAGAACAATTTGCTTTTATTTGTATCTTCTCAAATGCTCCAAATGCATTAGCTTTGTGGGAGACTTTTAAAAGTAATATGGCCGAAGACTTTATGCGACGATACAATGAACCCATTGCACACTTAAAAGCGTTAATGGAAATTCAAGAAGTCTTTTTAACTCATGGATTAAGTTGTGCAAGTTTTAATTTGCCTGATCCAGGTCTTATAGATGACATTAACTTTGAAGACTATGACATTCAACTACAAGCAGAAAGAACAGAAGAAAGACTTGCAACTTTAAATACACTACAATTGCAAGCATTTCATGCCATTAAAAATGCTATAGATGATGACATGGTGACAGAGCGTTATTTCTATCTTGATGGACCTGGCGGATCAGGAAAAACATATTTGTACAATTTATTAATGAGTTCAGTACGAGCACAAGGAAAAATAGCAATGGCGTTTGCCACTACTGGAATTGCTGCACTTTTATTAGAAGGTGGAAGAACTGTTCATAGTGGATTTAAACTGCCAGTGCCTATTTTAGAAAATTCTGTGTCAGATATTCTCATGACATCCTTACAAGCAAAGAAATTGAAGAAATGTAAATTAATTATAATAGATGAGGCCACAATGATGTCATGCTATGCCCTCCAATGTATTGACCGTTTGCTTCGTGAAGTCATGGATAATATTTTTCCATTTGGTGGAAAGGTAATGTTGTTGGGTGGCGATTTTAGACAAACATTACCTGTCGTTGTACATGGAAATCGAACAGACATTATTGAAACATGTATAAAGTCAAGTACAGTATGGAAACATTTTACCCATCTTCAACTGCAACAAAATATGAGATCAGAAGGCCAAACTGATTTCAATGATTGGCTTATTAAAATTGGAGAAGGCAGAACAGAAAAAATACTACATTTACCTGACGACACTGTAGAGATCCCACCTCATATGATTTGTCAACAAGATATTATATCGGCTATATTTGAAGGGAGCATAAATAACGAAGAATATTCCGAGCTTGCCAACCAAGTTATACTGACGTGTAAAAATAAAGATGCATTAATACTCAATAATGAAATCTTAAAAAAAATGTATGCACCACAAAGAAATTATCACAGTGCTGATTCTGTACTTGCTGATGACAATGAAAGTCAGGCAAACTTTTCAACTGAATTCATTAACTCTTTAACTCCTTCTGGAATGCCACCACATATTTTGCAGCTAAAGAAAGGTGCAATTATCATGTTACTGCGAAATATGAACCCCAAAAAAGGCCTATGCAATGGCACAAGATTAATTGTTCAACAATTAAAGGACCATTTTATAGATGCTGAAATTTTAACTGGGACCCATAAAGGAGAGAGAGTTTTCATACCAAGAATAGATTTAGCACCAAGTGAAAGTAGTCTCCCTTTTATACTTCAAAGAAGACAATTTCCCATTATTATGGCATTTGCCATGACCATTAATAAATCACAAGGTCAAACTTTCAAATCTGTGGGTATTTTCTTGGAAGAACCTGTTTTTGCACATGGTCAATTGTACGTTGCGTTGTCACGGTGCAAAAATCCACAGGCTATTAAAGTTTACATTGAAAACAATGAAAGTCAAGGTGATTTATTAGAAGATGGACGTATTTTTACTAAAAACATTGTCTACTATGAAGTACTATAACTTTGCAGGATACAAACTAAAGCCATGCAAACATTTTGGAAAAACATTCAAAAATACAAAACAATTGGTTGTTTAATTCAGTCATAATTAATGGAAGTCATGTTTATGGATAATTCGCCTCACAAAATACTTGCCTTGCATTTCTATGAAAAATTATAATAAAATGTTAAGTCACTATGTTAATGTTTCTAATGTTACAAGTTTAAAAACAATATTTTCAAGTTATTTCATTCAACATATTACAAAGTTCATGTTAAGAGCTCAAGCACCTTTTAAGTCACAATGTAAATATTCTCTGTTATCTTAAGATTACTACCTACATTAATGTTTATCGCCACTTTATGTGCTCAGTAATCAATTACTTTAATTACGTACGGTTTAAGGAGAGTTTTTACTGTATGCCTTCCTCTACATTCAATGTATATTAAACTTAACAATTATTCTGATACAAATTGCATGTTAATACTGATTAATTTAAAGTTAAACTGTTTTTACATTCAAATGTTAATACTTTTAATTCAAAATTATGTTACAAAATGTATTTACTATGTTCCTGTTTATAATGTTCAAAATTACACAAATGTTTTGCAAAACTTCAAAAGTTACATAAAAAATAAAGTTCAATTTTAAAAATATATACTTTCAAGGTTATTGCTTACATATATTTTAAACTTCATGTTAAAATTCGGCACGTTTCAAAAAGTCTTTTTACTTTTTACTTTCCTCTGCATTCTATGTATATTAAAGTGAACAATTCTTCAGATACAAAATTCATTTTAAAAAACCATTACATCAACGTTTTACAAAAATACATGTTCATATCACAATACTTACAAGGGTCAAAAATATATTTAAATAACTAAACAACTTCACAAACATATACATCACATTGCCGTCATTTTTTGACGGGCAAGTCGCTAGTAAAAAATAATTTGAGAAAATCTGGTTTTATAATGTACATATGTAGTATATGCCAGCAGAGAGTTGGTTAACAACAAGAGCCAACCTAGGGAAAAAATCCAATGTTTACCAAACAAAAACAAGGAGGCATCGGTCAACTGACTGGTCATCCACCTTTCACCTTGTGTTTCTTTGCTTTTTGATCTCTATTTAAATATAAAGTAACTAATTTGTTGAGATATCCACAGTGTGCTGTGCCATCTGGAGACCAGAGATCATTCAAGAAAAGACTCAACTCAGGTAAGAACCAGAATATTCTGAACAAAATCAGCAGGTCTAATATTGCTCATTTTAAGGTGTAATAGTTACCAACAAAATATTCTATGAGTACAGAGTTAAAATGTATTGGTTTCTTAAAATATTACCAAATTCAAAATAAAAATATTTTATCTTTGGAATTATCTAAATGTTAATGTAATTGACTTCTGTAGTGTTGTAAGTAGTCATAAACGTTACCATTTATAATAAATGTTCTTATTCAAGTTTTTATATATGAGGCACTCATCTGATTACATTTCGTGCATATATTGATCACCATAAAATACTGTTCCTTTAACCAACTGGATGATTTTTTTACTTAGCTTTTCAATAGGTTTATGATACAATCACTATCATTTTCTTTAAATAGTTAGATACTTTCAGCCTTATTAAATTGCGATTCGGTAAATTTAAAAGGGCTCTAATTAAGCACACAGCATATATTTTTTACAGAAGTTTTTAGTTAGTGAAGACCTTGCTTTTGGATAGAAGTTCACTAACTAAAAACTTCTGTAAATAAAATATGCTGTGTGCTTAAATAGAGCCCTATTCAATTGGCCAAATTGCAATTGAATGAGGCCCCTAGAGAGCAATAAACAAGTGAGGATTTAATGGGATATGGAAGGTTTCTGCATTTTACTAGATACACGAGTATCTCTGTGTCATTTTACTTTTCTGTACAGTGTTTTATTAAGATGTGCTTATAAGCTTTATATTTACTGCCTAAAAGCAAACAAATAGTCTCTGTGTGCGCCTGCTCTCGGCAGCTCATGATGACACAGACTCTATAGTACTGATTGTGCAGTCTCATACTAACCAATTAATGATCATAGTTTAGCAACATTCTGCAGCATGCTGCTAAGACGTGATCCCTGATAGACTAGGGAACTACACTGCACATCCAGCCCTACAAAATTTGTGTCTGTATACAGTGCAATGGGCAGACCCATGCAGGGACTATTTGTTTTACTTTAGTCAGTTAAAATAATACAATAATAATAATAATACAATATAATATATAGATACACAGATACATTACTTACCTTTTAAAGTCCAGAAACCTTCCATATCCCTTAAAGAATCTCTTTGCTTGAACATACACTCCTCAATCAGTTGGATTTTTAAAGATGAAGTAGAGATATCCTTAAAGCAGTGGATCCCATCAGAAGTACCAGACAAACTTTTCCTAGAAGCCAAGGTATGGTGTATGTATATAGATATATTTAGCATAAATAAAAAAGTTAAATATGGCAGGAAGACTTGGGATCTATTATTATTATTATTATCGTTTATTAACACGCCAACATATTCCATAGTGCTATACATAAGTTAATTTACAGGCAAAGACATATTCAATAGTAACACATTGCAAAGAATGGAGGGCCCTGTCTTTGAGTTTAGAATCCAGTGTCCATAGTGCTTTCTCCAAAGCGCCATGCAAGATTGAAAACTCGCAGACTTACAATCTAAAGATCTAATGAACATTCACAGACTTCTGAGTTATGCACTTCCTTTTTAAGTCACAACTAGTTAAGTAATCATAGCTATCTGGTTTATCAAATACTTGCGATTGCTTCCTCAAGTTAAGGGGCTGTCAAGCATTTTAATCTAATCCTACCTCTACTTCTTCTGTATCATAGTCACATTGTTACATAGTAATTGAGGTTGAATAAAGACTGTTAGTACATCAAGTTCAACCTTTTTAGATTTCTTCTGATTCTTTTAATATGTGGACTATTTGATAATAATTGTTAATTGATCCAGAGGATGGCAAACAGAAAAAAACATTGAAACTTTGCCAATTGTCGCATGAGGGAAAAAAAATGCAAAATGTCTTCCTGCCCCCAGAGACTGACGATCAAATTCTTCCCTGGATCAATATTCCTTTGCTAGTTATCTAGGATAACCTTGAATGTCCTCTTTATTTAAAAATATATATAACCCTTTTTTAAAGTTATCTATTGAGTTCGCTGTCACCACCTCCTTTGGTAGAGAATTCCACAGTTTAACCAGCCTAACTGCGAAGAACCCTTTTCTTTCTTTAAGGTGAAATATTTTTTCCTCTAACCTCAAGGGGTTCTCTTGTCAGTTGAAAATCTCTTGGCACAAAAATTCACTTGACAAAGCCTTATATTGACCCTGGATGTATTTAAATAAAGTAATCATATCCCCTCGTAGCTGCCTTTTTTCTAGGGAAAATAAGTTTAATTTGGTTAGTCTTTCTTCATAGCTTAGCCCCTCCATTCCCCTTATTAGTTTTGTTGCCCTTCTCTGTACTTTTTCCAGCTCTAAAATGTCCTTTTTATGAAGTGGTGCCCAAAATTGTACTCCATATTCCAAATGAGTGCGTACTAGAGATTTGTATAGTGGCAGAATTATATCTGACTAGCGACTTGTCCGTCAAAAAATTACGGCAATAAGATTGTAAGGGCGGTACATTTTGTTGGTGTTCCAAGATGCTTCGGCGCTCATTGCGAGCCTTGCACTGAGCGCCTTCGGCACTCATTGCGAGGTTGTTGGTTGTTTGTGTGCTATGAGTATTGTTTTTTTTTGCTAATTCTAATGAAATAATGAATAAAATAATACATCAATATACTTAACCTATTTTGAGGTAATATATGAAGGAAGCATTGTGCTGAAGAGCTGGCAATTTGTTTTGATGTTACTGCAGCATACAATGTGTGTTTTGAGTGCTGTGGAGCTGCTGTGTAAATGTCAGTAATGTGTGCAGCGTGTAGTGTAAATAGTGTGCGTGCTCGAGGGAAATCCGTTAGGGTAGCTGTGTACTTCCTCATTGTGTAAGTTAGTGTTGTAAAATGGCGCCTAATGTGTGTTACTCGTCTGTGGCTGATTTGGCGTCCTTGTTCTTGGATCGCGTCTATCATTTTCGGAAAATCCGTAGGTGTTTGGTTGTGTTTTGCGTCTTTAGAGTCCTGTAGCCTCATTTTCGTTTTTTTTTGGGTGGCCATTTTTTCTCTTGCTTAGGGGATTTTCGGGTGTCTAAACTCTTGTATTTCGAGTGAAATTGAGGTGTAACTTCAGTTTTTGAGGTCCTGGGTGCTCCCCCTTGCTGTAGGTAAGCTTTTTATGTATTTGTTGTGTGTATTTATTGTGTTTTTATTGTTTTCATGTGCGCGGGTTTCGGGCGGTAAGGTCGTATTTTTGCGAGGTCGTAATGTTTTTTTTTCTAAGTTCCGCGTCTCGTATTTGTTTCTCGTAAGTCCGTAAATTTTGCAAGTTTCGCAGTTGCTGTCAAAGAGCGCCTTTGGCGCTCCATGCCAGCAACTGAGGCCCTCGCTCCTTGCCAGCAAAGCGAGGGCCGCAGGCTCGCTACATGAGCCCGCAGCGTTAGCAACAACCCGCATGCTCACAACTATATATGTGATTCTCTTGCTTCTATACCCTTCTTAATACATGCTAATATTTTACTAGCCTTTGCAGCTGCTGCTTGGCATTGAGCACTGCTACCTAGGTGGTTGTCCACAAGTACTCCCAAATCCCTTTCATTATCAGATACCCCTATATTTGCTCTATTAAGATTTTAAATTGCATGGCTATTTTTCCTTCCCAAATGCATAACCTTACATTTATTTGTATTAAATCTCATCTGCCATTTTGCTGTCTATTTCTCTAATTTATGCAATTACCTTTGTATGGAAAGTACATCATTATCTGAATTAATTACCTTGCACAACTTAGTGTCATCAGCAAAAATTGAGACACTACTTTTGAGTCCTACTTCTACGTCATTAATATGTTAAAAAGGAGAGGACCTAATACTGAGCCCTTAGGAACCCCACTTACCACATTAGTCCAATCGGAGTATGTTCCATTTACAACAACCCTTTGCTTCCTGTCTTTTAGCCAGCTCTCAATCCATGAGCAGATATTAACTGCAATTCCTGTATACCTTAGTTTGCTCAAAAGTCTCCCATGAGGCACTGTATCAAAAACCTTAGCAAAATCCAAAAAGACTACATCTACTGAGTTGCCCTGATCCAAGTTCCTACTAACCTCCTCATAGAGACTAATTAGATTGGTCTGACATGACCTATCCTTCATAAATCCGTGTTGACTGCTATCTATGATCTTGTTCAAATAGACATATTCTTGTATTCTGTCCCTTATTAACCATTTTAAAAGCTTCCCAACTACAGATGTGAGGCTCACTGGTCTATAATTTCCCGGATTTGCTCTTGCTCCCTTCTTAAATATAGGTATCACCTCTGCTTTTCTCCAGGCATGTGGTAGAGACCCTGTAGTGAGTGAGTCTTAGAAGATTAGATATAATGGTTTTTCTATTACAGAACCCAGCTCCCTCAGTGGGATCAATAAAAAAGCCAACACCTACAATTATTTTTTCACCCGACTCCCAATCCTTCTACACACACACATATAGTTTTTGCTTTTTATTGAGCTCTAGACGATGTATTCATTTGGAAGAGGGAGTTTATTCTTTTTTGCACTGGGGCTCTCCATTCACTAACTGCCATTGGTTGGATCCTAAATTGCAACATCCTGTGTCTGGGCCAATGAGGGAAAGGGTGTGGTGTCATTTTTTGATTGTACTCAGTTATCAAACAGACTCTGGACTTCTACCTCACTCTCTCTCTCCACTGATAACGTCAAACACCCACTCCCATCATACATGTAAGCAGACACAAAGTGGATTCCTGTATTGATAAACAGAGTCTTCATAAAATCATATTTCAAGATTGGTAAATACTTGACAAACAAGTGTCTTTTTCTTGAATGTGAATCTACAGTTGTTCTAAAAAGTTTGCATACTCTGGCAGAAATTGTGAACTTTTTGCATTTATTTTGAAAAAATGACTGATCAAACAAAAATAAATATTTTATTGAAGGATAGTGATCATATGAAGCCATTTCTAATCACACAGTTGTTTGGCTCCTTTTTAAATCATAATGATAACAGAAATTGCCCAAATGGCCCTGATAAAATAGTTTACATACCCTTGAATGTTTGGCCTTGTTACAGACACATAAGGTGACACACATAGGTTAGAATGGCAAGTAAAGGTTAATTTCCCACACATCTGGCTTTCTACATTGCAATTAGTGTCTGTGTATAAGTAGTCAACGAATTTGTTAGCTCTCACATGGATGCACTGAGCAGGCTAGATACTGGAACATAAAAGAATACATAGGGAACAGAAAAGAACTGTCAAAATGCCTGCGTAACAAGGTAATAAAACCTCAGAAAGACAGAAAAGGATATAAAAAGATATCCAAAGCCTTGAAAATGTACTGTTCAATCCCTTATTAAGAAGTGAAAAATTTGGGGATCTCTTGATACCAAGCCAAGGTCAGGTAGACCAAGAAAGATTTCAGCCACAAGGTAACCTCAGGGGAAATACAGCCTGCTCTGGAAATAGGATGACGTGGTTGTTTCAAGGAGCACAATATGAAGATACTGGAACAAAAATGAGCTGCATGGTCAAGGTGCCAGAAAGAAGCATTTACTGCTCCAATGCTACAAAAAAGGCAGTTACAATATGTCTGATAATACCTTGACACGCCTCACAGCTTCTGGCACACTGTAATCTGGAGTAACATGACCAAAAAAATGCATGAAGGCTGTGCATGGGGTGCTCTTTCCAGCATGACAATAACCCTAAGCATAAGGCCAAGTTGACCTCAACCTCCAGTGGTTACAGCAGAAAAAGGTGAAGATTCTAAAGTGGCCATCACAGTCTCCTAACCTTAATATTATCAAGCCACTCTGGGGAGATCTCAAATGTGCGGTTTCTGAAAGACGACCAAGAGCTTTGCATGACCTGGAGGCATTTTGCCTAGACGATTGGGCAGCTATACCACCTGCAAGAATTAAGGGCCTCATAGACAACTATTACACTGCAATTGATGCTAAAGGCTGCAATACACAATATTAAGAGTATGTAAACTTTTGATCATGGCCATTTGGGTGATTTCTGTTGTCATAATGATTTATAAAGGAACCAAACAACTATGTGATACTAGGAAATTGCCCGTCAAAAATTACGGGAATATAATTCTAAGGCTGGCAATGATGTTTGCCACACATTGCGAGACTATGGCTCCTCTGAGCATATTCAGCGCTGAAAGTGAGCCCCGCACTGAGCACCTTCAGCGTTCATCGCGTAGCTCGCAATGAGCATATTTGGAGCTCATTGCGAGCCTCAAGTTTCCTGCTTTGCAATGATCACCTTCGTTGCTCCTCGCGAGGCCCATGATGAGCGCCTTCGGAGCTCATTGCGTCGCTCCCCTCTCACCCTGTATACTTTATAGGCATCGAGCTTGAGTGTTACTGTGTTGGGTTGTGTTACTGCCTTGAGTTAAATGTTAGTGGCTCGGATTAAGTGTTCCTGCCTTGCCTTACGTGTTACTGCGTAGGGCTTGTTTTTACGTCCTTCGTGCTAGTTTTACGTCCTTCAGGCTAATTTTACATCCTTCGTCCTCGTTTTTGTCATTTTGCATTTTTTCGGCAGCCATATTTTGGCGCTTAGGCGATTTGTGATCATGAGAAAATGGCAAATATGGCTCAAATTAATTGGCAACTTAACTGATAAGGCTCCCTGTCTCTCCCACCGTGCTGTGTGTATAAGTTCATTTGAGGCATATTTGCTGATTTTCTTGAGGTCTTTCCAGTTCTGTGGTTCAGCTGTTAAAGTCGGATTTTTGTGAGACGCACAGTGCATGTACGGGTTTTGGTTCTAAGTTGTACGGGTCGTAAGTCTGTACCTCAACTGCTCGCAGTGCAATGGGCACCGAAGGTGCTCATTGCAGCCTAAGTCCCGTGTTCCTCAACTGCTCGCCTCACTTTGCGAGGCTCACAGTGCAATGAGCGCATTCATTGCTCATTGCAGCCTACGTTATGCGTGCGTCAACTGATTGCCTACGTGAGGGCCACAATAGCATGACCAACATCGTAACAGGACACACACTGAAAACTATATATGTGATGTCTATGGCTTTATTTGATTACTATCCTTTAATAAAATACATTTTTCTTGCATAATCAGTCAAGTTTTTAAAATAAATGCAAAAAGTTCACAATTTCTGCCATGGTATGCAAACAAAAGGGGAAAGGGGGAGGTAAACACACAGGGGGGAAGAGACATAGGGGAGGGGGGAAGAAACGCAGGGGAGGGGGGAAGAGACTCAGGAAAGGGGGGTAGAGACACAGGGGAGAGGGGGAGGAGACACAGGGGAGGGGGGAGAGACACAGGGGAGGGGGGAAGAGACACAGGGGAGGGGAAGAGACACAGGAGAGGGGGGAAGAGACACAGGAGAGGGGGGAAAAGACACTAGAGAGGGAGAGCAGGCCAAACAGACACAGAAGGAGGGTAATACACAGGGGAGGGAGAGAGAGGGGAACAGACACAAGGGAGGGAGAGGGGGGTCAACAGACACAGGGGAGGGAGGGGGAGAGACACAGGGGAGGGAGAGGAGGGGAAAGAGACACAGGGGAGGGAGAGGGGGAAGAGACACAGGGGAGGGAGAGGGGGGAAGAGACACAGGAGAGGGAGGGGCAAGATACACAGTGGAGGGAGAGAGGGAGAAACACAGGGGGAGGGAGAGGGGTGCACCAGAAACAGGGGAGGGGGGAGAGACACAGGGAAGGGAGAGGGGAAGAGACACAGGGGAGGGAGAGGGGGAAGAGACACAGGAAAGGGAGGGGCAAGAGACACAGTAGAAGGAGATGGGGGAGAGACACAGGGGAGGGAGAGGGGGGCAACAGACACAGGGGAGGGAGGGGGGAGAGACACAGGGGAGGGAGAGGAGTGGGAAGAGACACAGGGGAGGGAGAGGGGGAAGAGACACAGGTGAGGGAGAGGGGGAAGAGACACAGGAGAGGGAGGGGGAAGAGACACAGGGGAGGGAGAGAGGGGGAGGGAGAGGGGGAGACACAGGGGAGGGAGAGGAGGGGGAAGAGACACAGGAGAGGGAGGGGCAAGAGACACAGTGGAGGGAGAGGGGGAGAGACACAGGGAAGGGAGAGGGTGGCAACAGACACAGGGGAGGGAGGGGGGAGAGACACAGGGGAGGGAGAGGAGCGGTAAGAGACACAGGGAAGGGAGAGGGGGAAGAGACACAGGGGAGGGAGAGGGGGGAAGAGACACAGGAGAGGGAGGGGCAAGAGACACAGTGGAGGGAGAGGGGGGAGAGACACAAGGGAGGCAGAGGGGGGCAACAGACACAGGAGAGGGAGGGGGGAGAGACACAGGGGAGGGAGAGGAGGGGGAAGAGACACAGGGGAGGGAGAGGAGGGGGAAGGGACACAGGTGAGGGAGAGGGGGAAGAGACACAGAAGAGGGAGGGGGAAGAGACACAGGGGAGGGAGGGGGGAGACAAAGGGGAGGGAGAGGGGGAGACACAGGGGAGGGAGAGGGTGAAGAGACACAGGGGAGGGAGAGGGAGGAAGAGACACAGGAGAGGGAGGGGCAAGAGACACAGCAGAGGGAGAACAGGGAGAGACACAGGGGAGGGAGAGGGGGGCAACAAACACAGGGGAGGGAGGGGGGAGAGACACAGGGGAGGGAGAGGGGGAAGAGACACAGGGGAGGGAGAGTGGGGAAGAGACACAGGGGCGGTAGAGGGGGGAAGAGACACAGGAGAGGGAGGGAAAAGAGACACAGGGGAGGGAGAGGGGGGGAGAGACACAAGAGAGGGAGAGGGGGGCAACAGACACAGGGGAGGGAGGGGGGAGAGACACAGGGAAGGGAGAGGAGGGGGAAGAGACACAGGGGAGGGAGAGGGGGAAGAGACACAGGACAGGGAGGGGGAAGAGACACAGTGGAGGGAGAGGGGGGGAGAGACACAGGGGAGGGAGAGGGGGGAGAGACACAGGGGAGGGAGAGGGGGGCAACAGACACAGGGGAGGGAGGGGGGGAGAGACACAGGGGAGGGAGAGGGGGGAGAGACACAGGAGAGGGAGTTCGAAGAGACACAGGTGAGAGAGAGGGGGAGAGGGGAAGAGACAGGCCCCTCCTCTTTCTGTGAGAGGGGCTTCAGCCTTATAAGCACTTCCTGTCCACATCCCCTTCTCAGTTCAGTCCTGAGCCCGCACCTGCAGGTTGTGTTTCTGCGCTCTCTCATTTTTCAGCCTCATATCGCAAGCTCCAGTTGCTTTTTGGGCCTTTTCCTATCGTTATCCAAGGTAGGTTGTCTACTTCTTCTAAGCTGTCCAAGGTTCAGTTCTGGCCTAATCTACCAAGTTTTTCGACTTTCCTATACCTTCTTGGGTGGGTTTGAACCTGAGTTCTCCAAGTTGCGTCTCTTTTCCATGACCAAGGCCACTCCTTTTAGCCTTTGATAAGTCTGCTTTGCAAATTTGGGCCCAAATCTACTAGTTTTTTCAACTTTCCTATACCTTTTCAGGGTGGGTTTTACCTGAATTGGCTAAGATTATGACCCTCATCCCCATTCCTTAAGTCCTAAACCAGCCTCGCAACGTCACACTTTCCATATGAACCAAAACAGCCTTCGCAGCCTTTACGACATCTACACTATCATACGACCCACACCAGCCTTCACAGGCATTACCTCGTTCACTCCTTCCATAAATCTCAAAACCAGCCTTTGCAGGCTCACTTCCCTAAGTCCTCACAAGTCCTAATGCTACGGTAGCCCTTCACCAGACTCCAATGTGATCACACTTTCGTGGCCTTCCTTCCTCTCCTCACCATCACTCGGGCATCTGCCTTTTTGCAGGCCGGAGAGGGCGTAGCAAATGGCAACACCTCAGCTACATGCGGAGAGGGGCCCAACTGCAAATTTATGCCCAGCTTGTTTGCCTGGGCCCAAATGTCTGCGAGGGCATTCCATCGCTGGAGAGCAATGGTTCAACACACTCGATCGTTAGGAGAAAGACCCGACCACAAATATATATTATTTATTGCACTAGAGCTCTCCATTCACTAGCTCTGCCACTGCTCTGTCCCCTGGCTTTTCATTCTAGTTTTTCCAAGTACAAGACAATGTAGTGACTTAAAATGTCATATCCAGTACTTTGGATGACTGCACACTATTTTGTTTTAATAAAGATAATCCAAATATGCCTAAGAAAGTGTTGATTTTCTTTGACAAGTCCAATATGTCTATCCAGGCATCTCAACATATTAGATACATTTGTTCTAATTATAACAATACTGTAAGTAAAGGACACCATTAGGTACTATTCATTTTTATAAAAAAGGATGATGAATACATTATACAAAGTATTCAGACGTTTGGCATAGCAAGTGATTTTAAATTCAACATCCAACAAATTTACATCACCTTTCTATATGCACTAACAGGCAACATTTCTTTAAAGGGACTCTTTAGGCAACAAATGATTTTATATATATATATATATATATATATATATATATATATAGTGGCAAAGCAACCATCTCCTTGTGGTCAATGCCCTTTTTTCTGACTCTTCTTAATAGAAGAACACTGCAGGCCATTAAATGCTTTCTAAAACTTTTAATACTTTTTCACCAGGACCATAATACGTAAGAGAATAAATAAAACAATACATAATTAGGCCTAGCTCTTTCAAAGCACTACCTAACTTTCAGAACACTTTCCTAACTATACCAATCCACTCCCAACTAAGCCTGGGAGTGACAGATAATAAACTGTATATTTAGAATACTGGCCTCTCTCTTCTGAAGTCCAGAGTTTCTGCTCTGTGGTCTTTGCTTGACAGCTTCCCCACTTTAGACTGGAGACAAAGATCCAGAGAGTTTCAGATTCTGCCGCTCCAGTGCTATTCCAGCAGCCCCTCTGGGAAACACTTGAAGTCTCTGCTGCAACACTTCTCTTCTTGGCTCTGGGTTACAACTCTTCCTGGCAGCTGCAACACATCTCAGGCCCAGCTCAAACACACTACCTCTCTAGGCTTTGGTCTACAACTGACTTCTCACAGACTGTCGCAGCCTGTTCACTGCTGCAGCCACATTGTGATGTAATTGAGCCTTTTTACTACCTGCAGGACTGTATTGGGCAGATGCCTCTCTCCAGCCTCAGGCTCACATATCTGCCCTCCAGGACTCTCCCATATCTCTGTCTAGCTTTGTCACAATATGTGTGTGTGTATATATATATACATATATATATATTATGTGTGTGTGTTTAAGCTAAGTTACTTAGCTAAATGTATCCTCTTCAAAGTAAGAGTGATATAAAATGTATAGTTCACTATTTTCTTCACTTAAATTCCATGGATAAAAAATTATAATTGTGTGGAACTGCCCAATTTGCGAGGGAGGCGGAGCACCTTGGTGTTACCTCTTTAGGGGTGATAAAAATGCCCCCACCTGCTCTCATTCCCCTTCCCCGGTCCCCTGCTCCTGCTCCCTGCTTGTGTCTGCTGGCGGGGGGAGGAGACTGGCAACAGGGACTGGCTACAGGGAGTAGGAGGTAAGAGACAGGGGAGAGGCATGGAGGGAGAAGGGGAGAGGGAGGCATGGAGGGAGAGGTAAGGGGAAAGAGGGAGACACATGGAGAAGAGAGAGGTGAGGGGAGACATGGAGGAAGAGGGGGATATGGAGGTTGAGGGAGGCATGGAGGGGAGAGGGGGAGACATGGGGGAAGAGGGAGAGAAATGGGGAAGAGTGGCAAAGGGGTAAAAAGGAAACACATGGAGGGAGAGAAAGGGATGGGGAGACATGAGGGGGAAACATGGGGGGAGGGGGAGGCATGGGGGAGAGGGAGACATGGTGGAAGAGGGAGAGGCATGGGGGAGAGAGGCAATGGGAAAGAGGGAGACACAAGGAGGGAGATACAGGTAAGGGGGAGACATGGATGGGGAGAGGGAGACATGGGGAGAGAGAGAGAATCATGGAGAAAGAGGCAAGGGAAAAACAGGGAGACACATGGATGGAGATAGAGGTAAGGGGGGACATGGAAAGAGAGGGGGAGACATGGGGAGAGGGAGAGGCATGGGGGAAAGGCAAAGGAAAAGAGGGAGAGATAGAGGTAATGGGGAGAGATTGAAGGAGAGGGGAGACATTGGGGGAGAGGCAGAGATGTAAGGGGAAAGAGGAAGACACATGGAGGGAGATAGAGGTAAGGGGGAGACATGGAGGGAGAGGGAGAAACATGGGGGAGAGGTAGGCATAGGGGAGACATGTGGGAGCGGGAGCGGCATGGAGGGAGAGGCATGCGGGGAGAGGGGCATACATAGGACAAGAGGAAAAGGCAAGAGGGAGTGAGAGAGGCAAGGGGGAGAGCAAGATGAAGAGAGAGGGAGAGAAAGAGGGAGAAGAAGAAAAAGAGAGGGGAGCATGAAAGAGAGAGAGAGGGATAGAATGATGGGGAAAAAAGATGGCGAGAAAGAGAGGGAGAGAAAGAGAGGTGATTGAGAAAGAGAGAGGGGGAGAGGGAGAGGAGAGAAAGAAAGGGGGAGAGAATGAGAGAGGGGAGAGAAAGAAAGAGAGTGCAGGATAGGGAGTGCAAGGAAAGAGAGAGTGGAGAGAGAGTGGGGGAGAGGGAGAGAGACATGACGAGAAAGAGAGGGAGAGAGAGGGGGAGATTGAGAGAGAGGTAGAGAAAGTGAGAGGAAAGGGAAAAAGAGAGGGGGAAGAGAGAGAGGGGGCGAGGGAGAGAAAGAGAGGGAGTGGTAGAGGAGAGAGATAAAGAGGGAGAGGGGGACAGAAAGAGAGGGAGAGAGAGACAGAGAGAGAAGGAAGAGGGGGAGATTGAGAGAGAGGGAGAGAAAGTGAGGGGGAAGAGAGAGAGGGGGAGAGAGAAAGAGAGAGAAGGGAGGGGAATATGGAGAGAAACATGGAGAGAAAGGGAGAGGGAGAAAAAGAGAGGGAGAAAGGGGGAGGAAGAGAGAGAAAGAGAGGGGAGAGTGAGAAGGGAGGAGTGTGAGTGAGAGCAGGCGATATATATATATATAAATATATATATATATATATATATATATACTAGGAACTTGCCCATCAAAAATGACGGGATTTAAATTGTAAGGCTGGCAATGCTGTTTGCCACACAATGTGAGGCTTTTGCTCCTTTGAGCACCTTTGTGTACTTCAACTTTCCTGCTTTGCACTAATCACCTTCGGCACTCATTGCAAGCCCGACGCTAAGCGCCTTTGGTGCTCATCGCAGGGCTTGCAATAAGCACCTTTGGTGCTCATTGCAAGCCTCTCCCGCTCACAGTCCTCATCGTGAGCCCTGCGATGTGCCCCATCGCGAGCCTTTCCTCCCGCCTACTGTATAGGCTGCTCATTGCAGGTTTCGTTAACCTGCAAGTTTTGTGCTTGGTAATGCCATGTGTCTCTTTCCACCATCTCCCCCTGTCCCTTCCTTGTGTCTTTCTCCTCTGTGTGTCTGCTGAATGTTTGCGCTGAAGTCAGTTTTTTTTATTTTCAAAGTCCCGCGTGCCTGGCATTGCTGGTGTAAGTGTTACTGTCTTTGCCGTTGTGTATTTTCTAAGTCCCGCGTGCCTGGCTTTGCTCAGCCTCGTTTTCATGCAGTTTCAGATTTTTTGACGTTTTTGGCGGCCATTTTTTCTCGCCTAGCCAATGCAGCCTAAGTGCCGCGCAGCTGCTTGGCCTCGCTTTGCGAGGCTCGTATGCTTGACAGCGCCGCTGGCTCGCCTCGCTACGACCTCCAACTGCGTGACCAACATTGCAAACTTTACGAACAGCACAAAGATCCACAAATATATAACTGTGGTATATATATATATAGGGAGGGAGGGGGCAGCAAACTCATGGACAGGACCGGGCGGCAAAAGCTCTAGCTACGCCATTGCCTGATAGGCTAGGACACTACACTGCACATTCAGCCTGTCAGATTTGGTGTCTGCATAGGCTGCAGAGGTAATATTGAGATAATGTTATCAGCAAAGAGTGTGAGTGTTTTGCTGACGGTTTGGATGCCAGTGAAATCTGTGTGAACTCTGATCAGAACTGCTAAATTCAAATAACATAAAAAAAAAAAAAAGAGACAAAGAGCAGCCTGGTCTTGCAACATTGTATTTTTATAAATGACCTTTTGCATCTGTGTTTTTTTCTAGTCTAAACAATGTTTGTGCAGTGTAAAGTTTAATTTCAGGATTATACCTTTTTAAAGGACACTACCAGATAAAAACACAATAAATAAAATAGTTTGTAGACATTAGTTCTATTGGCAATGTTCTGAAATTGTATAGATTTTGTTAGTCTTTTGCTTTTTTTCCCTTCCTCTCTGATATAACAAATATTTTATATTTTAACTTTTTATATACAAGTATTCTATACTGCAGTGTTTAATTATTTGTTTACGTGATTCTGTCTGCTACATTGTAATCATTGTAAAGCTATCAAGTTTTCCATTAGTCCTGTAAAAATAACTGGCAGTTATTTTCCCATTGCGTACTGTGAATTTAACTCTGCATTGAAAATCTCACCTCATCGCTGACAGTACTGAATTTTCTTCCTATTTAAAGTATTGTTTATAATTAACCAATTAAAAATGAAACCATTATTTGAATTAGTTTCTTACCTAATAAGATCTGCTCATTACTTTGTCCTCCTCTTGCCATAGGGATGTATTTCTCACATTTGCTGTTTGTCTGCCTTGTGGGCACAGTTGTTTCCCAAACTTTGCACCATGACATCTGTACAGCTAAACCCAAAGACATCCCTATGAACCCTATTTGTATCTACCGGAAAGCCCCGGAGGTGGGTGAAGAAGGGGAGAAGCAGAAAGAACCAGAAGATAAGATCCCAGAACTGATCAATCCAAGGGTCTGGGAGCTTTGCAAGGCTAATGCCAGGTTTGCGATGGATTTCTACAGACAGTTGGCAGACTCCAAAGATAACTCAGAGAACATCTTCATGTCTCCTCTAAGTATCTCCCAAGCTTTCACTATGGCGAAACTGGGTGCCTGTGATAAAACCCTGCAACAGCTGATGGAGGTAAGAGCTGACAAATGACCACCATGTTTAGAAAGGATGACACATATGGAAATCTGTATTGGCATTGCCACGATACTGCACCAGCAGGAACGGCACCCTCTGGAACTCCCACTGGTTAAGTTCTTGCATTGGAGGGAGTAGAGAAAAATCATTTTTAAAACACTGTAAATGTCTTGTAAAATAGCTTCCCTGAACTAACAAAGTACAGCTGTCACGCTTGTAATCGTTGCACAGAAGTGACTTTATTGGTGATGCAAAACCTGGGAACCTGGGCATGGACATGCAAATGAGCCCACAAAGGTTTCACCCTTTTATCCAATACCATTTAAACATGGCTCATTTTAGCATATGCCTGCTGTATTACACAGCTTTAAAGCATAGCATAGGATGGATTCTGCAGGAGTTAGTAGACCTACGTGTCTTACCCAGAAGGGCCCACCACTGGATGTTTGTGGTTAATCATAGTTATCATATATGTGTATTATACAGGGCAGTGTGTGTGTGGCCTTTATAGTCAGGCATTATTGTGTAAATTTATTGTTCTAAAAATAGTATTGAGGCATATTAGGTATTGAAATGCTAAATTTTCCCTAGGGATTGTAATGAAGTGTATTACCAGGGTTCCTGGGGTAAAGGGAGTCTAGTTATGGGGGTTACCTGTTTTGAGGAGTGGGGCTACCAAGATGCCTTGGCTGCATGGAAGTGTTTACAATATTACCCTCCTTGTGGTGAAAGCTTCCTGACAGAAAAATAGCAACATTAGGAGGGAGGTGTTGTGGTGAAAATGCTTGGACTGAGTGTGCATATATACTGTATCACATCAATAAATGTGGTTGTCAGATAAACATACATAATTTGTGGTGTGTCTTTCATTCTGAGGGAATATAATAACTTTAACCATTAGAATTATTATTACAGACTCTGTCTGCAACGCTACTCCTAACCACTGGAGGTAGTATTGCTTTCCTGTGTTCCTGTATCATGAGGACTAGTTGTTCCTGGGCTGACTATGCAGGCTGGGCACTGAGAGTTAACCCCCAAATTCATAACCTAGAGGAACTCCTGTAAGCTAAAAGGAGAAGAATTAGGGGCCTGTGCCCCTCATCTCTGAGTCCTGACACTACCCCTAGACAGCTGTTTTGATATTAAATGGATATCATCAGTGTTGGGCTGGTACCTAACTCCTGTTAGTTCCTCCTTTGTGGAAAGGCTATTAATTGTGTCATAATTTAACATATGGTGGGCAAAAGAGTGATGGAAGCCCTGCAGCATACAGAGTACAGTAAATAAATAGTACATTTGTGTTCACATCTGAAATAAGTAAACATTTTTATTTCCTGCTTAGAATTCTTAGAAATACAGATATTACACTGCATTCTGGAAACCTGGGAAGGGACATGCAAATGAGCATATATATTTGTGTGTGTATAGTTATATTTATTTATAAATCTGTATTTTTATTTATTTATTTATTTATATTCTTGTAGGTATTCCGTTTTGACACAATTTCAGAGAAGGCATCAGATCAAATCCATTTCTTTTTTGCGAAGCTCAACTGTAGACTGTACAGAAAAGCCAATAAATCATCAGAACTGATATCTGCCAATCGTCTCTTTGGTGAAAAATCTTTGGTCTTTAATGAGACCTACCAGAACATCAGTGAGATTGTTTATGGGGCCAAACTGTGGCCCTTAAACTTTAAGGTGAGTCTGACATAAAATGTAATTTAGTAAGCATGTCTCTTAAAAAGCTTCTCAAAATCAGCAGCAAACTTTAATTTAAATAAACAAAAATACTAAAACATGAGTGGAGGAGAGTTGCTTATCTTATTTGTCACTAGACGATAGAAAGGAGAGATATAATTAGCTATACTATGATTGGATAAAGCATAATTATACTTATTCTTATGTACTTTGCAATGCAAAATAATTATCTGCTTTATGTCATATGCATTTCCCATCTAGAGCATGAGAGCGTGAATATAAAAGCCTAGGCCCTCACCTTCCTGCTTGTGGTTAGATTTCCAGCTAAAACTGTCTCTGTAGAAAAAAAGCTGAAAACTTAGGAATCTCTTTATAGCTCTCGCTCTCTATTTCTATATTTCTCTATATATGCTGTATATATATCTATCTATATCGATCTCCCTCTATATCTAAGGGGCTCTAGCAAGGGCCACTCACAACACTTAAGAAAAAAGAATACAAAAATAAATATGTATACAGTATCTCACAAAAGTGAGTACACCCCTCACATTTTTGTAAATATTTTATTATATCTTTTCATGTGACAACACTGAAGAAATGACACTATGTTACAATGTAAAGTGGTAAGTGTACAGCCTGTATAACAGTATACATTTGTTGTACCCTCAAAATAAGTGGAAATGTCCAAATTGGGCGCAAAGTGTCAATATTTTGTGTGGCCACCCTTATTTGCCAGCACTGCCTTAACCCTCATGAGCATGGAGTTCACCAGAGCTTCACAGGTTGCCACTGGAGTCCTCTTCCACTCCTCCATGATAACATCATGAGCTGATGGATGTAAGAGACTTTGCACTCACTCACCTCCAGTTTGAGGATGCCCCACAGATGCTCAATGGGGTTTAGGTCTGGAGACATGCTTGGCCAGTCCATCACCTTTACCTTCAGCTTCTTTAGCAAGGCAGTGGTCGTCTTGGAGATGTGTTTGAGGTTGTTATCATGTTGGAATACTGCCCAGCGGACCAGTCTCTGAAGGGAGGGGATCATGCTCTGCTTCAGTATGTCACAGTACATGTTGGCATTCATGGTTCCCTCAATGGACTGTAGCTCCCCAATGCCGGCAGCACTCATACAGGCCCAGACCATGACACTCCCACCACCATGCTTGACTGTAGGCAAGACACACTTGTCTTTGTACTCTTCACCTGGTTGCTGCCACACACGCTTGACACCATCTGAACCAAATAAGTGTATGTTGGTCTAATTGGACCACAGGACCAGTATTCCATGACCTTAGTCTGCTTGTCTTCAGAAAACTGTTTGCAGGCTTTCTTGTGCATCATCTTTAGAAGAGGTTTATTTCTGGGACGACAGCCATGCAGACCTATTTGATGCAGTGTGCAGCGTTTGGTCTGAGCACAGGCTGACCCCCCACCCCTTCAAACTCTGCAGCAATGCTGGTAGCACTCATATGTCTATTTCCCATAGACAACCTCTGGATATAATGCTGAGCGCGTGCACTCAACATCTTTGGTCGACCATAGTGAGGCCTGTTCTGAGTGGAACCTGTCCGGTGAAACCACTGTATCATCTTGCCCACCATGCTGCAGCTCAATTTCAGGGTCTTGGCAATCTTCTTATAGCCTAGGCCATCTTTATGTAGAGCAACAATTATTTTTTTCAGATCCTCAGAGAGTTCTTTGCTATGAGGCGCCATGTTGGACTTCCAGTGACCATCATGAGAGAGTGTGAGATTGATAACACCAAATTTAACACACCTGCTCCCCATTCACACCTGAGACCTTGAAACACTAATGAGTCACATGACACCGACGAGGGAAAATGGCTAATTTGGCCCAATTTGGACATTTCCACTTAGGGGTGTACTCACTTTTGTTGCAAACGGTTTAGACCTTAATGGCTGTGTGTTGACTTATTTTGAAGGGACAGCACATTTACACTGTTATACAGGCTGTACACTTACTACTTTACATTGTAGCAGAGGGTCATTTCTTCAGTGTTGACACATGAAAAGATATAATAAAATATTTACAAAAATGTGAGGGGTATACTCACTTTTGTGAGATATTCTATATACTGTATATATATATATATATATATATATATATATATATATATATATATACGTATATATTTAAGATATGGTGGGCAAAGAGCAATACAGTAGAAACCCTCTACTGTAGTTGTAAAGTATATAAATAGCACATTGCTGTTCACATTTGAATGTCTAAAACAAGTAAAAAAAACCTGCTTCCAGCTCAGAGTTCCGAGAAAAACAGTTATTACACTGCATTCTGGGAAGCTGAGCTGGGACATGCAAATGTGCCCACAAATGCTTTGCTCTTCAATCCATGAACCACTTCAAACATGGCTTCCTTTAAGCTTATGCCTGCTGTATTACACAGATTTAATGCAAAGCCAAGGTTTGATTATACACAAGCTATCCACATACAGCTGCTTCAAGCTTCCTAGCTATCATCAGTGTGGCGCAGGATCTCAGATTGTGTTGTGGACCATATGAGTAGGATGTTTACCACAACAATCATTTAATATATGGTGGGCAAAAGAGCGATAGAAGCTCCCCACAGTAGTACAGTAATTAAATAGTACATCTGTGTTCACATTTGAATGTCTAAAACAAGTTAAACAACCATATATTAAATGATTGTTGTGGTGAACTACCTACTCATAATTTCCACAACACAAGCTGAGATCTCGTTCCACGCTGATGATAGCCAGTAAGCTTGAAACATCTGTACATGGAGAGGATTCTCAGCTTGTGTATATTCCAACCTTGGCTTTGCATTAAAGAAGGCATAAGCTTAATGGAAGCCATTTTTAAATGGTTTACGGATTGAAGAGCAAGGCATTTGTAGGCACATTTGCATGTCCCAGCTCAGATTCCCAGAATGCAGAGTTTTTTTAACTTGTTTTAGACATTCAAATGTGAACACAGATGTACTATATATATATATATATATATATATATATATAGTATATATATATATATATATATATAGTATATATATATACAGTATATATATATATATATATATATATACAGTATATATATATATATATATATATATATATATATATATATATATATGCATTTAGACAGCACTGGGACCCCCCCAGAGGAGAGTCCAGTGCATTGAACTGCCTGCAGTAGCTCTGCCCCTGGTTAGGATGACTTGGGTGGGATTAACTCCTAATGTTAAGGGGATATCACCAGATTTTTAGGGTGTCTTCATGGGACCTTTCATGGCCCATAGACTAAACCCTTGTATTTTTATGGCTGTAGCATGTAGCTTGCCATCATGTGTACCTTATATGATAAGGCTAAAGGCCTTTCCTTGTGCTAGGTGCAACATATTCTTTTTGAAGACCATGACTTGTTTTTCCACTACTGTGTCCCTCTAACAGAAGTTATTGTCTTTAAACATTCAATGCACACATTTTATCTCATCTTATAGTATGCCTGTATTGAAATTATATTTATCACTTAGAATATTGGCTGCTTTCTTGTGCATTTTTGCTATCTTATGTTTTAATTTTTATTTTCTAGGAAAAGCCTGAGCTGTCCCGAGAAGTCATCAATAACTGGGTTTCAAATAAAACAGAAAAGAGAATCACAAATGTGATCCCAGAGGGAGCCATAACTGAAGATACCACAATGGTGTTAGTGAATACCATCTACTTCAAGGTGCTGCAAATATTATAACTATGCTGGATTAGATGTGTTGGTTAGAGATGACATATATACATAAACATATATAAGTATAGTCTCTACAAAGCACCCAGTCCCTCTCAACATCCACCCCACAAAGCACCCACCCCTCGCACCATTCAGTCTCTGACAACTCCTCAAGTCCTATCTGTTTGGGTGCAAGATTATTCTGGGTCTCACAAGATCACACAAGATAATGACCCAGCCTAAGGGAAGGAGGTAAGGGGACACTCAAGGGAGTGCTTATATAATCAAAAGGGGATTTGCCCCCCATTGCCAGTTCCTACACAGTTCTATGCCTCCTTTGTATGTGTGTATGTAAATGCCTGTGTGTGAGAGCCACCTGGTGAGTACAAAAACCCCTCGATGATGTCACGGCCCACCCCCTACGAGTTAGTCTTAGATCTACCACTTGATGATATCATGGCCATGCCCCTCAATGACATCACTGCCTATTCAGCATGATAGACACTGCTTTTTATATTATAAAATAGAGCACATATGTTTGTTGCTTAATATTATATGCTTGCAGCATATGTCTTTGCTGCTGAAAAGGTCCTTGCAAAGTAGTTCAAGTCTAAACTGCTGACTGAAATTATTTTCCCTGATCTGAGATCAGTTATTCAACTGAGATTAGCTGTCCAGGCTAGATTTACGTAGCATAGCCTCACATTAGCTACACAGCCCATATCTATTAGGCACCGTCCTGGTCCATGTTCCAGGTATCACATTCACATCATGCCTAGTTGATTATTATTATTATTATTATTATTATTATTATTATTATTATTATTATTACTATTATTATTATTATCTTGTATTTGTAACATGCCAACATATTCGGTAGCACTGTAGAGGGGATAAGAACAAAAAAAGTACATTATTAAAAATCTTCCGAAAATGGAGGGCCCTGTTTTGATTTTAGAATCTTTGTAGAAAGTGCTTTTTTCTAAAGCACCCTTCAAGAAAGGAAATTTGCTACTTACAATCTAAAGGGAATTAAAGAGGCAGAAACCTGTGAAGAGTAAGAGATAAGGAATAACAAGGATCAGGAACGAAGTGAGAGTTAGAAGGTGAAAGGCTATATTATGTAATATGTTGTCTGACCCCTAGTGGTGAGATAATATAATACACAAATAGAAAGTCAGGTGATTTCCATGCCTCTTTAAATTGAATAAAAAAAGGGGCGGGTGGATGAGGGGCAGGGATGGAGGGAAGTGCTTTCAGGATTTCACAGAATTAGCAGTGAGGCCTGTGTGTAAAATAAATTGGGACATGGAGTGAGGGACAGATGGAACAGGGAGAGAGGGGTGAGAGAAGAAGAGAGAGAGAGCTAGAGAGATTAAGAAGCAGGACAGGCTAAAACATATGAGTAGGAGGAGTTTTAGGGTAAATTATGCAGGCCATAAATGGTGGAAGGGTGGGGATAGCAAGCAAGAAACAGAAAAAACATTTGTAGAGGTTTAAAATATATAGGCAGAAATAATTATATATTCTCAAATATAATAAGTATACAGTAGTAGTATTAATAAAGATATTGGCTCCTGGGAGAACCTTGTTTCCACCCTACATTACAGATTTGTTGGCCCTTATCTACAAAATCTACCCTGTATCTGCCGATACATTTTTAAAGCACAACAAGTTACACTGAGCACTTCAACATAGATTACAGCTCATCCGGGGGGGGGGGGGAGTATTTGATTCCCTGCTGATTTTGAAAGTATGTCCACTGATAAAGAAATGATCAGTCTATCATTTTAATGGTAGGTGTATTTTAACAGTGAGAGACAGAATAACAAAAAAACCCGAAGAAAAACACGTCAAAAATGTTATAAATTGATTTGCAGGTCAATGAGGGAAAAAAGTATTTGACACCTTCGACTTAGTATTTGGTGGCAAAACCCTTGTTGGCAATCAAAGAGGTCAGATGTTTCTTGTAGTTGTCCACCAGGTTTGCACACATCTCAGGAGGGATTTTGTCCCACTCCTCTTTCTAGATCCCCTCCAAGTCATTAAGGTTTTGAGGCTGATGTGTGGCAACCTTCAGCTCCCTCCACAGATTTTCTATGGGATTAAGGTCTCGAGACTGGCTAGGCCACGCCAGGACCTTAATGTTCTTCTTAATGAGCCACTCCTTTGTTGCCTTGGATGTGTGTTTTAGGTCATTGTCATGCTGGAATGCCCATCCACGACCCATTTTCAATGCCCTGGCTGAGGGAAGGAGGGTCTCACCAAAGATTTGACTGTACATGGCCCCATCAATCGTCCCTTTGATGTGGTGCTGCTGTCCTGTCCCTTTAGAAGAAAAACACCTTGAAAGCATAATGTTTCCACCTTCATGTTTGATGGTGGGGATGGTGTTCTTGGGATAATAGGCAGCATTCTTAGTCCTCCAAACACGGCGAGTTGAGTTGATGCCAAAGAGCTTGATTTTGGTCTCATCTGACCACAACATTTTCACCCAGTTCTCCTCTGAAGCATTCAGATGTTCATTGGCAGCCTTCAGACGGACCTGTACATGTGCTTTCTTGAGCAGGGGGACCTTGCGGGCGTTGCAGGATTTCAGTCCTTCAGGGTGTAGTGTGTTACCAATTGTTTTATTGGTAACTACGGTCCCAGCTGCCTTGAGATCATTAACAAGATCCTCCCGTGTAGAGCTGGGCTGACTCCTCACTGTTCTCATGATCATTGAAACTCCACAAGGTGAGATCGTGCATGGAGCATCAGACCGAGAGGGAGACTGGGGAGTTATTTTGTGTTTCTTCCATTTGCTTCTTCCATTCGCACCAACTGTTGTCACCTTCTCACCAAGCTGCCTGGGGATGGTCTTGTAGCCCATTCCAGCCTTGTGTAGGTCTACAATCTTGTCCCTGACATCCTTGGACAGCTCTTTGGTCTTGGACATGGTGGAGAGTTGGAATCTGATTGATTGCTTCTGTGGACAGGGGCCTTTTATACAGGCAACGAGCTAAGTTTAGGAGCACTCCCTTTAAGTGAGTGCTCCTAATCTCAGCTTGTTACCTGTATAAAAGACACCTGAGAGCCAGAAATCTTGCTAATTGATGGGGGATCAAATACTTATTTCCCTCACGGACCTGCAAATCAATTTATAACTTTTTTACATGCATTTTTCTTGTTTTTTGTTATTCTGTCTCTCACTGTTAAAAAACACCTACCATTAAAATTATAGACTGATCATTTCTTTGTCAGTGGAGAAACGTTCAAAATTAGCAGGAGATCAAATACCCCCCCCCCCCCCCCCCCCCACACACACACACACACACTGTATCTACTAAGCACTGTCCTGGTCTACGTACCAGGTATCACTTCTTCATATCTTGATGATCTGGCCCTTACTCCAGGCTAAAGGATAGTATAGCCTCACATCAGCTACCACTCACCATAAGAGATTGCCCCGACTACAACTGTAAAGTATGTGCAGCATATATCTTTGCTGCTAAATCAATCAAAAGAAGTGCAAGTTTAAGGTGGTGACTATGAATCTTTACCCTGATCGCAGCTCAGTTACTACAGAATTGATAGTCACGTTAAAAGCACATTTCTTTAGAGCATGCCACTGGTTAGCTACTTGCTCTGCTGCAAGATAGATTCAATCGAACACAGACATGGGTAGTCAGTCCCAGTGTTCAGAGTTCATTGAAAAATCAGAAAAGTGCTAACTGAAAAACCCATTTACCTAGAAAGAGCTACAACATTTTACTCTAACAACATGATTTTATGCAGTTTGAAACTATACAAAAGGCAAAACATTAACTTAATATCAGTACATGACACACTTCAGGATGAGATCAAATTTCCCTCCTCCCTAGGGGTAAGCATCCACATGGCTTCCGGAATTGGTACACTATTCATTGGCCATCCCCTCGAGTAGTTGACATACGAGAGATCTGTCCACTGACCCAGAGAATAAGATTGAGCAAATGGGGTGAGCAAGTACTTCCTAAGGGATTTAACATAGAAAAAGCCTGGCACCTTGATAGGGGAGGCCTGTGATTCTGGTTATAGGCTAGGGGTCCTGTAGGTCCACTCCTGGTAATGAGGTGGGCACCAGGGTGTCTAGGAAGGGGGTAAGGGCTAACACGGTTATGAAGGAATTTGGCTAGGGAGCCATTGGGTTATCAACTTTATTCATGTCAATTATCTATGGGATTTTCTAACTCTGGGAATTACAATTGACTATCATGGGTCATTTTGCTTGTTTGGCCCTTAGTACATGCAAGAGGGGTTGACATATCCATTCCACCTGCCCTTTCCATGCAATGAGAAAACCTGGAATCTTATTTATTGTATTTTTGGCTTCTGGGGACAACTGGAGGCCAAAAAAATTAAACTAGCATCTTAGTAGTCTTAAGCTTCTGAATAGGCTGGCAATCAGAGTTTCAGGCCTAGTGAAATATCCAGAAAATATCAAGTTGGTATAGTGAATCTAGCCCTTTTAATGTGCTTGTAATTAACTTGGATACATCCTCCTGGTTGGTCCCCCGTAACATGGGGTCCATCACAATATTCCTAATAAAATATTAAAATGAATGCTTCTAAAATGGACAAGTAGAGAATAACAATTAAATCTAAATAGAAAATGGAAATCTGCACCATTCAAACTTCGGAACACACAACAGGAAGGCAGCTACATTTGGCCTACCTCTAATTTTACAAAGAGATGGAGCTAATCATCACAGTATGTCAGGCAGAAAACTATAAAAGTAATAGTTTTAAAGTATAACTGCTAGCATTACACATTTTGAACATAGATCAAGTATAATCATGCACGTACTTTCGTTTTAACAGCCATTTTATTTATAGTACCGTGCTCATTTAAGTAAATATAAATAACCTTGCTTAGACTTTTGGTATTTTGTAAATTAATATTGTAAAGTGTTATTAAATAGGTAAAATAGGTTAATAGTGTTACCCTCGAATTTTAGGTGACAAAATTGCAGAATTGTAAATTTCATCTTCACCTTCATCTATTTTTTTTATCTTATTTGTTTTCAAATTTACAAATATATAAGCAGTAGCCATAAAAGCATCAATAAACAGAGAGAGAGCAGTTATCTTCTGATCATTACAAAAAACATAATACTACATATAATGCAACATACAAACATTTATGGGTGGTTTTGTAGGATAAGCTTGAAAACAGTTTACTCCGTTTTTGATAGATGTTGCTTTGTTTTTTAAATCTCCATCAGTTTGAAGATAATTAATCTCAATTTGTATATTATAATTTATTATTATTTATCTTGCTCCATGTAGGGAGAATATTTTTTTACAGTTTAAAACAATCAACAATTTAACAACCAATAAGATATATATGATGATACCTTTTACTTTATGATCAATATCCTTTGAAACCATATGAAATAAAATTAATTCCAGGGGTAAATTTAAATGTTTTTTTAACTATGAGCAAAAGATTAGAGATACATAATGACCAGAGCTTTTACATTTTCCCACACGGCCACCACAAATGGGCATGTGTGCCCAATGCATTGCATACTCTCCAACAAGTGCCTTAGTTTTCCTGTGGGGCAAACTTACTCAAAAAAGCTGGAACAATATACCATCTTTATAAAATCTTAAAGTGTGTCTCTCTAAGTGAGACACATTTTCAGCCTTATTAAATTGCAATTCGGCAAATTCTAAAGGGCTCTAAATAAGCACAGAGCATATTTTTTTACAGAAGTTTTTAGTTAGTGAAGACCTTGCTTTTGGATAGAAGATCATTAACTAAAAACTTCTGAAAAAAATATGCTCTGTGCTTATATAGAGCCCTTTAGAATTTTCTGAATTGCAATTTAATAAGGCTGTTTATATTAATTTCGGTTAACTCAAAGTCTCTAAGCCAGTCCTTCTTTTCCCAATTTATCGGTAATTATTTTTCCCAGCTTAACATTGCAGAAGTCTTATGATTTCCAGATGCTGTATCGATAATTTTAAAGCAATTTAAAATAGTGAATTCTTTTTAGATCTTCATCTATTGACCATTTTGGGTTCCATATACTTTGTGGGGAGCGTTGATTCATTAAACTTAAAGTTATCTATCGAATCCGCTGTCACCACCTCCTTTGGTAGAGAATTCCATAGATTAACCACCCTTACTGTGAAGAACCCTTTTCTTTCTTTAAGGTGGAATCTTTTTACTTCTAACCTCAATGGATGTCCTCTTGTCAGTTAAAAACCTCTTGGCACAAAAAAGCTCCCTTGACAAGTTTTTATACTGACCCTGGATGTATTTATATAAGGTAATCATATCTCCTCTTAGATGCCTTTTTTCTAGAGAAAATACGTTTAATTTGGTAAGTATTTCTTCATAACTTAGCTTCTCCATTCCCCTTATTAGTTTTGTTGCCCTCCTCTGTACCTTTTCCAGCTCTAAATTTCCTTTTTATGAAGTGGTGCCCAAAATTGTACTCCATTTTCCAAATGAGGGTGTACTCGAGATTTGTATAGTGGCAGAATTATATTTGCTTCCCTGGCTTCTATACCCTTCTTAATACATGCTAATATTTTATTTGCCTTTGCAGCTGCTGCTTGGCTTTGAGCACTGTTGCCTAGGTGGTTGTCCACAAGTACTCCCAAATCCCTTTCAATATCTGATACACCTAGATTTGCTCCATTAAGATTGTAAGTTGCATGGCTATTTTTCCTTCCCAGATGCATAACTTTACATTTATTCATATTAAATCTCATCTGCCATTTAGATGCCCATTTCTCAATTTTATGTAAATCCCTTTGGAGGGAAAGCACATCACTATCTGATTTAATTACCTTTCACAACTTCGTGTCATCAGCAAAAATGGAGACACCACACTCCAATCCTACCTCTAAGTCATTAATAAATATGTTAAAAAGGAGAGGACCTAATACTGAACCCTGAGGAACCCCACTTACCACATTAGTCCAATCGGAGTATGTTCCATTTACAAAAACCCTTTGCTTCCTGTCTTTTAGCCAGCTCTCATCAATCCATGAGCAGATATTTACTGCAATTCCTGTATCTCTTAGTTTGCCCAATAGTCTCCCATGTGGCACTGTATCAAAAGCCTTTGCAAAATCCAAAAAGACTACATCCACTGAGTTGCCTTGATCCAGGTTCCTACTAACCTCCCCAGAGAAACAAATTAGATTAGTTTGACATGACCTATCCCTCATAAATCCTTGTTGACTCCTACTTATAATCCTGTTCAAATAGATATATTCTTGTATATTATCCCTTATTAACCCTTCTAAAAGCTTTCCCACTACAGAAGTGAGGCTCAATGGTCTATAATTCCCCAGATTTGCTCTTGCTCCCTTTCTAAATTTAGGTATGTCATCTGTTTTTCTCCTGTCATCTGGTAGAGACCCTGCGTTGAGTGAATCTTGAAAAATTAAATAGAATGGTTTGGCTATTAAAGAACCCAGTACCATCAGTACCCGTGGATGTATTCCATCAGGACCCGGGGCTTTATTGACATTTATTTTTTCGAACCTCTTTTGGATTACTTCCTGTGTTAACCAATTATTTGGCAAAGGTAGTGTAGCCCCATTATGTTGCAGTGTCCCAACCACTGGTACCTCGCTAGGGTATACCGAAGAAAATAACCTATTTAGCTCAGCTGCCTTTTCCTGGTCACTACTTTTCAGATGGCCTGCTTCACATTCTAATGTTCCTATAGCTTCCTTCCTCGCCTTCTTCCCATTAATATACTTAAAAAATATTTTAGGGTTAGTCTTACTCTCTTTTGCAATTCATTTTTCATTTTCTATATTAGCCAGTCTAATCGCCCTTTTGCAAGCCTTGTTGATTTCCTTGTACTCCCGTAAAGCAGTCTCTGTCCCGTCTTGTATGTATAATTGAAATGCCTGTATTTTATATATCTTGATCTTTAAATCATTGTTAAGCCACATTGGATGGGATTTACTCCTTTTACTTTTATTCCCACATGGTATATGCCGATGTGTATGTATATTTAGTAAGGATTTAAATGTTGTCCATTTATATTCAGTGTTTTTACCTATCAGTCCTCTGTCCCAGTCTATACTTTGTATTGCTGCCCTTAGACCGTTAAAATCTGCCCTTTTAAAATAAAGAGTTTTTGTTGGCCCCTTAAAAAAAATGTTTTTAATTCAATCTCAAATGAGACTGTGTTGTGATCACTGTTTCCCAAAGGTTGCCCTATTCCAACACTTGATATTATATCAATATTATTTGTGATGACTAAATCTAAGATAGCTTCATTTCTAGTAGGCTCTTGTATAACTTGGCCAGATAATGAACCCAGAGTGTACTCAAGAACCTGCTCCCCTTAGATGAACTGCTGGTCTCATTTATCCAGTTTATTTCAGGGTAATTAAAATCCCCCATTATTAGAACTTGCCCATGCTTAGCTGCATTTCCAATCTGTAACAATAATTGTATTGTCTCACTTTCAGCTATATTTGGGGGTTTATAGCATACTCCTACTAATATTCTTTTGGAATTTGCTGCTCCGCTATATAACTCTACCCACAAACATTCAACTTTATCACTAGGTCCTCCATAAATATATTCTCTGACTGTAGGCTTAACTTGTGAAACATTTGTTTTAGGGAATGCACCTTCATGAAGAATTTACATTTTTTTCCAGGGCCAATGGAAGTCTAAGTTTGAACCAGAAAACACTAACATGGAAGACTTTCACCAAAGAGAAAAACGTTGCAGGGTCCCCATGATGTATCAGGAGGGCAGTTTCCGATACGGCTCATTCCCCAGTGATGAAGTGCAGGTTCTTGAGTTACCGTACAAGGGAGATGATATCAGCATGGTACTGGTTTTGCCACATTCTGATAATCCTCTAGAGAAGATTGAGCAAGGTCTGACTCTTGAGAAATTCACAGGGTGGCTCCAGCAAAGTAAAGAACTACGGCTCTCTGCTTATTTGCCCCGATTCAAAGTGGATGATTCCTTCAGTGTCAAAGAGAAGCTTCAGGAGATGGGACTGGTAGACCTCTTTGATCCCAACGCCGCAAGGTTGCCAGGTAAGCTCTAGATATGTGTTTTACATAGACAACTATCATTCCAATGACTTAGAAATCTCTACTTAAGTGTCTTTGCTTTTTTTTTCATTTTAATTAACTTGGCTTATCATCCAGGGCAATGCTCAGAGTATGTATGTGGTCAGTAATGAAACTATAGAATATAGGGCCCTGGTGAAAAAAAAAATTGCTGCCCGCCTTCTGAGGGGTTTGAAAAAAAGTGTTTGTGCTCCACACAGCCACCTCTCGGAGCTTCAGTAGAAATGCTGTTTTAAATAGGCATGAAACGATTTCCAGTCAAAGATTGTGCAGAGAAAACAGGGCCAGGGGAACCTCCACACAACAGAAAAAACTTAAATGCGAAAAAAAAAAAAAATTCACAGCACTGAACATCTCCAGAGGAGGGGCCTGTTGCACTGCACCAACTGCACTACAGGTAGCATCCGCCCCTGTATTTGTTGACCCCAGAGTTACTACCGCTGACACTGCCTGCTGACACTGGCATCCCTGTGAGTTGCACTGGATTCCTAAAGGGAAGTTATTTGATAACTTTGATGTAGTCTGCAATTCTTCATTAAATTGTTAATTTGTTCACAGGAATCATTGCAGGAGGAAGATCAGACCTATATGTCTCCGATGCATTCCACAAAGCATTTTTAGAGGTAAGGGAAAAATGTGTGAAAAACAGATTTTTATCTTTAGCCATATTTTTGATTTATTTATAAGGTTTATGGGAAACAGCTGTAAAATGGGTGCAGTGCTATATTTACAAAATATGCAAATTACCTAGAATAAGTATTGTCTTTTTAAGGCTGTGACAGCTGTTAGCAGGCCAGGATTTAAGGCTTGCTGTGAAGTTCAGTTTTCCTCTTATAAATTAAACCATGTTGCAGCCATGTTGGTTGCTGGGGAAAGGGACATATTCTATGATGTGTGTGTTGTGCTGTTGCTGTAATCCATTTGTTGTCCACAAGATGACACTGCAGGAGGTTGGGGTGATTGCAGGTCTTTATTCAATTTGCTGCTCTGGGGCCATGTGGGATAGGCCCAGTGTTCCACCCCCTAAGGTGGGCAAGCCAAGCCCCCAGTTGTCAACTGATATGATTGGGAGATGCTAATCTGGGCGGGGGATTTGAATGTGTTCAGCCCACTGTGATGTAACTGGTAGAGGGAAATCCTTTGTCTGTTGTCAGTTGTTGTTTAGAAATGCAGTAAAGAGGGTCGATATTAAACTATGCTTCTGAAATACATAGACTATGGTGTATTTCTTTAAGAAAGACTGATATGACTACATGTCACAGAGAGGCCTATTCCTGCAATGAAGATTGCCATTATATTAAGGGCAATTCCTCTTATCTAAAAGGCAGGAAGAGTTGGATCCTATCTGGAATCTTCACAAACTGGTGGCATTGTGGTGGAATCTCAGTGCGAGAGCCGACATAATGGAGAATGGCCCTTCTATAGCAATTGATGGAGTTCCTGGGATTGTGGCAGGGCCATAAGCTGTCAGGCGGGCTGGAGGAACTGGTATGGAAAGAGATTTCCTTGGAGAAACAGTATCGTGCCAGGATAGGGCCTGTTGGTGCCCCTTGCGGGGATCCCTATTTTCGATTAGAGCTAATAGATGGGCTCTGGGAGATCGTGTATGCTGATCCTGAATGTGGCATGGGGACTGTAAGGAGGCATGATACCTTGTTTTTTCAACGCTGTCAAGGTCTGGGACTAGAACCATGGTACCCGGCAGCTAATTTGATAGAACCCCTGATTCAGCAAGAGCTGCAGCTGGAGGCTGAGTATGTTCAATTGCTGGATGAGGCATCCATGAAGGGATTTTTTCCATCCAAATAGGAGGTACACAGTCAGGCGAACAGGGATGAAGAAGACTGGTCACCAGACCCAGACAAGCCAGGGATGAGTAATTATGCTCAAGGGGTCTGGGGAGTAGATATTATGGACTGTTGGGAGAATTCTGATCTCAGGGATTCTAAAAATGACAAGGATGCCTTCATGCAGTGGGTTGACTGGGGAGAAGAAGAACTGGGCCCTGTCATCAGGGGGCTAAGCCTTGCCCAGTTAATGGCAATGGGGCAAAAAGAAAAGGACTATAAGATTGCGGATGCAAGGGAGAGCCTGCGTGGGAGCAGGCATACCCACCAGCCCTTGGAGGAGAAAATGGACTGTGAACCATTAAAGGAGCTCCAGCTGATAAAAAAATGTCAGAGAGCTAGCCACAGACCAGAGGGCAGGGGAGGTTATGATCCATGAGATCCTGCCAAACAGAGACCCAGCAAATCAGTTAAAGAGGGACCACATTCCTTATTGTGCTCCAAAGCAAGGAGAGCTGGGGCACAGTGCCATGACCGTGGTCCAGGGGCCAGCCATAAATCAAGGGACAGTAGGAGAGAGCTGTGCGATCCTGCCAGTGGACCCAGTGACCAAAGATCCCAATGGAGGTGTGCCCTATGCCCAAATGGTGGAAGCAGAGGAAGAATGATGTTAGGCCCTGATCCAGATATCATCTCAGGAAGTGGAGCCTCCAGTCCAGACCACCATCATGGATGCTGGGTTCAGGATCAGACCTGTATATTTCTCCTTGGAGGTATTATTTTATCTCCCAAGGAAAATGGTTCCCCTCAGACATTGGGAAGAGGAGGGCACGGGACCTAGCTTTTGGGAGGGAGGCTAGCCCTGCCACCTTGGGAACTGTCACCTGAACTGGGTACCACCCTGGGACCTTTTGGACTGGGTGAACTAATAAGCCCAAGGACTATTTTAGATGCTGCAAGTCAGCTGTTTGTACTGGCCTGGCTGGAGAGGGTGGTCTTGGCAAAGAACTACATGGGTGGGCCAGTATTCGTGGATTGGAAAGAAGGGTACCCCATGGTGTGGCTCATCATCTACCCCTACTGCGTTGTCTTCCCTGCAGCTGCCCAAGGAAATTGTTTTTCCCAATGGATGGCGAGGGAAGGTGCATGTGCCATGCCTGGGGGAGTCGGTTGGCAATTGCTCCTTGGAGGCTATGGCCAAAATTGTGTGGGCTGGTTGTCATTACTGGTCATATTGAAGCATATTGAAGCATGTTTACTCTATGGACACTGGACTATGGACTCTTGCAGACTAATGTTTTCCTAAAACCGACAATGACTTAGACCAGAATGGAGCAGTCAGCTCATCAGGCGCAAACCAACGAGATTACCCCCTCTTCGCTGAGATGCAGGGGGGAATGCTTGTGAAGTTCAGTTTTCCTCTTATGGATTAAACCATGTTGCAGCCATGTTGGTTGCTGGCGAGAGGGACATTTTCTATGATGTTGTGTGTGTAGTATTATTGCTGTAATCCATTTGTTGTCCACAAGATGGCACTGCAGGAGGTTGGGGTGATTACAGGTCTTTGTTCAATTTGCCACTCTGGGGCCATGTGGGATGGGCCCAGTGTTCAACCCCCTACGGAGATGCTAATCTGGGCATTACCAGCGCTATGGAGCAGTATATCCCACTAAAGCTTTGACCCTTAATATATATATATATATATATATATATATATACATATATATATATATCTATATATACATATATATATATATATATATATATTTACACATATATGTATACTTGCCCATCAAAAATAACGATGATGGAGTTTTATAGATGGTTGTTCAGCCCCCCCCCCTCCACTGTGTCTCTCACCCCCTCTCTCTTCCCTTTGTCTCTTCCCCCTCTCCCTCCCCTGTGTCTTTGCCCTCTCTCTCCCTCCCCTGTGTCTCCTTCCCTCCCTCCCATGTGTCTCCTTTCCCCCTCTCCCTCCCCTGTGTCTCATCCCCCATCCCTTGCTTCTCCTTTCCCCCTCTCCTGTGCTTACCTTTTCCTCCTCTCTCCCTTCCCTGTATCTCTTTGCCCCCTTTCTCCCTCCACATTCTCTCTTTGCCCCCTCTCTCCCTCGCCTGTATCTCATTGCCGACTCTCTCCCTCCCTTGCATCTCTTTGCCCCTCTCTCTCTTTGTCCCTTCTCTCCCTCCCCAGTCTCTTTTTGTCCCAACTCTCCCTCCCCAGACTCTCTTTGCCCCCTCTCTCCTTCCCCAAACTCTCTTTGCCCCCTCTCTCCATCCCCAGTCTCTCTTTGCCCCCTCTCTCCTTCTTGTCTCTCTTTGACCCTTCTTTCCCTCCCAAGTCTCTCCTTGCCCCCTCTCTCCCTCCCCTGTCTCTCTTTGCCCCTCTCCCTCCCCTGTCTCTCTTTGTCCCCTCTCCCTCCCCTGTCTCTATTTCCCCCCCTCTCCCGGCCAGTCTCCTTTTTGCCCCTGTCCCTCCCCAGTCTCTCGTTGCTCCTCTCCCAGCTTGTCTTTGCCCACTCTCTCCTTCCCCTTTCTCTCTTTGCCCCCTCTCCCTCCCCTGTCTGTCCTTCCCCCCTCTCCCTCCCCAATCTCTCTTTGCCCCCTCTCTCCCTCCCCAGACTCTCTTTGCCCCATCTCCCTCCCCAGTCTCTTTTTGCCCCCTCTCTCCTTCCCCTGTCTCTCTTTGCCCCCTCTCTCTCTCCCCAGTCTCTCTTTGCCCTTCCCCCTCCCCAGTCTCTCTTTCCCCCCTCTCCCTCCCCTGTCTGTCCTCCCCCCCTCTCCCTCCCCAGTCTCTCTTTGCCCCCTCTCTCCCTCCCCAGTCTCTCTTTGCCCCATCTCCCTCCCCAGTCTCTTTTTGCCCCCTCTCTCCTTCCCTGTCTCTATTTGCCCCCTTTCCCTCCCCAGTCTCTCCACCCCCTCTCCCTCCCCAGTCTCTCCACCCCCTCTCCATCCCCAGTCTATCCTTCCCCCTCTCCCTCCCCAGTCCATCCTTCCCCCCTCCCTCCCCAGTCTCTCTTAGCCCCCTCTCTCCTTCCCCTGTATCTCTTTACCCCCCCTCTCTCTCCCCAGTCTCTCTTTGCCCTTCTCCCTCCCCAGTCTCTCTTTCCCCCCTCTCCCTCCCCTGTCTGTCCTTCTCCCCTCTCCCTCCCCATTCTCTATTTGCCCCCTCTCTCCTTCCCCTGTATCTCTTTGCCCCCTCTCTCCCTTCCCTGTCTCTTTTTTCCCCATGTCTCCATCCCCATTCTCTCTTTGCCCCCTCTCTCCTTCCCCTGTCTCTCTTTGCCCCCTCTCCCTCCCCAGTTTCTCCTTCCCCCTCTCCCTCCCCAGTCTCTCTTAGCCCCCTCTCCCTCCCCAGTCTTTCCTTCCCCCTCTCCCTCCCAAGTCTCTCCTTCCCCCTCTCCCCCTCAGTCTCTCTTTGCCCCCTCTCTCCTTCCCGTCTCTCTTTGCCCCTTCACTGCCTCCCAAGTCTCTCTTTGCCCCCTATCTCCCTGCCCATCCTCCATTTGTCCCCTTTCTCCATCCCCTGTCTATCTTTGCTCCTTTCTCCCTCCCCTGTCTCTCTTTGCCCCTCTCTCCCTACCCAGTCTCTCTTTGCCCCTCTCTCCATACCCAGTCTCTATTTGCCCCCTCTCTCCTTTCCATCTCTCTTTGCCCCCTCTCTCCTTTCCATCTCTCTTTGCTTCTTCTCTTCCTCCCCAGTCTCTCTTTGCTCCCCCATCTCCCTTCCCAGTCTCTCTTTGCCCCCCTCTCCCTCCCCAGTCACTCTTGGCCTCCTCTCTCCTTCCCCGGTATCTCTTTGCCACCTCTCTCCCTCCCCAGTCTCTCTTTGCCCCTCTCCCTCCCCAGTCTCTCTTTGCCCCTCTCTCTCCCCTGTCTCTATTTGCCCCCCCTCTCCCGGCCAGTCTCTTTCCCCCCCCCTCTCCCTCCCCAGTTTCTCTTTGCCCCCTCTCTCCCTCCCCTGGCTTTTTTTGCACCCTCTCTCCCTCCCCAGTCTCTCCTTTCCCCCTCTCCCTCCCCTGTCTCTCTTTGCCCCCTCTCTCCCTCCCCAGTCTCTCCTTTCCCCTCTCTCTCATCCCTGTCTCTCTTTGCCCCCTCTCTTTGCCCCCTCTCTCTCTCCCCTGTCTCTCTTTACCTCCTCTACCTCCCCAGTCTTTCCGTTCCACCCCTCTCCCTCCCCAGCCTCTTTTTGCCCGCTCTCTCGTTAACCTCACATACAGGCTCCCTGCTTCTCCCCTGTAGTGTGTGAGGTTGTAAGGTAATTTGGTAATCAATTGTGGTCTTTTTTTTATTTTTTACTAGTTTAAAAAAAATGGCTGTCGTTAAAGACGTAATTTTTTCAAAGTGTTGTGGGCTTCGGCACTCATTGGCAGCCTTTTTCAAAGTCTTGCGTGCCTGATCGCTGAAGGTGCTCATCGCGAGGCCCGCAATAAGCGTCTTCAGCATGCGCAAGCTTGTAACTTTTAACATAGCGTTACCGACAAACTCGCAATTACGACAACTATTATATGTGATCGAAATATAACTTTTTGCAAGTCCAACACATTTTCTCTTCAAACGAAGTGTCAAAACATGAACCCTTCATTCAAACCTTTTGGGCCTTGTACCCACAACAGGTATATCCACCTGCATTCTTCTTGGAGTAACTTTTTATTAACGTCTCCTCTATTCCCAGCTTGTGTATAATCCAACCTTGGCTTTGCATTAAAGCTGTGTAATGCAGTGGGCATAAGCTTAAACGAAGCCATGTTTAAAATGGTTATGGATAAAAGAACAAAGCATTTGTGGGAACATTTGCATGTCCCTGCTCAGCTTCCCAGAGTGCAATGTAATACCAGTATTTCTCTGAATTTTGAGCAGGACATGCAAATGTGAACACAAATGTACTATATGTACTATACTGTACTACTGTACGGTGGAGGGCTTGTATCACTCTTTTGCCCACCATATATTAAATGATTGTTGTGGTGAACAACCTACTCAAAATATACACAACACGAGCTGGGATCCTGGCAATGATAAGTAGTAACCTTGAAACAGAGTTACATGGTTAGGATTCACAGCTTGTGTATAATCCAACCTTGGCTCTGCATAAAAGTTGTGTAATGCAGCGGGCTTAAGCTTAAAGGAAGCCAAGTTTAAAATAGTTATGGATAGAAGAAAAAAGCATTTGTGGGCATATTTTCATGTCCCCGCTCAGCTTCCCAGAGTGCAGTGTAATAACTGTATTTCTCAGAATTTTGACCAGGAAACAAGTTTTTTAACTTGTTTTAGAAATTCAAATGTGAACACAAATGTACTATATATATATATATATATATATATATATATATATATATATATATACACATATCTAAGTGACAAGCTTTTGAGAGATAATGCCTCTCTTTATCAAGTCAAAAAGTACTGATACTATTATGGATTTACAGCGGTGACAGCGGATTTGATAGATAACTTTAAAAGGGGACTGGATTTATTTCTAATTAAACAGGGAATTCAGGGTTATCATGGATAATTAGAGAGACAGTATTGATCCAGGGAGAAATTCGATCGCCAGTATCTGGGGTCAGGAAGGAATTTTTTTTTCCTCCCTTTGAGACGATTGGCTAAGTCTTATTTGTTTTTGTTTTTTCTGTTTGCCTTCCTCTGGATTAATAATTTAAAAATAAATAAATAAATAATTGATTAATAATAAATTAACAACTAAGTAATTAATATTTATTTAATCTGCATATTCCAGATCAGAGGTGATCTTAAAAGGTTGAACTTGATGGACTGAAAGTCTTTTTTTCAACCTTAATTACTATGTAACTATGTAACTATGATACAAGTATGAAGTAAAAACAGTAAACAGAAAGAGAAAAGAAAATGGAAAAACAAGAAAGACAAAATTAGTTTGCCAGAGTTAAGTGAGAAATAGACCAGCATTGTGAATAATGTCCTGATAGGTCAGTAAGTAAGTCTATAGATCAGGTTGTAGATAAGAACACAGCAGAGTAAAATAAAGAGCAATACATTTCAGCATAGCATAGCTTACAAAAACAGTAATAGAAAGGGGGAGGTAAGTAGAATGTGTTAGCTAAAAGACATTAAGATAGTGGGACAGAAAGCCTAAGTCAATGTTAATGACCAAATCCTTTGTATTAAAAACATTGAATCATTTTTAATTCAAAAGTTTTCCGCTGTTGGAAAGTTCTGAAATTCCCTCTAAGTACTTTAATTTTGAGGTTCTGGATGGAGTGATTCTGTTTTCTTGGTGACTATGGTCCTAGCTGCCTTGAGATTATTAACAAGATCCTCCTGTGTTGTTCTGGGCTGATTTCTCACCATTCTCATGATCATTGAAACTCCACAAGGTGAGATCTTGCATGGAGCACCAGACCAAGGAAGACTGGCAGTTATTTTGTGTTTCTTCCATTTGCAAATAATCGCATCAACTGTTGTCACCTTCTCACCTTGCTGCTTGGCGATGGGCTTGTAGCCCATTCCGGCCTTGTGTAGGTCTACAATCTTGTCCCTGACATCCTTGGACAGCTCTTTGGTCTTGGCCACGGTGGAGAATTTGGAATCTGACTGATTGATTGCTTTTGTGGACAGGTGTATTTATACAGGCAACACGCTGAGATTAGGAGCACTCCCTTTAAGAGTGTATACTTTACCTGTATAAAAGACACCTTGGAGCCAGAAATCTTGCTGATTGATAGGGGATCAAATACTTATTTCCCTCACTAACCTGCAAATCAATGTATAACTTTTTTTGCATGCGTTTTTCTTTTTTTTTTTCTTATTCTGTCTCTCGCTGTTAAAATACACCTACCATTAAAAATATAGACTGATCATTTCTTTGTCAGTGGACAAACGTTCAAAATCAGCAGGGGATCAAATACTTTTCCCCCACTGTACACCTCTTAACCTCTAATGCAGAAACATCAGAAATCATGGACTGATTATCAGATGACTCAGAAACTATTCCAAGGCGTCCATTATCTGATGAAATTGATGACACTGGGTAATTAACCGTGTCCCCAGGGTATGCCACTCTGGTCCTGCCAACGTTTTACATTTTTTTTGCCTCTGGTTCTCCACCTCCATTCTCTGTACACAGGCTCCTTTTCGAACTTCCATGGGTAGCCATTATTTCTTCTAACAAGGCTTCGACTCTAGGATTGTCTGGTCCAGAAGTCTCTGCCTAGTACGACCATATGGATTGCCCCATCTGGATGCCTGACAAGGAAGTCAGCGAGGATCTTACTTTCTCTTGCATTCTCCACAGAAGAGGAGGCATCTGGAGTCAAAGTAGCTGGTTCTGAAACCACCGGCTGAATCGTTTGGCAGGACTTGATTACAGTGTCTATCAGGACTTCGTCAATTGTCACCTTCTCTTTCCTCTCTGACTTGTGCTCCCACTGCGGCTAAGGCTCTGCATTAGAAGAGACATATTTAGAAGGGCTCCCCTCAGAGCAAGCTCCTTTGGGGTCATCATGTACAACTGAAGTATCGTCCCTTTCCTCCTTAGATTGCACCACAAAACTTTGTGTAACCTTTGGAATTTGGGTCTCGCTTATATTGACTTTCCCATGGGAAGTACCTGCTGCCTCTGCATATGATTTTTGCCTTTTAGGACACTCTGTAAGCAAGTGATTGGTGGTAATACACAGGTCACATTTCTTAACAAGGCATTTTTTCGTGATATATGACACACTACCACAATTAGAGCATGTCTCCTGTGTACAGTCTATGGCCAAATGGCCGTAATTTAGACAAGTTCTACAAAAATGCGGCTAGTTTCGGAAGAACACTCAACCTTTATCTGTCCCAATGGAAAAAACTCTCTTGAACCTCACTACATATTGCGACTTTCCATTGCATATACGATGGGCATTAAGGAGTGTTCTTATGAATCTCACATTGGAGCAGTATTTATATAAAAAAACTCATAAAATCCTCCTCTGTAATGAAAGGATTAAAAATGTGCACTGTGAGAAAACCTCCTCCTTGATGAATAAATATTCAGGTCTAAGACCAAATAACTTGGGGGTTTGTAGCATTAGATTGGAATCATTGGTAGAAGTTTCTACATAGCTTAGTGTTCTTAAAAGTTAGACAAAGGATGGGGGGGGGGGAAGAAAAGTGCAAAGCAGCTTATCGTGAAATATATAAACAAAAATGTATTGCAACAAGTAAAAAGCAACAATTATTGAACTCACATTTAGTCCAATATCAATCAGCGTTGCATGTGGAATAACGCAGCTCGTGTCTTGTCGTCCGTGTTCCACTCCTGACTCTTTCACTCAGTAGATTGTATTGAGTTTCCCGATGTTGAATATCCAATATAGTTCAAATTTCAATATTGTATACAGCAGAGGAATATCCTTGCAAATGCAGAAAGAAAGTGTCTCATGCACACAATGCTCATGCACAGACCAGGGCATCACTCTCTATATGGAGACACCTATTGCCGGGGTAAACATGCCCCATATAAAGTGCTCCAATTTCAGTGGGTCACAAAGTCAGCACCAACACATTCAATATCTTGCAACTATGGTGGTATGAAAATACAATAAAAAACGAAAAATAAAAAAAGCAATAAAGAGTATAAATAAAAAATGAATGAATAATATAGTCAAATCTCATACCAAATGTGTTTCAGCCACAACTTGGCCTTTCTCAATGGTAAGTATTAATATTTCCTGAGTTGTTTACCCTATATAGGTGTTCTATGTAGTGTATCCATGTCAATGCTCCATATAGTGTCTATATAACCCACTATCTCTTGTAAAAGTAACCCAAAGGCCAAGTTTTGGCTGAAACACGTTTGGTATTAGATTTGACTATATTATTCATTCATTTTTTTATTTATACTCTTTATTGCTTTTTTATTTTTTGTTTTTTTATTGTATTTTCATACCACCATAGTTGCAAGATATTGAATGTGTTGGTGCTGACCTTGTGGCCCACTGAAATTGGAGCACTTTATGTTAGGCTTGTTAAAGAGAGTGATGTCCTGGTCTGTGCATGAGCATTGAAGCACCAAGACACTTTCTGCAGTTGCAAGGATATTCCTCTGCTGTTTACAATATTGGAATTTGAACTATATTGGATATTCAACATCGGGACACTCAATACAATATACTGAGTGAAATCAGGTGTGGAACACGGACGACAAGACACCAGCTGTGTTATTCCACATGCAAAGCTGATTGATATTGGACTAAATGTGAGTTCAATGGTTGTTGCTCTTTACTTGTTGCAATACATTTGTATTTATATATTTCACGATTAGCTGCTTTGCACTTTTCCTACCCCCAGCCCCCCCCCCCCCCCTCCTCCCCTTGTCTTTTTGGTCTTTGGAGTGCATTTGTCGACAGCACTTGTCTGGAAGAAGCAGCATTGCGAGCAGTATTGAACTAATTGAGGATGGATTATTATTGAAAAGTGGAACTATTTCGCAAGCATTTGGAGGAATAAGAGACATCATCTGGATAATCCATATTGCTTTTCAGTGTGATATTATTATTATCTTCACATATTGTGGTATTTATCGTGTGGTCTTTGAATTATTTTGGAGCTTTATACACATAGGATTTTTACTTATATACACATAAAGCACAGTTTTTATTGCATATTGCTATTATTACTATTACTATCATCATCTACCACTATATACTGTATATCATCTGTATACCCTTTGTTTGGCTCTATAGATATACCTGCTGGGAACTTGCTATTTCTACTTGTTCTTAAAAGTTAGATGATAAAACCCAAACCTAGAAAAATCTTGGGCGCAAACAAAATCTTGGGCCTTAAACTGTAGTATGCCCATCAAAATTTCAGAAAACAGGAATGTCTCAGTTACTCTCACATCTTCCTCAATATGAATTCGCACAGTGTCGCAGAGTTGCAGCCCACGGGCCGACATATAATCTCTGCTCGCCATACCAAAAGTAAAAGTAAAGGGGAAATCCTCTCCCTAATAACAGCAACGTCTGAACCCCTAAGGGAAAAGACCAAGGCCGAGGGGAAGGGTCATTTTACAAACGCCCAATTGAGCACAACACTCAATCGCAAAAAGGAAAGCCTAAAGGGTCCTCAATGCAAAAGCCCTCCTGACACCAATCCAGAGACTGTGCCAAAAAGGTAGAGAAACCGCCCCACCACTGTTTCAAGCTTACTGCTATCATCAGCATGGAGCAGGATCCCAGCTTGTTTTATGGATCTTATGAGTAGGTTGTGCACCACAACAATCATTTAATATATGGTGGGCAAAAGAGTGATAGAAGCCCTCCAAGTACAGCAGTAAAGTACATAAATAATACATCCGTGTTCACATTTGAATGTCTAAAACAAGTTTAAAAAATTGTTTCCATTTCAGAATTCCAAGAAAAACAGTTATTACATTGAATTCTGGGAAGCTGAGCTGGGACATGCAAATTTGCCCACCAATGTCTTGTTCTTCAATCCATAGCTGATTTTAAACAAGGCTTCCTTTAAGCTTATGCCTGCTGTATTACCCAGCTTTTATTCAAAGCCATGGTTGGATAATACACAAACAAGCTGGGAATCATATCCACGTACAGCTGTTTTAAACCTACTGGTTATCATCAGTAAATATATATATATATATATATATATATATATATATATATAAAACCAGGTGTTAACCTGGGAGTGGTGGGAGGGAACTTCTCTCCTCCCCTATATAAACCCCTCCCTTAACCTACATCCTCACCTGAAAATATTCACTTTTTCAGGTTGCACGCCGTCCGTTTGCAACCGCCGGCTTCCCTGCTGTTCCTCTGCTTCTCGCAGGTTCGTCCCATGCCTGCCGTTTCTCCCTTCCCTTTTTGGGCTCCCCCGTCTCCCCGGCCGGTCTCCTTCCATGCTGCTTCCCTAGCCGTTCGTGCACTCTCCTGCATCTCCTGTTCCTCCTCACTCCTGCCCTGCTGCCCGTTTCTCCCCTCCTCCTAGCCTCTGCTCCATCTTACCTCTGCGTCCCGATGGCCCCCTCCTGTTGCTCCACCGTCTCCGGTCTCATCCTGCGTCCCGCCGTGCTGTTTTCGGGCGTCCCGGCGCGCCCCTCTCCCGGCCCGGCTCCTCCTCCTTGCTCCGCCAGCTTCCCATGCCTCCTCCGCTGCTGCCCGGCTCCCCTCCTCCAGACACCTCCGCAGCAGCTCGTGGCACGCACCTCTTTCGGCGGCACGCCCCTCTTTTGGCGGCCCCGCCTCTCTTTGTCCGGGTTCGCTGCTGGCGCTTGCGCCGCGCCCCTCCTTCGGCGGCCCTGCCCTTCTTTTGTCCCGTCCCTCCTCCGTCCCATGCCGCGGCTCCTTTTTCCTTTCTCCCCTTCCTGCCCTCCCCTGGCCTGGCTCCTTTGCCTCGGGCGCCCTGCTGGCGCTCGTGCCACAACCCCCTCTCATCGACTCCGCCTCCTCCTGCCTCCTCCTGCCTCCTTCCCTGGCTTGGCTCTTTTTGCCTCCGGCGCCCCGGTGGCGCTCGGGGTTCGCCCTTCTCTTGCCGGCTCCACCTTCTCCTGCGCTCTCCCTCGGCGGCACTCACGCCACGCCCCTCTTCCGGCAGCCCCACCTCCTTTTCGTTGTACCTTCCCTTGCTCTGCGCTTCCGCTTCTCTTGCACCCCCTGTTCGCCCAACATGCCCTGCTTCGCCTCTCTTGGCCAGTTGTTCCCCCTATCATTGCCTTTTTTTTGGCCTCTACTTTATTCTCACACTCGGATCACGCTAGCACCAAATACTGCCATGTTCTCGTGCTGGCAGACTCAAATCAATCCTTTTAGTTACCAGCCATACCCCTATCGTATCACTAAACGTACACCATACACCATTCAGTAATTAAAATCTACATGTGCAAATCAGACCTGTCAGAGCACATCTCCTTCATGCACCCGTCTCAGTCAGTCCAATTCACCCCCCTTTTTCACTGAGACCAAGTCTCTAGCTGAATCTAATCACAGGCTCACCTTCATATAGCATTACAATCTAGTAAATACATAACTACTATACTTCACGAACAACTTTTTCGTTTACCATGCACCCACAGTTACGCTTCGAACAGTCGCTTCCCTACGTCATACGCATCATTGCCATCACGCATTCGCCTCAGTACCATACGCCCCAAATGGACTTTGCTCTAACCTCGTCCCCTCATCGAAACCATTCATTTCAATCCCTACACGTACAACATGCCATATACCAGTCGCTCACCTCATATGCTAGAGCATGGCACTTATTTACTATATTCACTGCCCATTACCGAATAAAACCTCCATATACCTCCACCACCATAACCGCCTTTGCCTCCCATTGCGATTGTCGTCTCCACTTACACCCGCACACCATCAAAACGGATCTAGCGGGCGTGCAGTTTCACCTCACCGCCCTATTTCAAACCGACAAATCAATCATATCATCGCCTCAAATCAAATCATTTCTCAGAGGCCTACAGCACAGAGCACCCCCCTCCAAACAACAACGTCATCCCATAGATGGCGCACTTTTCAAAAGGTTGACCACCCTGCTTTCCACGAACCCATTCGGCCCCGACACTTCCAGGACGATCCGAGGGGCCATCATGCTTGCTTTCTACGGCTTCTTGCGTCCAGGTGAGTTTACCACTTCGCAAAACAACCCTCACTATCTCACCAAGCAGGACATAACTTTGCATCCAGATCACTTCACGCTCACACTCCAGCGCACCAAAACAAGTCGCAAACCCATACTCTTAACATACTACCCATCGTACAACGACTGGTGTCCAGTCTCCACTATTAAATCCCATTTAAATTCAATATCTTCCAAACCAACCACTCACCTTCTCCTGAGCTCCACCTCCTTCATACACTACATTAGACTGCTGCTACTCAAACTCGGCCTAGACCCTTACAGCTATTCAGGACCATCTTTTCGCATTGGAGCCGCCTCTTCAGCCTCCAAAGCCAACATTCCCACGCACATTATTCAATCCATGGGTCGATGGAAGTCAAATTGCTACACTCGCTACATACCTTTTCCCATTGCAGAAACTAAACAGGCTTTTCAAACCATCACTCATTAACCTTCTCCCTAAAATTCTGCACACTTTTTGGCCTCTAAGCAGACTAAAATGGGTCTAGAAGCAATTGCCACACACCAGCTACTACCCAAGAGAAGGTCACGACCACAAATAACCAGGTGTTAACCTGGGAGTTGTGGGAGGGAACTTCTCTCCTCCCCTATAAAAAAAACCTCCCTTAACCTACATCCTCACCTGAAAATATTAACTTTTCCCTCCCACCTCACCCCAATTTAGGCCTTCTCCTCTACCCCTAAGCCCTCTAAGCAGACTAAAATGAGTCTAGTAGCAATTGCCACAAACCAGCTACTACCCAAGAGAAGGTCACGACCAAAAATATGAATAATCAGAGTAATGCAGTATATAGTGATACCTTTTTTATTGAACAAATATATTCACATTTTTTTCTAAACAGGTGGTTGGAGTCATTACACAGGTCACATTTCTTAACGTGGCATTTTTTCATGATATGTGACACACTACCACAATTAAAGCATGTCTCCTGTGTACAGTCTTTGGCCAAATGGCCGTAATTTAGGCAAGTACCACAAAACTGCGGCTGGTTTCTGAAAAACACCTGACCTTTTTCTGGTCCAATGGAATATATAAATATAAATATATATATATATATATATATATATATATATATATCCATGGGTAGGATTCACAGCTTGTGTATAATCCAACCTTGGCTTTGCAAAAAAGCTGAATAATGCAGCGGGCATAAGCTTAAAGTAAGCCATGTTTAGAATGGTCTTGGATTGAAGAACGAGGCATATATATATATATATATATATATATATATGTATATACATATATATATATATATACAGTATATATATACATATATATATAAATATATATATATATATAAATACACTATATATATATATATATATATATATATATATATAGTTACATAGGCCCTCATTCAATTGCAATTTGGCCAATTGAATAAGGCTCTAAATTAGCACATAGCATATTTTTTTTAAAGAAGTTTTTAGTTAGTAAGCATCTATCCAAAAGCAAGGTTTTTACTAACTACAAACTTCTTTAAAAAAAAATTGTTATGTGCTTATTTAGAGCCCTATTCAATTGGCCAAATTGCAATTGAACGAGGGCCATAGTAATTAAGGTTGAAAAAAGACTTTCAGTCCATCAAGTTCGACCTGTTAAGATCTCCTCTGATCTGCAATATGCGGATTAGTTATTAATTAATTAATTAGTTGTTCAATAATTATTAATAGTATAGTATTTGAGGATGAATAAAGAGTTAGTCCATCAAGTTCAACCTTTTTAGATCTCTATTGATCTTTTTTTAAAAAAAAAAACCATTGCACTTTCCCAATTGTCTCATAAGGGAAAAAAAAAGCAAAATTCCTTCCTGACCCCAGAAACTGGCGATCAAATTTCTCCCTGGATCAATATTCCTTTGCTAATTATTTAGGGTAACCTTGAATCTAACCCCTTTTTGAAGTTATCTATCGAATTCGCTGTCACCACCTCCTTTGGTAGAGAATTCCACAGTTTAACAACCCTAACTTTGAAGAACCCTTTTCTTTCTTTAAGGTGAAATCTTTTTTCCTCTAACCTCAAAGGATGTCCTCTTGTCAGTTGAAAATCTCTTGCTACAAAAAGTTAACTTGACAAAGCCTTATATTGAACCTGGATGTATTTAAATAAGGTAATCATATCCCCTCGTAGATGCCTTTTTTATAGCGAAAATAAGTTTAATTTGGTTAGTCTTTCTTCATAACTTAGCCCCTCCATTCCCCTTATTAGTTTTGTAGCGCTTCTCTGTACTTTTTCCAGCTCTAAAATTTCATTTTTATGAAGTGGTGCCCAAAATTGTACTCCATATTCCAAATGAGGGCGTACTAGAGATTTGTATAGTGGCAGGATTATATTTGCTTCCCTTGCTTCTATACCCTTCTTAATACATGCTAATATTTTACTTGCCTTTGCAGCTGCTGCTTGGCATTGAGCATTGCTACCTAGGTGGTTGTCAACTAGTACTCCCAAATCCCTTTCAATATCTGATACCCCTAGATTTGCTCCATTACGATTATAAATTGCATGGCTATTTTTCCTTCCCAAATGCATAACCTTACATTTATTTGTATTAAATCTCATCTGCCATTTAGCTGCCCATTTCTCTAATTTATGCAAATCCCTTTGGAGGGAAAGTACTTCATTATCTTATTTAATTACTTTGCACAACTTAGTGTCATCAGCAAAAATGGAGACACTACTTTCGAGTCCTACTTCTACGTCATTAATAAATATGTTAAAAAGGAGAGGACCTATTTCTTAACCTTGAGGAACCCCACTTACCACATTAGTCCAATTGGAGTATGTTCCATTTACAACAACCCTTTGCTTCCTGTCTTTTAGCTAGCTCTCGATCCATGAGCAGATATTTACTGCAATTCCTGTATCCCTTAGTTTGCTCAATAGTCTTCCATGTGGCACTGTATCAAAAGCCTTTGAAAAATCCAAAAAGACTACATCCACTGAGTTGCCCTGATCCAAGTTCCTACTAACCTCCTCATATAAACTAATTAGATTGGTCTGACAAGACCTATCCTTCATAAATCCGTGTTGACTGCTACCTATGATCTTGTTCAAATAGACATATTCTTGTATAGTGTAGCCCCATTATGTTGCTGTGTCCCAACCACTGGTACCTCCCATGGGTATACTGAGGAAAAGAACCTATTTAGCTCATCTGCCTTTTCCTGGTCACTAATTATCAGATGGCCTGTGTCACATTGTAATGTTCCTATAGCTTCCTTCCTTGCCTTCTTCCCATTAATATATTTAAAAAATATTTTAGGGTTAGTCTTACTTTCCTTTGCAACTGACTTCTCATTTTCTATTTTAGCCAGTCTAATAGCCCTTTTGCAGGCCTTGTTGATTTCCTTATAGTCACATAAAGCTGCCTCTGTTCCCTCCTTCTTGTATAATTTAAAAGCATGTTTATTTTTCCTCATCATTATCTTTAAGTCATTGTTAAGCCACACAGGATGTGATTTACTCCTAATCATTTTATTTCCACATGGTACATGTCGATGAGTATGTTTATTTAGTAAGGATTTGAATGTTGTCCATTTATGTTCAGTATTTTTCCCTGTAAGTTCTTTGTCCCAGTCTATATGTAGTATTGCTGCCCTTAGCCCTTTTAAAATTTAGAGTTTTTGTTGGCCCCTTACAACTCTGTTTTTTGTATTCAATCTCAAATGATACTGTTTTGTGATCACTGTTCCCCAAGGGTTCCCCTATTTTAACATTTGATATTATATCAATATTACTTCCGTGCCCTAATATCCGGCACCAAAATGGAGAACACAGGAGCCCTTCAAATGCTTAGCAGGTTTTTGCTGTTTATTTGTCAGCATACAACAGAAAATAAATCTTAGCTTCTCTTTGAAGCACTACCTACAATTTTATCTGCAGTTCCCTCACTGCAATACTGTAATGCATAATACAATCAGAAACACAGGCCTGGGCAGTTATCTGATTCAAAAGTCCATTCTTTTAGTCTGTATAGGAGCTGTGTCTCTTTCACCTCTCCGGTCACGCTGGACACTCTTCTCAGTGTCTCTCAATCTTGCAGCCATTCCCCTCCTGGGTGCTCTCTCTTTCTGTAGCCGTTCCCCTCTTGGGTAATCACCTTTCTGGGGTCTCCTCATGGACTGCAATCTTTCCAGGCTTTCATATAGTGAGCATCTGCTTCTCTTCACAAACTTCAGCTCAGGCCTTTCTTCACTTGGGCCTGTGTCTCCCAGGAACATCTCTGCCTGCAGCTCCACACTCTGTCTCACAGACAGCCATAATGGAGAGACCATGTCCATGCCTCTCTCTCTGTGTTGCTTTTACAGCCAGGGTTAACTCTCTCCTTGCTGTTCTGCACTCCGCTGCGCCTTCACATGGGTCTCTAGGGGGCAGACCATCACACATCCCCCTCCCCAGCTCGACACCATGGGGTTGAGCGACAACGCTGTAAGGCCCTATACTCCACCATCTAATCGTCCAGCCATCCTTGCACCAGTGAGACCTTCCCAACAGTGCTGAAGCTACTGCTTTTCCAGCTGTCTCATCCTGTAGCGCCCTCTTCTTCGGACTGCCAGGAGCATCGCCGGAAACATCGTGGGTAGGACACCAGCACGCCCGTCTCTCCGAGTGCCCTCACCCAGGGACCTTGAAAAGTACTCCTCATACTTCTGTATGAGAATATGATTCTCCATACAGTTCCTTCCCTGGAGGTACATCACAGACATCATTGGTTTCTGTTACCTTGTCTTCCACCCGATTCATCTTTTCTTTCAGATCCTTCACCTCACTCTCACGGCTCTGATTTATCCTCTTTAAAACAGTAGCACAAGGATTGCAGTTTGCCAGTTCACACTCTAGCTTGGATTCTTCCTGCAAGTTCATGGTTAGATGGCATATTTGTGTCTGTTTCATGTCACTCCAGGAGTACTCATACCTCATCTGTAGACTGTGAGTCTGAGACTGGAGCTGCCTCAATTCTGTCTCTTTATGCTTGGATTTCACTTGCTCCTTTAATCCTTCTGTTAAATGTTCTTTCTTTTTCAGAAGTGTATCTGCAGCGTTCTCATCCCTTCTTCTGGCCTTTTCCAATGCTTTAGCATTGGTCTTTTTTTGCTTTTTCTCTTCACTTCTTTTTGACTTTAACTCTGCGGTCTCTTGCCTCAAATGGCTGAGGTCCTTCTCCCTCTTATAGAGCTTGACTTCTTTCTCTCTGGCAAACTCTTGGTCAAATCCTGTGACCTCCTGAGCTTGTTGGGCTCCCTTTCTCAGCTCATTCTCTAAGGTCTCCAATTCTCCCTCTTTAGGCTCACCAACAACATTGTTTCTATCTTCCCGATGGACCAGTAACTTCTTGGGTTGTTTTTCTTCCCTCTGTTCCTGGCTCTCTCTGTTCCAGGTGCTCCTATTGGCTGGCTGACAACTTTCACCAACACTTATCAGCTTCATACAGTCATCTTGCTTCTGTTCTGGCCCAGCATCATCTATAGACTCCAAAGGCAGGCCCTCTCTCACGGCTGCGTCTTGCTCTCGGATCTGCACTTCATCTTTCTTTCTGTGCACAGCAGGCATTCAGGCTTTCCGTTTTGCTGGAATATCTCCAGCTTTTCAGCACTTCAAGCTGACAACCAACAGATAGGCTAGTACACTTCTTAGTAGCCTCCTAAATCCTGGATTCCTGGAAAACACTGTTATTTTCGGCATCCTCAGCCTTCACCCGTATTATTTCTTCTTTTAGGGGGTTCTCTAATTGCTTTGCCTCCAAGGCTTCCAGCTTTTCATTTTTCTTGGCTTCCTTCAGCCGCAGTTTCTCCTTATTAGCTGGTTTTAAATCCAGCTCACTCTTTTGCTGCATATTCAACTGAGAAACCTCCTCTGACTTTTCCATTAGGTCCTCCCTGAATATCTTTGGCTGCTCAGCCGTGTTTTCTTCACCCTTCTGTCTCTCTTGTACAGGCTCCTTCACTATGCCTCGCATATGAGCTTTCTGCAAACATCGCTCTTCATTCAATGTAGCATCTGGTTTACCCAGTTCCTTCAGGTCAGTGCTAGTCTCTTCTGGACAAACAACACACTGCTCCAACTGTCCCTCAATATCAGAGAGTTTGCTAACCCACTGCTGTTCTAGAGTATGTTCCTTTCCTGTTATAGCTGCTACCCTCTGAGATACATGGTTAGTGAGGAGACCTTGCTTCTTCTGTTCACCACTGTGCAGCCCCTTCTGCCTAAATCTCTCATTCATCTTGTACTTCCACTCCTCCCAAATAGACATCTGTGTCTTCTTCCTATAGGACACTCTGTTGTCCTCAAACGCAGGCTTCCTTCTCCATTCAGGAATATAATCTGACATCATCCTGATACCCTTAATTTCAGTACCCATCTTCTACTTCAGGCATTTTCAGTCCCACTGGGATAGTGTTAATCTGCATTCCTTGCTTTACTTGTTTCCCGTCTTGCTTCTCTTTATCCTTAGCACTTTGTTTTATGGCCAACTGAGACAAAGCGCTCTCGGGATACTTAACTTTTCTTTTAGGACACATCTCCTTATTCTGCTTCTCATGTCCTCTCAGGGATGGTGGTTTGTCTTTCACCATCTCAATCTCCAGACTCTTTTCTTCCTTATCATTCACTTGAGCAAGGTTTCAAGTGTCGTTATAATATTTAGGACATTCCTTCTTTGCAAGAAGACTGGCTATATTCATCCACTTAATCTCTTTTTCCTCTGAATCAGAGATCATTAGCAAACATTTTCTTTTTCTAACATCACTCTCACCTCAGGAGTATTCACCAAGGACAGGTGGTGAGTCTGTCCAGGTCTCTTATGGAGGCCTTCTCATTGCTCTTGTCCATAAGATTTGCGCATCTGTTTGGGTTCCCTTCTTCCCCAATGACTTTATCAGTATAAGTAGCCCCTTTTGCTTTCTCAGCAACTACTGCTACTTTCTCAGCAATCTCACTTGCGCTCTCTGCTGTTCTCTCAGCCGTCTCTGTGGCGCTCTCGGCCGTCTCACTTGCAGCTCCTTCTGCAGTCTCTTGTGTCATCTTAGCAGTCACTTTTGCTCCCTCTGCAGCGCCTCCTGCCGTCTCATTCGTGGCTCCTGCCGTCTCATTCTTAGCACTGAACTTGGTGGCTTTTTTCACTCTCTCTGCCATCCACCAGGTCTTTAACTCCTGATTTCCTCCTGCATCAGGTTCGGTTTGCCTTCCCTTAACAGGGAAACTGCATTTTAAACTTGGGCAGACAAGCATGCCCCTTGGGTTGCCATAAGCCTGTCTGTTGAAAAAATCCCAGGAGTGCAATCTCGGTACTCTTTTCACTCCTACTCTGTTATGCATTTCTTTTATCAGGCTACAATAAGTAGTTTAAAAAAAATGCTAAAGTGCATATAATAGTAGTAGCAATGAATGCAAAAGTGCATAAACATGAATACACGGTGGATAAACAAATAAATATTGTAGTGCTAAAAAGTGCAAAAAATAGTGACACAATATAACACCAAAAAAGTGCAGGAGTGCAAAAACACTATATAAAAAAATGAATCAGAAATATCTAAATCCTGGATATATCCAAGATAAATATATTGCACAAACATGTGCAAATGTGATAAAGTGATGAAAGAGGAAGTAAAAATACTTCCAGTATAAGCACAAATTGCCAGAAACAAAGAAAAGTAAAATACCATATGAGTATTATAATACTTAAATGAACTATGGTAATTCCTCATAAATAAAAGCAAATCATAGGAGTCACCCTTGTATAAAGAAATGCATATTGTAAGACAATAACAATACCAATATCAAGGCGGGCAGCTGAAAAACAATGTACCCAAGAGCTATCAAATTGAGGTAATGTAATACAAATGTAATACACATAACATATCCAGTGTCAAATGATTAGAATAATATCACAGGGTTAATGGTGGAGACCAGTGATGTCGCGAACATAACATTTTCGGTTCGCGAACCGTGGACGCGAACTTCATCAAATGATCGCGAACGGGCGAACCCGGCGAACCGCCATAGACTTCAATGGGCAGGCGAATTTCAAAACCCACAGGGACTCTTTCTGGCCACAATAGTGATGGGAAAGTTGTTTTAAGGGGACTAACACCTGGACTGTGGCATGCCGGAGGGGGATCCATGGCAAAACTCCCACGGAAAATTCCATAGTTGATGCAGAGTCTGGTTTTAAGCCATAAAGGGCATAAATCACCTAACATTCTTTAAAACATCAGGTATGATGTTGTATCGATCAGGTAGTGTAAGGGTTACACCCGCTTCACAGGCAGGCAACTGAAATTAGATTAGAGGAAAAAAAATGGTTGTTTTCAATGTATGGTACACCACCAGGTATGAGTAGTGAAAATAAGCACAATATAAGCTGTTAGGTATTAGCCTGTCACACACACACACACACGCTGGCAGGCAGGCATATGCAATTAGATTACACAGAAAAAAATAATAAAATAAATGATGTTCTAGCCTTAAAAAGGGCTTTTTGGGTTGCTGTCCTTGCAGCAGATATCAGATGAGTCGCAGCGAATAGCCCGCGGGCGAACTGTCCGCGACATCTCTAGTGGAGACACATAGAAAAACAGAGCGCCTGTCTCACCTTTGAGAAAGCCACAGGGCGAAACTGGGTCCAGACAGGTTTATAGGTGGCTTCCTGAAATACCTTCTAAGGTGATCCACTGGTTAGGATTTATTACTACCCATGGAGAGGATGTGATGGTCTAAACGGGGGTACAGGTAGGCGTACACTTTATGATTTTTTGCATCCGGGTAGGTTGGTTGTCCTTCCCCTGGCGCGCCTCTGATTTTCTGTCTGTCTCCACCATTAACACTGTGGGATTATCATTTGACACTGGATGTGTTATGTGTATTACATTTGTATAACATTACCTCAATTTGATAGCTTTTGGGTACATTGATTTTCAGCTGCCTACCTTGATATTGGTATCGTTATTGTCTTGCAATATGCATTTCTTTATACAAGGGTGACTTCTATGATTTGCTTTTATTTATGAGGAATTACCATAGTTCATTTAAGTATTATAATACTCATATACAGCCTTATTAAATTGCGATTCGGCCAATTGAAAAGGGCACTATATAATCACACAGCATATCTCTTTTTACAGAAGTTCTTAGTTAGTGAACTTCTATCTAAAAGCAAGGTCTTCACAAACTAAAAACTTCTGTAAAAAAATATGCTATGTTCTTAAATAGAGCCCTATTCAATTGGCCAAATCGCAAATTTAATAAGGCTGATAGTATGTGTCAGTATTTTTTGCACTTTTTAGCACTTCAATATTTATTTATTTGTACACTGTCTTTACAGTGTATTCATGTTAATGCACTTTTGCATTTATTGCTGCTACTATTATATGCACTTTAGCATTTTATTGATAATATTCACTGTGGTTATAGATTTCTCATTTTTATATGGGTTTTATTTATATATATATATATATATATATATATATATACATGTCTTTTAAATACACTATTAAAATAGTGTATATACACTATATATATATACACACACATATATAAATACACATATATATAAATATATACTGTATATGTAAGTCTGCAAGTTTTCAATCTTGCTATGTGCTTTAGTGAAAGCACTGTGTACATTTGATTTTAAGTTCAGAGACAGGGCCCTACATTCTTTTTTCTTCATAGTGTTAATATTGTTTTGTCTTGAACTTACCCCTGTATAGCACTAGTGAATATGTTGCCGCTTACAAATAAAGGAAATAAATTAATATATATTTTTGTGCATTGTGATCAAGTTTTATTGGGACTCAAGATCTACTTTAGTTCATCTAGTATATTGGTTTTTATTTTATTTTCATGTTGGCATATTTTAATTAACAGAAAAAAGGTTATGTTATTTATTCAATTACCCTTTTCATTTTTTGATGTTTAATTGATAGTGTCATGCACTAAGGGGCATATATATGTTACTTTTTATTTAAAAAGGAAGTTGAGATGCAACTTCCTTGTCCTGGTCTAAAATGTATCTAATCATAGCCTTCAGGGTGCCATTGAAACTCTCACACAAGCCATTGGGGATGATATGGGATCAATTTCAGATCAGTCACTCTACACTTTTGCCACATGTGATGGCTCAGCTCAGCCAATAACTGTACCTTGATCTGACAAAATGTCATTTTGGGTAAAAATTACTACTAAGACATCTGCTACCATTGCTGCCATAATGTGGGCAAAAGCTACAGTCTCCAAATACCAGGTCCCATAATTCACCACAATGCGGATGTATCTCTTGCCTGACTTCCTAGTCTTGGAAAGGATACAGCGATATCTACAGACATTTAGGGGAAGGGAATTTACAGTATATGATGGCTGTGAGTGAATGCCCCAGGCTCCCTTGCAGCCCATGCCCATTAAAATGCTGACAGGTATCACACAAGGCACAGAAACTAATGACATTGTGTGATTCTCTGTGCCAATAAAAGCCAGAGTCAGGCATTGGCGAGTGCAGTGATTGCCCTGGTGCCGGCTAAGGGAATATCATGGGCAATAGCTAGCAGAGCAGCCCAGTACTACTCATGAATGACACATTGTCATAGCACCCTCCAAGACTACTCCCTGTTGATCGGTCACCCTGCACAACAGGTCACTCTTCCAAGAATACCAATAATCCTCAGGTCCTGTCTACTCAGTCAGTGCCCAAGCCCTAAACCCCTCTGAAGCAGGAGCCTACTATCCAATACCCAAGCTGTTGGGCACCCCCCTCATTGCTCCTTAATTCTTCAGAGCTGATGGAGCAGTAGTAGTGGGTCAGGGAGACAAGGTTTTTTTAAAGGTTAATATATTAAGAAATACCAGCAATAGAGGTGCTCAGGCAGAGAACAAACTATCCATAATAGGTAGTTATGCGGATATGGTCATGCACTCTGAGAGCATCCTCTTTTAGCTCACTTGTGCCCTTCATTGGGAGAACTATCCTGTAGTGTATCAGTTTGGTCTCACTCAAAAGTTTAAACCTTCTCTGAAATACCAGACAATTTTAAACTGAACAGCTGAAACAGCAAACCCTAGACAGACGTTTTGGCTTTGATTGGAGTCATCAGTAGGGTGTAGCTGATAATTCCCTAAGGCACAGTGAGCAAGGGGTCCACCTTTGTTAATATGTCAAGAAGTAGAGTATATTAATAGTGAAAATACATATTTGTTCTCACAGGTCCATTGCAAGACAAGGTTATGAATTCAATTAGCATACAGACTTACAACCCTCAAATCACACTAACAAGCCATTATTTGGATATACCCATAGCTTAGCATCTCAATAATAATGTCTGAAATGCAGATATGTGCCCTGAAAAGCTACACTCCAAACCCAATGCTTGTTGGCATGCCTTGGGGGCAATGGTGGGTTCTAAAATTAAGAAAAGCCAAATGCGCCCCACCAAGTGTAATAGCTTAAGATCATTTATCAACTATATATATATATATACATATATATATATATATATATATATATATATATATATATACATATATATATATATATATATATATATATATATATATATATATATATATATATATATATATACATAAACAAGAATTGCACAATTCGTGATCTAAAAAATGTGTATGAAGTATTCCAAAACATATGTTCTGTTTCCCGGCTTATGTAATTCTCCATAGGGCCCTTGTATGTAGAATGTCATCCAAACATCATGGCAACACTGGAGTCTATAGTATTGCTAGCTATCACAACAGTATCATCTATAGTTAATCATATTTGTATAATGAATGTGTTAAATATACTTAAAACATTTTAAATTAAAATATCTACTTGCAATATGTTTTTAACATTTAATTTCTACTTCATTGTGGTCTAAATAGGTTGTATTATGAGATGTTTTTGTGAGTGAAAATTAGTGGCAGAGCTAGTGAATGGAGGGCCCCTGTGAAAAACAATTTGGGGCCCTCATTGTAACTTTAATGGGGATCAAATCATCTTTCTATAAAGTCATTAACTGCCATATTCATCTAATAAATAAAAAATTCTCATTTACTGGCAGTATAACGAGCACCTATCTTACTGAGAATCCCGGTGCTTTGCAGTTGCTGCAGCAGCAGTAGCTCTGCCACTGGTGAAAACTTTTAAATGTTTAGTTTCATTGGTTTTACATATGTTTTGAAAGAAAAACTACTCTGTCAGTTGCAATTTGAGGTTAAAAATATTCTCCCTTTTCCAGGTTAACGAGGAGGGTAGTGAGGCGTCTGCAGCTTCTGCTGTGATGGTGACGGGACGTTCACTGAACCTTAACCGTATTGTCTTCAAAGCCAACAGGCCGTTCCTGGTCATAATTAGAGAAGTAGGCGTCAATGCCATTATATTCATGGGAAGGGTAACCAATCCATGCACAGAGTAATCACTCATAACAGCAGGTTCCATAAAAGGTGGTATCAACCCTCTTTAATGTGTTTGGATAAATAAAAACACATTTTCACAACAAGCATCCAAATAGTAATAATATGTTTTTATTTTAATAGGGTACTAGGAAACCATGAGCCACCCTAAGCTCACATGTAGAGGTGATTTGTGAAGAAAAAACAACCACTGTTGTCCACATACACTATTAAAACGATTAACACTATCCCCATAATGAAGGGATGTCTTACAAATAGATCAGAGTAAGAGGACAGTAATATGACGTTAGATTAGAATACCAGAGATAAGACTTGCAAAATCTAATTTACGTTGGACAATCCAAAGAAATGTTGTGTGATTTCTCTCTTTTGCCACTATGTAAGAGCAGGAGTTTTGAAGAGTGCTGTTATGTATTTATCATAAAAAATAAAACAATGGTATAAGAAAACTATTTTGTGGTGTGGCTACTTTTGATTATTACTTTACTTGTTCCTCTGGTTTATAGTAAGCAGTTAAAATAACACTGACAATTGGTGGAAAAAGTGTTACATGGGCAAGGATACTGCTTAGTAGATATGGACTGAGATCTACATTGAGGGATTGTTGAAAGACACGTGGTGATGCAAAAGGTATGCTCTTGGACATGTTCAAGGACGCTGATGGGGCTGAAATCAGCAATGTAGTACTTGGTGAAAGCCGAAAAGCCTAACCTTGGACATTGGCAAGGACGCTGCTTAGGCGAAATGGGCCAACATATACAATGTAGGGGTGTTGGAAGTCTTTTTGTTTGGAATCATGGCTGTCCATATGTGCCAAAATCTACGCTGTAAAACTTGTTGAAAGGCACTAAAAGTTGCAGCACTTGGGCTATGAGCGTAGCAAGGTGAGCTGTTAACTCGCACCACTTAGGCACATCGCCTGTGAGCCGTTAAGGCACTAAAGTCTCCAGAGGGCGCTTATCGCCTGTGAGCCTCGCGAAGGACTTAGCCTCCAAACACTTAGGAAACGTGGGATCACCTTAGGCTGCAAGCAATTGATGAACGCTGGACTTAGACAAAACATTTTTTACAAGATGCAGGACTAAAAATATTTAGAGAGGAGCCAAAAGGACACGCGAGGTGAGGCTCGCAATGACCGCCAAAGGTCCTTATCGTATAAAAAGCTTAACATTGTATGCCAAACAGTATTGCCATGGCTTCAAATTTTATTGACCGTAATTTTTTGGCGGGCAAGTTGCTAGTATATATATATATATATATATACTGTGTATATATATATATATATATATACTGTGTATATATATATATATATATATATATATATATATACTGTGTATATATATATATATATATATATATATATACTGTGTATATATATATATATATATATATATATATACTGTGTATACCGTATTGGTCTGAATATAAGCCGCACCCGCAAAGTTCAAGGGGAAAAATTGAAAAAAGATAGTACTCACATATAAGCCGCACCCGTAAAATTAGAGAGAAAAAGACTCTCAAAGTGATAAGCCATTTCAAGAAACGGGCTTTTTAATTAGCACTATAGCTTTTTTTTGCAGGTTACAGGCTTTACAGGGCGTTAGAATCACTAAAACTGTAAATCGCTATTCAATACCGCAGTCTAAAGCACGAAAATCGGCAACCTTAACTCGCAATCGCGCAAACCGGCAGTAATTTTGCATTCGTGAATAGAAGCCGCACGGGTTACAAGCAAAGTTCGCAAATCAGCAATGATTTTTTGACGGTCGCGAATATAAGCCGCACCCTTAACTCGCAAGCTCAAAAATCGGAAAAAAGGTGCGGCTTATATTCAGACCAATACGGTATATACTGTGTATATATATATATATATATATATATATACTTACTGTGTATATATACTGTGTATATATATATATATATATATATATATACTTACTGTGTATATATACTGTGGGCCTCATTCTATTAACGGCCGTAGGAGATGCGTGGCCGCAAGGACCGGCCGCAGGCTATTTGCCTATTCTATTCCCTTGCTGCCGCGGGCTCCGGCAGGCTTGCGCCCGGAGCCCTGTTATCCCTTGTGGCCGCACGCGCAGCAGGAAAGCCTTTGATCTTACACAGCTGCAAGAGTTTCGGCCGCAAGAAAGCCACGGTTGCTATTCAATTGCTACGGGAACCCTCTCGTCAAGGCTAAAACCGAGCCGCAGCTTACTTGCACCAAAAAGGTCCCGCTAGCACCCAATTAAGCACATAATAAAGCCATCCTGCACTCTGATGAGACGATAAAGTTATTGGAGGTGTTAGCATTCATAGCACAACATTCCCCTACACTCAAATCTGAAAATCATTTTTAGTTTAATTCATGTCAAATGTCCGTGGACAAAGTCCCAAGGGCTTGGAGCACCTCAGACCTGCAAAGGCGGCGTGATTAGCCTCCGTCAAGTCCGTAAATGGGTAAAACGGATCGTAAAGGGCTTACTTACAAGTCGTAGCATAAAAAAGCCATCCTGTACTTTTATTAGAAGTGAAAGTGATGTTTGGTTTTAGAATTAATAGCTCAACATTCCCCTACTCTCAAATCTGCAAATAAAGATATTTAACTTCATGTTCAATCATCGTGTTCTATCTATCATGCAAGCCCGCACGGGTTTAAATAACGAGCTACAGGCTTGGAGGACATTCACCCTCCAAGTCTGCACAGGCTTGAATAACGAGCTACGTGCTTGATCATTGAAGTCCGTGGGACTTGGACGGATTTTAAAATCAAAGTATAATTTGGCGATGTGCAAGCTTGAGAATGTTTTGCTATTAATCCTCATGCCCCCCATTATGTTTCCCATCATTTACAGTGCTTTGCAGTGCTGGATTTTATATATATTGGCTTCTACAATGCTTTGTTTGCGGCCCTCAACCTCCGAACCCGTACGGGTTTTAACAAGGACGAGCCCGCAGGACTACGGGACGGAAAATAAACCGTAAATGATATATCGGATTTTGGGCAATGTGCAAGCTTGAGAGGGTGTTGCTATTAATCCTCATGTCCCCCATTATGATGCCTAGCATTTACGGAGCTTTACAGTGCCATCTTGAATTTATATTTGCATTTACAGTTTTCTGACTTTGCGGCCGGTAAACAAGATTTACGGGCGCTGGAAAAACGCTTGCGGCCGTTTGCATGATATGCGGCAGGCCGGAAAGGGGATATCCTTGCGGCGTTGTCTATTTGAATAGCAAGGTAGAAGTAGTTCTACACGGGGCCGTAAGACGGCCACAAGGAATCGCAGCTTTGCGGCCATTTTACGGCCGTTAATAGAATGAGGCCCTGTGTATATATATATATATATATATATATATATATATATACTGTCTGTATATATATATATATATATATATATACTGTGTGTATATATATATATATATATATATATATATATACTGTGTGTATATATATATATATATATATATATATATATATACTGTGTGTATATATATATATATATATGTATATACTGTGTATATATATATATATATATATATATATATATATATATACTGTGTATATATATATATATATATATATATATATATATATATACACATATACATACACATATAGGCCCTCATTCTATTATCGGCCGTAAAACGGCCGCAAGGCTGCGATTCCTTGCGGGGGTTCCGTTATCTTGGAATTCAATTATACGGCCCTGCAAGGATCTCCCCTTACGGACGTCCGTATATCTTGCAACCGGCCGTAAGCTCTGAAAACTTAAAACGCAAAAATAAATTCAAGACGGCACTGTACAGCTCTGTAAATGCTAGGGATCATATTGGGGGACATGAGGATTAATAGCAACCCCCTCTCAAGCTGGCACATCAGCCCAAATCCGAGTTTACATTAACTGTTTATTTTCCGGCCGCAGCGTGGGCGGGTCTGAGGTGCTCCAAGCCCTCTGGACTTTTTACATGGATATGTGACATAAATTAAAAAATATTTTTTTTACGGATTTGAGTGTAGGGGAATGTTGTGCTATTTTTGCTAACACCTACAATCACTTTATAGTCTCCTCAGAGTGCAGGATGGCTTTATTTCGGCTTTATAATGTGCTTAATTGGTGCTAGCGGGACCTTTTTCCTGCAAGTAAGCTGCGGCTCGGTTTTAGCCTTCCAGAGAGGGTTCCCGGAGCAATAGAATAGCAACCGGGCTTTTCTTGCGGCCGAAACTCTTGCGGACGTTTTAGATCAAAGGCTTTCCTCCGGCGCGTGCAGCCGCAAGGGATAGCAAGGCGCCGGCCGCAAGCCTGCCGGAATCCCCGGCCGGAGGGGAATAGAATAGCCGAATAGCTTGCGGCCGGTCCTTGCGGCCCCGCATCTCCTACGGCCGTTAATAGAATGAGGCCCATAGTGTTGTTGTCAACTGGGACACTTATGGGATTGGTTTAACCACATTAATTAAGACAAATATGTTAGACCATGTACATTAAAGTTTGGTGCGATCTAACAATAATGGAGAAATATTTAGAAAACAAAGGCCTCCATTCAATTGCAAGCTCCCAATTGCCTCCAAACCAAACTTTTAGCTATGGGTCACATTTTTCTGAACATTTAGATGTGTTCAATTGTCTCTAACTCCCAACTGCCTTCTCACAGCCTCTACACGGAAACCATGCACTCGTAAGTAGGATTTCAGGTGGCCTGATCATATGATCTGGCAATATTTAAGTAAGCCCGTAATTTACTTCTTAGACAAAGCCAACTCAATAGCAAATGAGACCATCATCATGATGTCAGTAAAACATGGAGGTTAGCTTTAACCTGCAATCGTAGGCTAAGAATAAAAAAATGCAAATAAGTAATGTTCACCGATCGGGCTGCACTCAAGCAATCTTGAAATGCATTAAAGCATCTGTTTAAGTCCATGTGCAATTAGTTCTAATGCATTTCCATCCTTTCTCAGTATTCTAAAGTAAAATAGAGTGTGTTTAATAACTTCTGCAGTTGTCAGAACTAGTGTTTAAGGCGGCATTGCGGGGCCACGCCCAGGAAGGGGTTAGTCTGTATGTGGGACTAGCCGGGCAAACATCGCCGAAGCTCTGCTAGAGTGTCGTGAAGGCTGTCCAAGCTTTGTATCTCAAACATGCTATACAACGGCCTAATAGGCCTGAACCCAGACGCAACAACTCTTTGAGGCTGACCGCCTGAGGCCAGGTCCAAAACAAAGTTTATGGATATCTGAACCACATTACTGGGGCATAGCGGCCTAAAGTGCTGGTGGAAACTGACTGAGCCTGTGAGGAGAATATCCGGGGTGGTTCGTGAGAGGAGCCAGTTAAAGGAGACCTCAAACCATAAGGTGAACGTGAGCTTGTGTTATGCCCCAGGTGAGGGAAGCCAGTGTGCCGTGCTGATGTATTCTACTGGGCACCGGGGGCTGGTGAGCATTTGCCGCTGAGAGGGGGTTTACTCCCTTATTACCATTGTGGGGACTGGCTTCAGGTTAATCTATCCCGCAGCAGGTAACGCTGCCAACGCCCTGTTGCTATGAAAGTCTGACGTTGCAGAGGGTGAGTGCATGTTTGTATTGCTTCTGCTGCAATTACTTCCAGAATATAACACCTGCATGTGAGGACCAATTTGAATGATAGAAGTGGAGGAAAATAAGAAAGCTGCTGTGAAGTGTCCCCCAAATGACGGGCTTTGAAGAATAAGATGGGAATTTTTTAGCCCATATAAATAGGCCCATTGGGTCTTATTATCCAACATTGTCCAAGTTACACCTATTGTGACATCTTCCATCGGTCTCATGAGAGGGGGTCTACTCCCTTATTACCATTGTGGGGACTGGCTTCAGGTTAATCTATCCCGCAGCAGGTAATGCTGCCAACGCCCTGTTGCTTTGAAAGTCTGACGTTGCAGAGGGTGAGTGCTTGTATGTATTGCTTCTGCTGCAATTACTCCCAGAATATAACATCTGCATGTGAGGGCCAATTTGAATGATAGAAGTGGAGGAAAATAAGAAAGCTGCTGTGAAGTGTCCCCCATATGATGGGCTTTGAAGAATAAGATGGGAATTTTTTAGCCCATATAAATAGGCCCATTGGGTCTTATTATCCAACATAGTCCAAGTTACACCTATTGTGACATTTCCCATCGGTCTCATGAGGCTGGGGTGAACTTGATGGGAGAAAAGCGACTCTGCAAGCAAGATATATTATATATGCTGTTTGGTATTTAAAACTGTTCAGCAAAGAAGAGCAAGTTACAAAGTGGACTATCTGTATACAATTTTTTATACACTCCTAGTCTCCCATTTCTCTTCTCTCTTTCCTTTGGTTTTTGATATAGCCCTGTGGTATCTATGCAAAGGTCTAAAGAACAACAAGCCCCTAGGGGTAAAGGCTCTAAAAAAACATTACAAAACAACAGCTCAAAAGCTATAGCTAATTTTCTCTCTCCTGTAGATAAAGAGAATAGACAGTACAAGAGAGAATCATATTCACTCTCTCAGTCCACGTTAGACTTTTCTGAAACTCCTATAGAAGCTGAGGTTATTATAGGAGATGAATCTGTGAGAGAGGCCACTCCTGAAGAACCTCTAACAGCTTCAGCGTTAAAGAAAACTATGACAGCTCTTTTAATGGAGTTTCAGATATCCATCAGGGAAGAATTGATAGGCAAAATTAAAAATAATGCTAAGAATATAAAAACATTAACAGATAGAACAGAAATTGTAGAACAGACTCAAGAGGTTATTTTGAAGAATAATGATGAATTAAAGAGAGAGATAATGGGACTTAAAGAGGAGATCCAGACGCTAAAGAGCCAAAATCTTAGATTAGCGGAAGCTGAAAAACGATATAATATTAGAATCCGTGGTATATCAGAGTCTGTTACCTTTAAAGACCTCCATCAATTTGTGGAAGCCTTTCTGTTAAGCTTAGTGGAGCGCCAGAGCGAGAAGCCTATAGAGAGATTATACCGAATTCCTCCTCCACCTAACATGGGCAAAGAAATTGCTAGGGATGTAATTGTAAAACTGCATCATATGTCCTATAGAGAAGCAATACTAAAAGCTTCATTCAATAAAAAATGTTTTGAGAGTCCATATGAAAATCTTAAATTATTCCCAGATTTGACAGGAGAAATTTTATTTCAACGTAAGAAACTTCAATTTGTGACTAAAGTTTTGAGAGACAAACAGATTTCCTATAGATGGGGAAATCCCCCAAAATTGATTTTTTGGTATGAGAATCACAGATACATTATTAATGACACTTTGGAAGGGGAGAATTTCCTGACAAAATTAAATAAAAGTCAGTAATTATAGGTTGGTTCACAGCGGTTATTTAAATATGTATTGGAATATAAATATTAGATTGTCTTCAATCAAAAATTTTTTGTAAAGAGTAGTGTATATGTATTATTTTGATAGAAAAAGGAAAAAAAAAAAAAAAAAAAGGGGAAAAAAATTTAATGATATTTTTTGCTGCTAATTTAGAAGTAACATACAGATGATACACTTTAATGAATTTAGATAATGGGGAAAATACACCATGTTTTGATTAATATTTTTAAATTACTGTTTCACTACGGGAAATTTAAAGAGTAAAATATAAACTCACTAGTTGTTGGGTAATTTTTTAGATGCGAATACATATTCTCACTTTTTTTTATTATTAACACGAGGGAAACAATAAAGAAAACACTAACCTAGATAATGGGTAAAAATATATTAGTATTTAATAATGACACTAAGAAAATTTACTTTTATAAATTAGTGAGAAAAATACAATTCAGTAGTTGATTGCTATAAGGGAAGGGGTTCACAACTGGAGTAGGGAATTTAAAGGGAGAGTTCTGTTTGAAATTCTCTCAAATTAAAGGGAATAATATAAACATCTAGAGTAGGATTTAAAGCTTGGACACCCAAGATAGTAGTAAAAAACAGATAGAGGGTACAATGGAGCTTCGGCTAAGGCTTTCAGATGTATTTATCTGACATTGTTGCATCACAGGAGGGACTCTTCCTCTTCAAGGAGGACTGCCTCCCGATATGCCTCAATGAGTTGAGGAGGGATGAATGTTTTATGTTTGGTTTATGTATTGGTGTATATTTGTATTTGTGGACTGGAATTAAATGTATTCCAGGGGAACGGGGACTGACCATCATTTCTACTGTGATACTAACAGCATGTCATTAAAGATAGTAACGCAAAACGTTCAGGGACTGAATCATCCAGCTAAACGTAGTTTTTTTCTAAAGAGCTTTCTGCAGCAAAAAGCAGATATAATCTGCTTGCAGGAGACTCATTGGCAGGGAGCTCCAATTAAGTTTTTTAATACACATTATAAAGTCGCATACAATTCAATGTATAAGAAAAAGGCAAGGGGTACCTCAATTTTTTTTAGTAACAAACTTATGGTCACAGAGGAATTTGTGGAAATAGATCAGGAGGGTCGTTATATAATATGGATAGGCACAATTAACCACCAAAAATACTCAATATTGAATGTATACGTGCCGAATAGATCCCAAATTAAATTTCTTAGTAAAATCTTAAAAAAGTTTAATAAACTGATACAGGGATCTCTTATCGTTTGTGGAGACTTCAATATGCTCTCAGACCCAATTAAAGATAGAAAATCTGAAAATCATTCACCTCCAGACTCATCAGTTATAAGATTGTCAAAACAGTTTATTTCTCTGATGACAAAATATCATTTAATTGATGTTTGGAGAGTACTGCACACCAATGAAAAGGATTTTACTTGTTTTTCTCCAAGACATCATACATATTCTAGGTTAGATTATTTTTTTGTTGATATCAATACACTTAAAAGAACTTTGAGAGTTGATATTGGGCCAAGAGTGTGGTCGGATCATGCTCTAGTTAACTTGGAATTGTTTTAGAAAAATTCTTCCATTAACTCCAAATCTTGGAGACTTGATTCCTCACTCATTGATTCAGAGACAAGTCGGGATTATCTTAAAAAAGAAATTGATCTCTTTTATCAAGTAAACTCGGCTTCAGTAGAATCTAACATTACACTTTGGAACACACATAAGGCTTTTATAAGAGGGATCCTGATTAAATTGCAAAGTCAAAGGAAAAGAGAAAGAGGAACTCCTTTGAGAGAATTATATATCTAATTATATAATCTGGAACTAAGAAATAAAATTAATCCTAATGCTTCTGACTCGATGTTGATTAAAAAAATCCAATTACAGATTAAATCCATTAATCAGATGAGAACTGATAAGTCTATATGGCTTTTACAACAAAAGGTTTACCATTATGGGAGTAAACCAAGTAAAATCTTAGCAAATAAACTTAGATCTCATGCTAATAAAAAAAGGGTTGATTATATTTATCACAATGGAACCTATCTTAATAACCCAGTCCAGATAGCAGAAGCATTTGAACAGTATTATTCTAGGTTATATAATTTGGAATTGGATCCTTCTTTTCAGAAGCCATCTCTGGAGGTCATTCAACATTTTTTGAATGAAATAGATTTGCCGCAAGTTTCACCAGAGGAAGTTTTAACACTAAATAATGATTTTTCTGAAAAAGAGATTTGTGACGTTATTTCTAAATTGAAGTTGGGTACGGCCCCAGGCCCAGATGGTTTTGGAAATCATTACTATAGGTCTTTGGTAACAACTCTAGTCCCCCATTTAAAAAATCTTTTCAATGAGATTAAAAGAAAGGGACATATTCCTTCAGAAATGTCAGAGGCGCTGATTATCACTATACCAAAAAAAGACACAGGTATATTGGAATGTAAAGACTTCCGCCCCATTTCACTTTTGAACGTTGATGTAAAAATTTATGCTAAAATGCTGGCGAATAGATTGAGTGAGGTTATTCACAAACTTGTATCAATAGATCAAACTGGTTTTGTACGGGGACGTTTGGGCTCTGACAATACCAGACGCATGTTGGATTTGATTTCATATTCTAAACACAAACTTCTCCCAACAGTGTTTCTATCAATGGACGCAGAGAAGGCCTTTGACCGGGTCGGATGGGATTTTATCAGGTGTGTACTCCAGAAATATGGCCTTGGCTCTTTTGGGTCTAAGTCTATTGGAGCATTATACTCTTCCCCATCCGCTTCGGTCATTGGAAATGGGTTTAAAACGCAGAGATTTGCAGTTACTAATGGAACGAGACAGGGGTGTCCCCTTTCTCCAATAATCTTTGCATTGATAATGGAGCCCATGGCGGTTTCTATAAGAGATAACCCCTCTATTCATGGAATTACAGTTGGTGGGATACAGCATAAAATAATGCTGTATGCCGATGATGCGGTTGTGTTTGTGTCTAACCCCATTGACTCTTTGAAAACTTTGCATGTAATAATAGATAAATATTCCAAAGCCTCTAACTATAAAATTAATATCTCCAAGTCACAGGTTTTGGCTCTTAATTTAGCCAGTCCGGAAAAAGATTACTTGAAATCCATCTACCAGTATAATTGGCACTCTAATACCATAACTCATATGGGAATCAAATTTTATAATTCTATCCAGTTAATAATTAAAAACAACTATAAGGAGCTATTAAATAAACTTACGAAATTTTTTTCCTCTTGGAGACCTTTGAATTTAACTTTAACAGCTAGAATAGCAGCAGCCAAAATGTCGCTTCTTCCAAGATTAAGCTATATATTTAGATCTATTCCTATACCTTTATCCAAAACTTTTATAGTACATTTTCAACAAATAATAGACAAATTTATCTTTCAGGGGAAAAACAACAGAATAAAGAAAGTTATAATTTCCAGAACATTTAGAAAAGGGGGACTAGCATACCCAATGATTCAGACCTATCATGATGCTACAATGTTTTCACATGCAGTCAAATGTATAGAAAGTTTGAAAGTGGCAGGTTGGCTGCAGGTTGAAAGATGTTCAGTAGTTAAGGATTCTTTAGGCTGGTTGATGTTTAGGAAGGAGTTAAAAAAAGAACTCTTTCTAGATGGTTCTGATATTGTTCGTGAAATACTTGAATTTTGGGATAAACATAAATTGAGATCTCAATTAATGCCTTTTCCTAGCCCTATCCTTCCGATTTTATTATTAGAGAGAGAATTTAACTTATCATTTTTGGGTGGATGGAGAGCATTTGGCATTTGTTGTTTGAGAGACTTATATATTGGCAACTCTTGGGCTTCTTTTGAAGACTTGAAGGAAAAATTTGGGCTTCCCCATAAAAGTTGGCTTGAATATAATAGACTTCTGGCTGCGTTCAGAGATTCAATCTATTCTAGTTTTAAAGTTAGATCTTTAACTTCTTTTGAAAAACTAATGATTCTAGAAGATAGAAAGCACTTAATATCTAATTGTTATAACATCTTGTGGGAGGAAATGGATAAATGCCCTTTTAACAAATCTAAAATTTGGCAACATTCTTTTAATCTCTCTTGGTCAGAAGAAGAATGGTCCGATTCATTTATTCTCACAGAGCAAATAATTAAAAATACATCATACAGAGAACTACACTTTAAATTAAGTACTCAATGGTATTATGTTCCAACAAAAATGGCTCAGATTACTAAAAAAGATAATCTGAAGTTTTGTTGGAGGAACTGTGGTTTGGTGGGTTCACATGCCCATATATGGTGGAGTTGCCCGATAATTCAACAATTTTGGGAAACTTGTTTTGGGCATATTAGGAATATTTTGGGCATTACCATTTCCTTTTCTGTAGAAAATGTTTTATTTCACATTTCTTAGAATCAGCTTGCTCTGGACGTAATTGCGTTTTTACTTCAGATATTCATGGCATCTAAACTGTTGATAGCAAGGAGATGGGGTCAGTCTTCCGTTCCCTCTTGGGGTGAAATCACATATATGGTAGATAGAAACAGAAATCTTGAAAAATCTCTTCAAGAGCAAGGTCTTATAAAAATAAAACTTTACAAATGGAAAATTTGGGATCAAAATAAAGATCTTTCTCGGTTATGATCTAAGTTTCAATATCTCTGGGATTTAGCTCCCAGCAATTATAATTTCTGGTACAAGTTCACAATATGTATTGTAAATGTATGTCTTGTCTTTTTCTTTTGTCGTTGTTTTTTTTTTTTTTTGCTGTGTATTCTGTTTTATATATTTATATTGTAATTGTCTACTTTTGATACCAATAAATAAAAAAATAAAATAAAATAAAAAAAAAAAGAACTAGTGTTTAACAGCCTTGCGAGTCCTACCTAGTACTCATTACATTATACATACATTTTTGAATAGTGGGTCAGATTTAATTTGTGAGCTACGTGAACTTTTGTAATTAAATATATCGATTTTGCATCTTTAGTACTGTTAACTTTTGCAGGCTTGAAAAATCAATGGAAGAGATAGGGCTGAGTTACGTCTTTGGCTGTCCCATAGTGATTGTGGGCAGGTAACTCACAATTGGAAAGCGAGTAGCTAAATATAGGTAATTAAATATCTGTAACTTTTATGAGCTGTTCAAGTAATTGTGATTTGGCCAATTGAATGGGGGCCAAAGTGCTTAAAATATAACAAGATATCACTGAAAGAAAACATCATTCATTAAACAGGTATATAAAAGACTTCATAAATAGGAAAAGGCACAATTGGATAGACATATCATAAAAATACTCACCAACCAATAAATAAAAGAGAGAATAAGTATACCCACAAAAGAATAGACCTCAATATTAAATAACAAGAATGAATGAATAAACTACAAAATAATAGATTAATAGACTACAAAATAAAGATATCGAAGAAAATTAATTTTAAAAAAACCTAAACAAATTACCCCACTAGCAGAAATCTATCACAATTTAGAACCTTCAAAGCTGTTAATTTTAACCAACAAATATGACTTACGTGAAACAGAAAGGGAAGATATTATAGAAATAGAAAAAATAAGCACAATACAAATACTATTCCTTTACATGTGAGTCAGTACATAAATACCATAGACCAATATTTTTAAGAAAAAACAAAGAATAAACAAAATAAGAAACAACTACCAATCACAAAAGACAAAAATGAAAAAAAGATATAGAGGAACAAGGGGAGGGAAAACATGACAAAAAACAATAAACTAGAATGGTCTACGAAAATTATCTTTATTTTGAGCAAAAAAATCCTTACCAATGAGGGGGTCAAACTACTTAAAGGTATTTGGAAGTTTTATGGATTATGAATACATCTGAAAGAGGAGATTCGGTAGAGTATGAAAACATTTTTTTTGCATGAAACAATCTTCAAAAAATAGTAATAAACTTACCCTAAAAAAATGCCTTCAGCTTTCTGGCAGTTGATTCTGATAAGGAAAACCACTGAAAATCAAAGGTAAAATAGCATAAAATTCATATCTCGTTGTGGCCAATCAGAGGCAACTACAATCATGTAGAAATGTATGGGGATTTAGTCCCTACACCAAAGCGTAATGGAATTTGTAGCCATGGAATTTGTAGTCTTTTGTTCCCACCACACACCTGGAAGGAAGCAGTTCAGGCAGCGCTGCTCATCTACACCTCTCTCCCCTTTGAACTCTCTGAACGCTGGAGCAGCAGTGCTGCTTTAGATCTCGGCACTGTACTACTATTGGCTGGAATATTAGTATAGGGTTACAAAATTTACTTGGATGTAGTGTATATGTTGGTTAGTATGAGGTGTCTGTGCAGGAACCTCTGGGGGTGTGAAGTTTTTAACTTGTTTTAGACGTTCAAATGTGAACACAAACGTACTTTTTATTTGCTGTACTACTGTACGGTGAAGGGCTTCTATTGCTCTTTTGCCCTATTTTCTAGACTTAAATATATACATAGAAGAGGGCCAGATAAAAACTATTAAGAGATTTATACATGCTTCTTAACAAATATCAACAAAGCAACAAATTAGCTCCTTCAGAAACATTGGCAAAGCAGATTTCTAATGTCCAAATTCAGATTAGGAAGATCAACCAACTTCAAATTGCTAAAAAAAATATGGCAGCAACAACATAATTATTAAAACTATGGCAACAAAGCTGGTAAGACGCTGTCCAATAAACTAAATCCTTTTCAAGCACAAAGAAGAATAGGAAAAAATATAAACATGAAGGGAAAGACATGTACTATTCTTTGAGCTATTGGACATGCTTTCGCACAATATTACATTTCCTTATATAATCTTAAGAATAAAACAAATTTTATAAAGCCATCAAGTAAAAATATAGAGGAATCCTGGAGTCAATTAATCTCCCTAACATTTCCACAGAGCATTTAAGCTCTTTGGAAAAAGAAATAACTGAAAAAAGATTAAAGAGATTATAATGAGCCTACCCACAAACAAGACTCCAGGACCCGATGGTTTTAAAAATGTGTATTATAAAATCTTTTCTCCATCTTTGGTGAGCCATCTCTTAAACTCTTTAAATGAAATTAGATCCACAGGAATTTCCCCAGTTGAAACGCTAGTTTCTAGAATTATAATTATACCGAAAAAAGGCAAAGACGAAACTGATATTAAAAACTATAGACCAATTGCACTGTTCAATACCGATATAAAACTTTATGCTAGTATATTACCGAAGCGATTGAAACTGCTTCTCTCAGATCTCATTGACTTTGATCAGTCAGGTTTCCTTATTAACAGGAAATGTGCGGATAATACTAGGAAACTATTTGATTTACTATCCTTTGCCTCAAAGCCTTATATTCTATTGTCACAGCTTGGATCTCGGGAATAGGTTTTGATTCAGAGGTTTTTCCATTGACGAATTTGACAAGACAGGGTTGCCCATTGTCCCCTCTACATTTCGTTTTGTATATAGAGCCCCTTGCACAATTAGAGCAGATAACAATATCGAGGGTATTAAAGCGGGCTTGGTTGGAAGCAAAATTACACTCTTTGCAGACGATATTGTGGTAACGGTAACCAACCCATTAAGATCTATACAACATCTTTTACTCAATATCAAAACTTATAGGTATTTATCATATTATAAATTAAATCCTTCAAAGTCCAATATTATACACCTTAATTTAGATTTGAATTCTAAAATAGCATTAAAACAAAGATTTACTAACTGGGGGAGATTAAACCGCTCATGGATGGGACACATCGCAGCTATACAAATTATAGTTTTGTCTAAGATTACATATATGCTGCGTTGCATTCCATCCTATGTACCAAGGTTTATTCTAGAAAATTTCCAAAGAGCGCTGGACAAATTTATCCTTAGAGGAAAGAGACCACATATCAATAAAGATGTGCTACAGAGGAACTACACTAAAGGTTTATTATCCTCTCCCAATATTTTTGTCTACCACAAAGCTACTACTGCAAAGCATTTGTTTAGCTTCTCTGGTATGGAACAAAGATTCAAATACTTATTGATAGAAAATTAATTGGTCACCCAAATCAATCTGAGTTTCCTTCCATGTCTTAAGATGATAAATAGCAAGGCTAGATCAGATCTACCATTGAGTGTTCAATCAATGCTGAAAATCTGGCAAAAAACTAAAGGTAGATACAACTTATTGCCTTTTCCATTGACAATTACTCCTTTAAGATATCTTGAATTTTTGTCTCCCAGCCTCCCCCCTGGTTTAAACACTGTTAAAATAAATGGGGATAAAAATGCCTCAGAGATGTTTATGACAATGATTCTTTTATATCTTTTGAAAAGCTAAAAGAAGAAAAAAAAATTACAACATCGCAGTGGTTGAATTATTCCACTCTCCGTCGAACCATCTGCCATTCAGACTTCAATTTGTGTAAATTAAGAGAAATTACCCAATTTGAAGAAATGCTACTCTTGAATCCAAATTTTTCCATTTCTAGATGCCTTTGTGTCTTTATATTGAATAAAGAAAAGGCTAAGACACCTTTGATTTTAAAATGGGAGGCAGATCTCAATAACAACTGGGATGACTATAGGTGGTTTGGAGCCTTTCCATTGAGAAACCCCCCACTAAAGTCAGTTTACCTACGAGAAACTTACTTTAAGATCCATCAAAGATGGTATATAGTTCCTAGTTTCCTCGAAAAGGTCGATACCAATATGACTGACAGTTTTTGTTGGAGGGGTTGTTTGACTAAAAGGCACCCAATATCACATATGGTGGACCTGTAAATATGCAAAAACATTTTGGGAGAATTGTTCTGATAAAATATCTCTGATTATTAATAAAAGTCTTAACTTATCTCCTGAAATCGCTGTGTTTCATATATTTTCCTCTTCTTTATCAAAGTTAGAAATTAAAATTATAATTAATGTTCTCATGGTAGCCAAGTGACTACTTGCAAAAAACTGGAAAAGCCCTAACATCCCCTCATGGTCATCATTAGAAATAATTGTGGACCAGAATAGGCTCTTAGAACCACTGTAGATTCTTTGGACCTATTGAATTCATCTGTTGATCATTGGTCATTATGGGATTGGTTCAAAGAAAATTAATCCATCTTAAATATATACAGTATGTGTTATCAATATAAGATGATACGGTTGGATCGCATCAGGGTCTGGGACGCGATAGGGAACGAGGAGCGAACGTTGGAACAAGGAAGCAAGTTCCCCCCCACCTATTTGTCACTTCCTCCCCCCCCCTTTTTTTTCAGTTTGTTTTGTTTTGTTCTGTCTTGTGTATTTTTCTGTACATTATTTCTTAGTATGGGAAATTTAGTTTGCCCAACAATTTTTTTTACATTAAACCCAAGTGTAACTTAGCCAATCGTCTCAAAGGAAAAAAAAAATTCCTTCCTGACCCCAGATACTGGCGATCGAATTTCTCCAGGGATCAATACGCTCTCTCTAATTATCCAGGATAACCCTGAATTCCCTTTTTACTTAGAAATAAATCCAGTCCACTTTTAAAGTTATCTATGGAATCCGTGTCATCACCTCCTCTTGTAGAGAATTCCACAGATTAACCACCATTACTGTGAAAAAACCCTTTTCTTTCTTTAGGGTGGAATATTTTTAATTCTAACCTCAAGAGATGTCCTTTTGTTAGTTGAAAACCTCTTGGCACAAAAAGCTCCCTTGACAAATTTTGATACTGACCCTGGATGTATTTATATAAGGTAATCATATCTCCTCTTAGACGCCTTTTTTCTAGAGAAAATAAGCTTAATTTGGTTAGTCTTTCTTCATAACTTAGCCCCTCCATTCCCCGTATAAGTTTTGTTTCCCTCCTGTAACTTTTCCAGCTCTAAAATGTCCTTTTTATGAAGTGGTGCCCAAAATTGTACTCTATATTCCAAATGAGGGCATACTAGGGATTTATATAGTGGCAGAATTATATTTGCCTCCCTTGCTTCTATACCCTTCCTTAATACATGCTACTATTTTATTTCCTTTGCAGCTTGGCTTTGAGCACTGTTACCTAAGTGGTTGTCCACAGGCACTCCCAAATCACTTTCAATATCTGATACCCCTATATTTACTCCATTAAGATTATAAATTGCATGGCTATTTTTCCTTCTCAGATGCATAACTTTACATTTATTCGTATTAAATCTCATCTGCCATTTAGATGCCCATTCCTCAATTTTATGTAAATCCCTTTGGTGGGAAAAGCACATCATTATCTGTTTCAATTACCTTGCACAACTTTGTGTCATCAGCGAAAATGGAGACACTACTTTCCAGTCCCACCTCTAAGTCATTATTAAATATGTTAAAAAGGAGAGGACCTAATACTGAACCCTAAGGAACCCCACTTACCACATTAGTCCAATCTGAGTATGTTCCATTTACAACAACCCTTTGCTTCCTGTCTTTTAGCCAGCTCTCAACCCATGAGCAGATATTTACTGCAATTCCTGTATCCCTTAGTTTGCACAGTAGTCTCCCATGTGGCACTGTATCAAAAGCCTTTGCAAAATCCAAAAGGACTACATCTACTTAGTTGCCTTGATCCAGGTTCCTACTAACCTCCTCATAGAAACTAATTAGATTTGTTTGACATGATCTATCTCTCATAAATCCATGTTGACTCCTGCTTATAATCCTGTTCAAATAGATATATTCTTGTATATTATCCCTTATTAACCCGTCTAAAAGCTTCCCCACTACAGAAGTGAAGCTCCCTGGTCTATAATTCCCCAAATTTGTTATGCACATCTCCATGTTGGGCATTAAAACAGCGATGTTATTAAACTCTAGTGACAAGACTAACTATTTAAGAAATTGTAGATAAAAGAATAGAAAAGGGAAAAAGAAAGAAAAAAAGAAAGGAAAGAGAAAGAAAAAATGTATACATTTTATGGATATTCTACTATGTGATACATTTTTGTTGGATATTAGATTTGTACACACAACACATTTTGTTATGTATGTTTGTACTGTATTATTTTTTGCAAAAAAAAAACTAATAAAAACATTTGAAATAAATAAAAACTATGGGCCCTATTCTATTTGCCAAAACGTAATGTTATTTAAAAATATATCCAATCCCTTTTTAAAGTTATCTATCGAATCTGCTGTCACCACCAACTCTGCTAGAGAATTCCACAGATTAACCACACTTACTGTGAAGAATCCTTTTCTTTCTTTAAGGTGAAATCTTTGTACTTCTAATCTCAAAGGATGTTCCCTTGTCAGTTGAAAACCTCTTGGCACAAAAAGTTCCCTTGACAAAGCCTTGTGTTGACCCTGGATATATTTATATAAGGTAATCATATCTTAGACGCCTTTTGTCTAGAGTAAATATGTTTCATTTTGTCAGTCTTTCTTCATAACTTAGCCCCTCTATTCCCTTTATTAGCTTTGTTACCCTTCTCTGTACTTTTTCCAGCTCTAAAATTTGCTTTTTATGTAGTGGTGGCCAAAATTGTACTCCATATTCCAAATGAGGGCATACTAGGGCTTTGTATAGTGGGAGAATTATATTTGCTTACTTGGGTCTATACCCTTCTTAATACATGCTAATATTTTACTTGCCTTTGCAGCTGCTGCTTGGCATTGAGCACTGTTACCTAGGCAGTTTCCACAAGCACTCTAAATCTCTTTCAATAACTGATACCCCTAGATTTGCACCATTAAGATTTTAAATTGCATTGCTAATTTTCCATTACAGATGATTAAAGCTGTAGCAGCACTTAAATACACAATACTGTACTTTAAAAGCATGGGAAGGCATGGTAAGTCATTAGAATTAATTACACAACAGTCTCAAACCCACAAATATGCAATAAAAATATTATTTTTAAATGTTATTTCTGAGTAATATGGATCCCGGGACTCAAGGTTTTAATACATATCATGAAACCTACATGGACTAAAACAGATCTATTGCATTTCATAGATTACTAGATTGCTCAATTGCAAGCCTGTAGCCATATGAAATTCCAACCTCGTAAATCCAACGTATAGCTCTTAAAGCCTACGTGCTTCAACTTCTCAAGAGTTACATTGCTATTACATTAGAAGGGGCTGCAAGCTACAAGCGAGAGAGGCACAATCTTAACCAAGAACCTTGCACATTGGATGTGTGATCATGCCAAGATCAATTCACAGACTCATTTGAGATTGAATTAAAAAACAACATTTTAAGGTGCCAACAAAAACTCTTAATTTTAAAAGGGCATTTTTTAACGGTCTAAGGGCAGCATTACAAAGTATAGACTGGGACAGAGAACTGATAGGTAAAAACACTGAACATAAATGGACAACATTTAAATCCTTACTAAATATACATACTTATCACCATATACCAAGTGAGAATAAAAGTAAAAGGAGTAAATCCCATCCAATGTGGCTTAACAATGATTTTAAGATCAAGATACAGAGTAAAAAACAGGCATTTAAATTATACAAACAAGAGGGGAAGAGACTGCTTTATGGGAGTACAAGGAAATCAACCAGGCTTGCAAAAGCGCTATTAGACTGGCTAAAATAGAAAATAAAAAATGAATTGCAAAAGAGATTAAGACTAACCCTAAAGTATTTTTTAAGTATATTAATGGGAAGAAGGCGAGGAAGGAAGCTATAGAAACATTACAATGGGACACAGGCAATCTGAAAATTAGTGATCAGGTAAAGGCAGATGAGTTAAATAGGTTCTTTTCTTCGATATACATAAGGGAGGTACCGGTGGTTCGGACAATGCAAAATAATGGGGCCACACTACCTTTGCCGAACAATTGGTTAACGCAGGAAGTAATCCAAAAGAGGTTGGAAAAAATAAATGTTAATAAAGCACCGGGTCCTGATGGAATACATCCACGGGTACTGAGGGAACTGGGTTCTGTAATAGCCAAAATATTAAATTAACATTTTTCAAGATTCACTCAACACAGGGACTCTGCCAGATGACTTGAGAAAAGCAGATGTGATACCTATATTTAAAAAGGGAGCAAGAGCAAATCCGGGGAATTATAGACCAGTGAGCCTCACTTCTGTAGTGTGGGAGCTTTTAGAAGGGTTAATAAGGGATAATATACAAAGGTATTTGAACAGGATTAAAAGTCGGAGTCAAGATGGATTTATCAGGGATAGGTCATGCCAAACAAATCTAATTAGTTTATATGTGGTTAGTAGGAACCTGTATCAAGGCAACTCAGTGGATGTAGTTTTTTCGGATTTTGCAAAGTCTTTTGATACAGTGCCACATGGCAGACTACTCTGCAAACTAAGGAATACAGGAGTTGCAGTAAATATCTGCTCATGGATTGAGAGCTGGCTAAAAGACAGGAAGCAAAGGGTTGTTGTAAATGGAACATACTCAGATTGGACCAATGTGGTAAGTGGTAAGTTCCTCAGGGTTTAGTATTAGGTCCTCTCCTTTTTAACATATTTAATAATGACTTATTTAATAATGACTTAGAGGTGGGACTGGAAAGTAGTGTCTCCATTTTCGCTGATGACAAAAAGTTGTGCAAGGTAATTAAATCAGATAGTGATGTGCTTTCCCTCCAAAAGGGATTTACATAAAATTAAGGAATGGGCATCTAAATGGCAGATGAGATTTAATACGATGAAATGTAAAGATATGCATCTGGGAAGGAAAAATAGCGAGGCAATTTATAATCTTACTGGAGCAAATATAGGGGTATCAGATATTGAAAGGGATTTGGGAGTGCTTGTGGACAACCACCTAGGTGCTCAAAGCCAAGCAACAGCTGCAAAGGCAAATATAATATTAGCATGTGTTAAGAAGGGTATAGAATCACTTGTTTTTTTGTTTTAACTGACAAGAGGACATGCCTTGAGGTTAGAAGTAAAAAAATTTAGCCTTAAAGAAAGAAAGGGGTTCTTCACAGTGTGGGATGGTTAATCTTTGGAATTCTCTACCAGTGGGGGTGGTGACAGCAGATCCAAAAAATAACTTTAAAAGGGCACTGGATTTATTTCTAATTAAAAAGGGAATTCAGGGTTATCCTGGATAATTAGAGAGAGTGTATTGATCCAGGAAGAAATCTGATCTCCAGTATCTGGGGTCAGGAAGGAATTCATTTTTTTTTCACTTTGAGACGATTGGCTAAGTTTCACTTTTTTTTTTTTCTGTTTGCCTTAATCTGGATCAATTAATTATTAATACATAAAATAAAAATGTTGATTCATAATTAATTAAAAATTAATTAACAACTAATTAATTAATAACTAATCCGCATATTGCAGATCAGAGGAGATCTTAAAAGGTTGAACTTGATGGACTAAAAGTCTTCCTTAATCACTATGGGCCTCATTCTATTAGCGGCCGCAGCCGTTGCGGGGCCGCAAGGACCGGCCGCAAGCTATTCGGCTATTCTATTCCCCTCCGGCCGGGGATTCCGGCAGGCTTGCGGCCGGTGCCTTGCTATCTCTTGCAGCCGCTCGCGCCGGAGGAAATCCTTTGATCTAAAATGGCCGCAAGGAAATCGGCCGTAAGAAATTCCTTTTTGCAATTCAATTGCTCCGGGAACCCTCTCTGCAAGGCTAAAAGCGAGCCGCAGCTTACTTGCAGGAAAGAGGTCCCGCTAGCACCAATTAAGCACATAAAATAGCCCAAATAAAGCCATCCTGCACTTTGCAGAGTCTATAAAGTGATATTCGGTGTTAGCAAAAATAGCACATAATTACCCTATACTCAAATCTGTAAAATATATATTTTTTAATATATGTAAAATATCCATGTAAAAAGTCCAGAGTGCTTGGAGCACCTCAGACCTGCCCACGCCGCAGCCGGAGAATAAACAGTTAATTTGAACTCGGGTTTGGGCTGATGTGCAAGCTTGAGAGTGGGTTACTTTTAATCCTCATGTCCCCCAATATGATCCCTAGCATTTACAGAGCTGTACAGTGCAGGCTTGAATTTATTTTTGCGTTTTTATATTTCTGAGCTTACGGCCGGTTCCAAGATATGCGGCCAGCCGTAAGAGGAGATCCTTGCGGGGCCGTATAATAGAATCGCGAGTTAACAGAACCCCCGCAAGAAATCGCAGTCTTACGGCCGATTTACGGCCGGTAATAGAATGAGGCCCTATGTAACTATGTAACTAAGCTAGCACATAGCAATGGGTTAGAATGAACCAATGACAAAACAGATTGCCATCATAGCTAATGAAAGTCTGTGTGATCAAACAAAGGCTCCCAACATCAGCCCTTGCCGAGGTGGTCCCGATAAGGACCTCCGTGGCAGTTAAATACACAATACCCTTGCCACGGGGGGTACTTCAAGTACCCCTTTGGCCCAAGAATTAACCCCCCTAAGCTGGGGGTCCCCACTGGTAACCCCACAGTGTCCCCATATTAACCCGTGTCCTGATCGGGCCTCCCGCTGCAATTCCAATATAAATATTTCCAGCCACAGGACTTTAAAGGGCCAGGGGCACATTATTTTGCAAAAATTAATAAAAAAATAAAATCAACATATAATCATAAACATTATAAATATTATAAATCAGTTCTGTAAATCAGTGCAGTGTTTTCTTTCCTGTGGGCTATGTCCAGGTGAGAGTGGTTTCGCCTGTGTAAAGGTTTATCTGTGTGCATTGTGTGGTGTTCTGTGTGAATCAGTTCTGTAAATCAGTACAGTGTTTTCTGTCCTGTGGGCTGTAATCAGGTCCAGGTGAGAGTGGATGCTGTTTGGTCTGTGTAAGGCATATCTGTGTGCATTTGTGTGGTGTTTGAATCCGTTCTGTGAATCAGTGCAGTGTTTTCTGTCCTGTGCTCTGTAATCATTGTGCAGGTGAGTAGGCAGGTTTTTTTTTAACAAGGGAAGTAGTGAACATGGGAGGTGCAAAGCATTTCTAGTGTAAGTGTAGTTAGTGTGTAGGAGATTAAATAAAAGGAGGGAGTTCAAAGAAAATGGGTATTATAAGAAAAAATAGAAAACAAAAATATATGTATTTTTGTGTTTTGTTTGGGTTAAGGTGTAGAAAAGCAATCTTTATACAAATACATTTATCTGTTTTAAAACTGTATTTTTGTAACTGGTAATCATGAGTCAGTCCAGCGACAACCTCACAGAGTGTACATCCTGCCACATGTATGCTCTACTGAAACAGATAATCCAGGGTCCATACCTATGTGAACTGGAGAGGAGAATTGCAGTACTTAGTGATATTGCTCCACTGGAAAGGGAGCTAGTGCTCACTGAGCACAGTTTAGCTGGGTGTAGCATGGAGGGTGGAGGTGATGCTAGTGAAGATGTCCAGGGAGTTATCTGGGTTACAGTTAGAAGGGGAAGCAGGGGGAACAGGAGGAGGTAGGCCAGTTCTCAGTTGGCAAACACCAACAGATTTGAGAGATTGAGTGAAACTGTTGGGGATGTCCATTCCGGAATGGCAATGCCAAATATGGAGCTGTTTCCTCTAACAGCCGGGAGAACAGTTCTACTGGAGGAGTGGGAGGGCAGCATAGGAAGAGCAAGAGAAAGATTTTGGTGGTAGGGGACTCTATTATTAGGAAGGTAGACAGTGTGCTCGGGTTCGGCATGTTGTGGATCGGATGGATAAATTATTGGGAGGGGCTGGAAATTGGTACCAATGACAAATTAAGTAGACGATGGAGTGTCCTAAAGAATGATTTTAAAGAACTAGGGATAAAGCTTAAAGCAAGGACCTCCAAGGTAGTATTTTCTGAGATACTACAAGTGCCATGTGCTAGCCCAGGGAGGCAGAAGGAGCTTAGGGAGGTTAATGCGTGGCTAAAGATGTGGTGCACTAAGGAGGGTTTGGGGTTTTTAGAGCACTGGGCTGACTTCTCACTTGGGTACAATCTCTATAGCAGTGATGGATTGCACCTTAGGGGTGAGGGAGCATGTGTGCTAGGGCATAGGATGGTAGAAAGGCTGGGGGAGATTTTAAACTAGTACGTGGGGGGAGGGACTATATAGAAGTATCTGGGTAGAAATGGTAAAGGGGAAAAGGGATGAACGATCTACCCATGGGGGAGGAGAAGAGGGAGGGTTACAATAGACAGAAGGGAGGTATTACTAGGTGACTCAAATACAATTTGCATGGGAAAATTGGTGCGCTAGAATTATTAGCAGTACAAGAAAAATGGGACTTAATAGGCATTACTGAAATGTGGGGGGATGAATCTCATGACTGGACAGTTAATTTGGATGGTTATAACTTTTTTAGGAAAGATAGGGGTAATTGTAGAAGAGGATGAGGGCCGAAGGGGTCTGTATGTTAAGCCTGATTTTAAACCTGTAGTCAGAGAAGATATTTATAGTGGAACAAGCGGCAACATTAAAATCTTTGTGGGTTGTGTTAAATAGTGGAGGAATTAATTCTAAACACATATTGGTGGGAGTATGCTTTAAACCCCCAAATATAATTGAAAGTGAGGAACTGCAATTATTGTTACAGATTGGAAATGCAACTAAGCATGGGCAAGTTCTAATAATGGGAGATTTTAATGACCCTGAAATTGACTGGATGAGTGAAACCAGCAGTACTGGTAAAGGGAGAAGGTTCTTGAGTACACTAAGGGATCATTATCTGGCCCAGGTAATACAAGAACCTAATAGAAATGGGGCCATCTTTGATTTAGTCATCACAAGTAATATTGATATAATATCAAATGTTAAAATAGGGGAACCTTTGGGGAACAGTGATCACAACAAAGTCTCATTTGAGATTAAATACAAAAAACAGAGTTGTAAGGGGCCAACAAAAACTCTAAATTTTAAAAGGGCTAACTTTAATGGGTTAAGGGCAGCAATACAACATATAGACTGGGATAAAGAACTTACAGGGAAAAATACTGAAAATAAATGGACAACATTCAAATCCTTACTAAATATACATACACATCGGCATGTACCATGTGGAAATAAGTATTAGGTCCTCTCCTTTCTAACATATTCATTAATGACGTAGAAGTAGGACTCAAAAGTAGTGTCTCCATTTTTGCTGAAGTTGTGCAAGGTAATTAAATCAGATAATGATGCACTTTCCCTACAAAGGGATTTGCATAAGTTAGAGAAATGGGAGGCTAAATGGCGGATGAGATTTAATACAAATATAAGGTATATGCATTTGGGAAGGAAAAATAGCCATGCAATTTATAATCATAATGTAGCAAATCTAGGGGTATCAGATATTGAAAGGTATTTCAACCACCTAGGTAGCAGTGATCAATGCCAAGCAGCAGCAGCTGCAAAGGCAAATAAAATATTATCATTTATTAAGAAGGTTATAGAAGCAAGGGAAGCAGATATAATTCTGTCACTGTACAAATCTGTAGTATACCCTCATTTGAAACATGGAGTATAATTTTGGGCACCACTTCATAAAAAGGACATTTTAGAGCTGGAAAAAGTACAAGGGCAACAAAACTAATAAGGGGAATGGAGGGGCTAAGTTATGAAGAAAGACTAACCAAATTAAACCTATTTTCCCTAGGAAAAGGGCGTCTAAGAAGGGATTTGATTACATCATTTAAATACATTCAGGGTCAATATAAGGCTTTGTTAAGTTAACTTTTTGTAACAAGAGATTTTCAACTGACAAGAGGACATCCCTTGAGGTTAGAGGAAAAAATATTTCACCTTAAAGAAAAAAAAAGGGTTCTTCACAGTTAGGGTGGTTAAACTGTGGATTTCTCTACCAAAGGTGGTGATGACAGCAAATTCGATATATACATTTAAAAAGGGGTTGAATATATTTATAAAAAAAGAGGGCATTCAAGATTATCCTAGATAACTAGTGAAGGGATATTGATCCAGGGAGAAATTTGATTGCCGGTCTCTGGGGTCAGTAAGGAATTTAGCTTTTTTCCCCCTTATGAGACAATTGGCAAAGTTTTTTTTCTGTTTGCCTTCCTCTGGATCAATTAACAATTATTAACAAATAGTCCACATATTAAAAGGATGAGAAGAGATCTACAAAGGTTAAACTTGATGGACTAACAGTCTTTATTCAACCTCAAATACTAAGTAAATACTATGTAACTATGTTACTATGTAACTTACCTCTTCGCCGGCAGAGCCCAATCGAAAAAATATGCAGCTCAAAAAAATTACCCCCAATAAACTGGAGCTTTTCCCTGGAGGAGCTCTCCACCGCACATGAGGCTTTTCAGGCATGCTCCAATAAAAAAAAAATGGTGACCAAAAGTAGCCAAGGTGTGAGTCAATCAGAATGGGATACAACCCTATATCCCATTCTAATTGGCTGATGGACCTGTCAGTCATTTGTAAACCATTTAGATGGCACTAAAGCCTTCAGCCAATCAGAATGGGATACACCCTTGATTTTGATTGGCTCTATGCATCTGCATCTTCTAATTGGCTGCAATCTGATTGACAGTTGCATCAACCAATCAGAAGACGCAGATGCTTTGAGCCAATCACAATGGGATACACCCATTGGGGTATATCCCATTCTGATTGGCTGAAGGCAATAGCACCTTCTGATTGGTTTACAAATGATTAACCGGTCCATCAGCCAATCAGAATGGGATATAGGGGTGTATCTCATTCTGATTGGCTCACACATTGGTGCCTTCTGATAGGCTGAAATCATAGTTACATAGTTACATAGTAATTGAGGTTGAAAAAAATATTTTAGTCCGTCAAGTTCAACCTTTTAAGATCTCCTCTGATCTGCAATATGCAGATTAGTTGTTAATTAATTGAATCCAGAGGAAGGCAAACAGAAAAGAACAAGTGAAACTTAGCCAATTGTCTCAAAGGTAAAAAAATATAAATTCCTTCCTGACCCCAGATACTAGCGATCGGATTCCTCCTCGGATCAATACTCTTTCTCTAATTATCCAGGATAACCCGGAATGCCCTTTTTGATTAGAAATAAATCCAGTACCCTTTTAAAGTTATCGAATCTGCTGTCACCACCTGTTTTGGTAGAGAATTCCATAGATTAACCACCCTTACTGTGAAGAACCCTTTTCTTTAAGGTGGAATCTTTTTACTTCTAACCTCAAAGGATGTCTTTTTGTTAGTTGTTAATCTCTTGGTACAAAAAGCTTACTTGACAAATCATTATACTGTCCCTGGGGGTATTTATATAAGGTAATCATATCTGCTCTTAGACGCCTTTTTTCGAGAGAAAATAAGTTCAATTTGTTAGTCTTTCTTCATAACTTGGCCCCTCCATTCCCCTTATTAGTTTTATTGCCCTCCTCTGTACCTTTTCCAGCTCTAAAATGTCCTTTTTATGAAGTGGTGCTCAAAATTGTACTCCATATTCCAAATGAGGGCGTATTAGGGATTTGTATAGTGGCAGAATTATATTTGCTTCCCTTGCTTCTATACCCTTCTTAATACATGCTACTATTTTATTTGCCTTTGCAGCTGCTGCTTCGCTTTGAGCACTGTTACCTAGGTGGTTGTCCACAAGCACTCCCAAATCCCTTTCAATATCTGATACACCTATCTTTGCTCCATTAAGATTATAAATTGCATGGCTATTTTTCCTTCCCAGATGCATAACATTACATTTACTCGTATTAAATCTCATCTGCCATTTCGATGCCCATTCCTCTATTTTATGTAAATCCATTTGGAGGGAAAGAACATCATTATCTGATTGAATTACCTTGCACAACTTAGTGTTATCAGCAAAAATGGAGAGACTACTTTCCAATCCTAGTTCTAAGTCATTCATAAATATGTTAAAAAGGAGAGGACCTAATACTGAACCCTAAGGAACCCCACTTACCACATTAGTCCAATCGGAGTATGTTCCATTTACAACAACCCTTTGCTTCTTGTCTGTTAGCCAGCTCTTGATCCATGAGATATTTACTGCAATTACTGTATCCTTTAGTTTACACAATAGTCTTCCATGTGGCACTGTATCAAAAGCCTTTACAAAATCCAAAAAGACTACATCCACTGGGTTGCCTTGATCCAGGTTCCTACTAACCTCCTCATAGAAACTAATTAGATTTGTTTGACATGATCTATCCCTCATAAATCCATTTTGACTCCTATGTATAATCCTGTTCAAGTAGACATATTCTTGCATATTATCCCTTATTAACCCTTCTAAAAGCTTCCCCACTACAGAAGTGAGGCTCAATGGTCTATAATTCCCCGGATTTGCTCTTGCTCCCTTCTTAAATAAGTATCCCCTCTGCTTTTCGCCAGTCATCTGGTAGCGACCCAGTGTTGAGTGAATCTTGAAAAATTTTATATAATGGAAGGCGCCATTTCCAATTTTTTACCAGAGCATGCGTGAAAAGCCTCATTTGTGACAGGGAGCTCTTCCAGAATAGGGGACCCGTTATTTTTGAAAATTTTAGAACAGCTTTTTTTTTTTTGAGGGGGCGTGACGGGGCATCATTAAAAGGTAAGTGTACTATTTATAATGTTTTCTTTTTTTAATGTTTCTTTTTTTCCTAGGGGTGTCGGACCTAGGGCCATGTAGGAAGGGCCCTTAAGCTAGGGATGAAGGCAAGAAAACTGGAGGGGCATTTGGGCAAGGTAAGTGGGTTTATTTACCCTATTCCAGGTCTAGTGAGGGGGTTGTTTTAGGTGAGATTTAGGGACTTTAGTGTATGTAGTTAGGGGTTTAATTGTAAGAAGTTATGGAGTTATTTGTATATAGTTAGGGGTTTAGTTGTATGTAGGTAGGGTTAACTGTATAGAGTTAGGGGTTTAATTGTATGTAGTTAGGGGGTTAATTGTATGTAGTTAGAGGTTAACTGTATGTAGTTAGGGGTTAATTTTTCTGTAATTTATGTTTCATAGTATGCAATGTATGTTTTATTCTATGTAATGTATTCTTTCTTTATTTTCATGTAATGTAGGTTTTCCTATTTTATGTATATTATTTACCGTATATACTCGAGTATAAGCCGAGTTTTTCAGCCCTTTTTTTAAGGCAAAAAAGGGCCCCCTTGTCTTATACTCGAGTCACTCTCCCCCCGTGTCTCTCTGCCCCCCCGTGTGTCTCTAACCCGCCGTGTGTCTCTAACACCGCCCTCCTCAACCTCAACCTCCCCCCTCAACCCCAACCCCCCTCCTCCACCTAAACCCCCTAAATACCTCCCCCCTCTCCCCTCACTTACCTGCTTGTGCTCCGGCCTCCGCTCCTTGACCCGGCGCTGACGCGCATATGACGTCACATGCGCGCCGCGTCATTAGCATATACCGGGTGCTAATGATAAGGGAGGGGGAAGAGGCACAGGGAAGGGAGAGGTTGGAAGAGACACAGGGAAGGGAGAGGGGAGAAGAGACACAGGGAAGGGAGAGGGGAGAAGAAACATGGAGAGAGAGGGGGACACAGAGGGCACAAGAGGGACACAGGGGGCAGCACATTTCCCACCCTTGGCTTATACTCAAGTCACTCGTTTTACCCAGTATTTTGTGGTAAAATGGGTGCTTCGGCTTATACTCGGGTCGGCTTATACTCGAGTATATACAGTAGTGTTTTTTTTTTTTATTGTCAGTAATGTTCTTTTTTATTTTTAATAATGTCCTTTTTTATTTTGTGTAATTATGTGGGTTTTTTATTTTCTGTAATTCTAGTTTTTTTGTGTAATTAGTGGGGTAATAGGCATTGTATTAGGGGGTAACAGTGTAGGGGTTAATAGGGTAGGGTAAGAGGGGGTTTATGGGATGGGGTTTACTGGGTACATCTGGGGTTAAATAGGACTAGATGGGGTTACAAAGGATTAGACAGGGTTAAATATGTCTAGTTGGTGTTAAATGGTTCTAGATGGGCTTAAATAGGTCTAGACATGGTTAAATAAGTCTAGATGGGCTTAAATAATAAAGGATTACATGTAAATGTAATAAATAAATCTGGTTTGCCAAATTTAGTGACAATAGCAGTAACATGTATCTTTCTTGCATATTGTGAGGACTTCCTGGGACTGAAGAATGATTTCTCTGCCAGCTGCTAGATTTTGGTTTGTAGCTGCTTCAGAAACATAATCCATGAGGCCACAATACTGTTCAACAATGAGTTTATGTTGTTGATATTTGATTACATTTAAATTATTGGCTTCTACATGCCGGTAGGGGTCAATAAACCATCGTTGTGTCAGTTTTTCAGCACTTAAAATGGGATTAAATTCATCCGTAATTGCAGTTTCAGCCACTTTAAACTCCAACATGGAAATATTATTTCTGACACGTTGTTTAATGTTTGGATAACTTGGAAGTATTAATTTTGGTTGCCAACCTACCTCCCCATTGGGATACAAAATTGGATATGTCATTGGATTTAAATTGGTACTTAATATATTGATGTTAATGAAAGGTTGCTCCTCATTTTAGGAATATATTCTAATAACTATTTTAAAAAGTGTCTCTCCTTCATCATTTAAAAGACCATTGCAACCTCATTAGCTGTTGGTAAGTTATAACATCTTTTATCAGAATGCAGATCTCTTTTAAGAACCATATTGACTCTTGGTATTGGCAACTGATTTTGTTCTGTTGTTGTTTTCTGATAGTTTTTTATAAGTGTATGGTTATTTTTGCCATAATCCTATCAAGCTCATGAAAAACAGTGGCTAAGCATTTTGTATTTTCTGCAAGCTGCATTCATTGTTCCACAGCTGCATTGGTATCAAGTACATATAATTGAGCACATTTTCTTTGCTGTTCTTCCTGAAGGTGTAAATGGGAAGTATGGTGGTACATTTGGCCTTGAATTTAAAAGCAGTAAGGGCCATGTCCTGCAACATTTTCAGCGAATGTAGCACCCATAGATGCAAAAGAAATAGGACTATTATAAGATCATATATTTTGCTTAACAGTTTTGTAATTTGGGGAAGTTGGGTCAGTCATTACATTTTGTAAATATGTTGGGAATGATTGTTCTTCGGGTAGTTTTGGGTAGTATATCTTTGCTCTTTTGACAACAAATAACCAACTTACCATCTCTTAGTCTTTCATTTAGAAACTCTTGGTACATATTGGTACCAATGACAAAGTTAGTGGAAGATGGAGTGTCCTAAAGAATGATTTTAGGGAAGTAGGGAATAAGCTGAAGGCAAGGACCTCCAAGGTAGTATTTTCTGAGATACTACCAGTGCCACGTGCTAGCCCAGGGAGGCAGAAGGAGCGTAGGGAGGTTAATGCGTGGCTAAAGATGTGGGGCACTAAGGAGTGTTTGGGGTTTTTAGAGCACTGGGATGACTTCTAACTTCGGTACAATCTCTACAGCAGGGGTGGATTGCACCTTAATGATGAGGGAGCCTTTGAGCTAGGGGATAGGGTGGTAAAAAGGCTAGATGAGTTTTTAAACTAGTAGGTGGGGAGCAGGGACTAGATATAAAGTAATGGAGTAGAAAGTGTAGAGGGTATAAGGGATGAATTAACAAATCATAGGGGAGGAGATGGGGGAGGGGTAGTATAGTCAATAGGGAGGTAGTACTAAGTAACTCGAGTACAGTGGCAGGCACTTCAGAAATACAGACTCATAACATAAGGTGTATGCTTGGTAATGCCAGAAGCTTGCCAGGAAAAGTTGGAGAGTTAGAATTATTAGCAATTAATGAAAAATGGGATTCATTAGGCATTACCGAAATGTGGTGGGATGAATCTCATGACTGGACTGTTAATCTGGATGGTTATAGCCTATTTAGGAAAGAGAGAGGCAATGGTAAGAGAGGAGGAGGGATTTGTCTGTATGTTAAGCCTGAATTTAAGCCTATACTCAGAGAAGATATTTATGGTGTACCTAGTGATAAAGTTGAATGTTTGCAGGTAGAGTTAAATAGCGGAGCAGAAAATTCCAAAAGAATATTAGTAGGAGTATGCTATAAACCCCCAAATATAGCTGAAAGTGAGGAAATACAATTATTGTTACAGATTGGAAATGCAGCTAAGCACGGGCAAGTTCTAATAATGGGAGATTTTAATTACCCTAAAATAAACTGGATAAATGAGACCAGCAGTTCAGCTAAGGGGAGCAGGTTCTTGAGTACACTCAGGGATCAGGCCCAGGTTATACAAGAGCCGACTAGAAATTAAGCTATCTTAGATTTAGTCATTACAAATAATATTGATATAGTATCAATAGTGATGTCGCGAACCTAAAATTTTCAGTTCGCGAACCTAAAATTTTCGGTTCGCGAACCGCGAACGCGAACCGCCGCAAATGTTCGCGAACCGGCGAACCTTGGCGAACCGCCATAGACTTCAATGGGAAGGCGAATTTTAAAACCCGCAGGGACTCTTTCTGGCCACAATAGTGATGGGAAAGTTGTTTCAACGGGACTAACACCTGGACTGTGGCATGCCGGAGGGGGATCCATGGCAAAACTCCCATGGAAAATTACATAGTTGATGCAGAGTCTGGTTTTAAGCCATAAAGGGCATAAATTACCTAACATTCCTAAATTGTTTGGAATAACGTGCTTTAAAACATCAGGTATGATGATGTATCGATCAGGTAGTGTAAGGGTTAGGCCCGCTTCACAGTGACAGACCAAACTCCCCGTTTAACGCACAGCAAACAACCAGAAACAGTCCATTTGCACAAACGCAAACTCCCCATTTGCACAAGGTTGGATACCAAGCTAGCCATGTCCCGTTCCTTGTCCTCACTGATGTCATTGAAGGTCTCTTCCTCCACCCAGCCACCAAGGGTCCCCGAAAGGTGACAACAAGCCCCCTGGGACGCCTGCTGTGTTTGGTCTTCCACCTCCTCAAAGCCACCTTCCTTCTCTGACTCCTCTTCTTCAGACTCCTCTCACTGCATTGCCTCTCTCTGCATTATTATAAGGTGTGTTAAGTAGTACTACTCTTATCAGTTTAAAACCTGTTACAGCACATATCAGGGGGCGTGTATAAGGCCTGGATTTTTAGAACCAGGAGATGGAAAAAGATGCTTTGTTGGTCGTATCACTTCAATTTTGGGGCACGGCACATGCAGTCAAAGGTTCCACCAGATAGGAGTGACGTGTTTGTAAGTACTACTCTTATCAGTTTAATACTTGTTACGTCACCTATCAGGGGGCGTGTATAAGGCCTGGATTTTTAGAACCAGGAGATGGAAAAAGATGCTTTGTTGGTCGTATCACTTCAATTTTGGGGCACGGCACGTGCAGTCAAAGGTGCCACCAGATAGGAGTGACCTGTTTGTAAGTACTACTCTTATCAGTTTAATACTTGTTACGTTACCTATCAGGGGGCGTGTATAAGGCCTGGATTTTTAGAACCAGGAGATGAAAAAAGATGCTTTGTTGGTCGTATCACTTCAATTTTGGGGCACGGCACGTGCAGTCAAAGGTGCCACCAGATAGGAGTGACGTGTTTGTAAGTACTACTCTTATCAGTTTAATACTTGTTACGTTACCTATCAGGGGGCGTGTATAAGGCCTGGATTTTTAGAACCAGGAGATGGAAAAAGATGCTTTGTTGGTCGTATCACTTCAATTTTGGGGCACGGCACGTGCAATAAAAGGTGCCACCAGATAGGAGTGACGTGTTTGTAAGTACTACTCTTATCAGTTTATTACTTGTTACGTTACCTATCAGGGGGCGTGTATAAGGCCTGGATTTTTAGAACCAGGAGATGGAAAAAGATGCTTTGTTGGTCGTATCACTTCAATTTTGGGGCACGGCACGTGCAGTCAAAGGTGCCACCAGATAGGAGTGACGTGTTTGTAAGTACTACTCTTATCAGTTTAATACTTGTTACGTTACCTATCAGGGGGCGTGTATAAGGCCTGGATTTTTAGAACCAGGAGATGGAAAAAGATGCTTTGTTGGTCGTATCACTTCAATTTTGGGGCACGGCACGTGCAATCAAAGGTGCCACCAGATAGGAGTGACGTGTTTGTAAGTACTACTCTTATCAGTTTAATACTTGTTACGTTACCTATCAGGGGGCGTGTATAAGGCCTGGATTTTTAGAACCAGGAGATGGAAAAAGATGCTTTGTTGGTCGTATCACTTCAATTTTGGGGCACGGCACGTGCAGTCAAAGGTGCCACCAGATAGGAGTGACGTGTTTGTAAGTACTACTCTTATCAGTTTAATACTTGTTACGTCACCTATCAGGGGGCGTGTATAAGGCCTGGATTTTTAAAACCAGGAGATGGAAAAAGATGCTTTGTTGGTCGTTTCACTTCAATTTTGGGGCACTTTGTGACATTAGCTTCTTACGCTCAAACATGTCCTTTACAGGCACCTGACTATGGGCAGATGAGCAGGAACTGCTCAAGGCGAGAGACGGAGTGGCGGATGGTTGAGAGGGGGCAAGGAGGACAGCAGTGGTTGATGTGGCTTATGATGCTGCACCAGGAGGAGGATGGCGGCTTTGAGTTTGTGTGCTGCTTGTACTCATGTGTTGGTCTGGAGTCACCCAAACATTAGGTCTCAACCTGTAGAGGATAAGGGAACCAGGCTACTCTAGACCTCATTCATCATTACAGGTTTTGACAGATCGGTACTATGCGTCCAAGCTACTGTGACAACAGATATGAGTGGCACTGTGCACTTGAAGAAGTTGGTAGAGTAGACGCTGTAGGTCTGACAAACACGCTTGCAGACAACTAACTGCTATGCAATCTATTACAGTAGATTTTTTTTTTGTTTTAAATGTACACTACTGTTACACCAGATATGAGTGGTGTGTTAAGTAGTACTACTCCTATCAGTTTAATCCCTGTTATGTGCCTTTTTTGGGGGTTTGGTTGTTGAAGACACAGTGCAGCACCAGAGGCCAGAAAAATTAGGCATGTACACATGCCTGAAAAATTAGGTATTGTTGATCTTGCAGCGAGCAGAGAAGAAGGTAGGCCTGATTCAACGCCCCATCCCTGCATATCCACACTCAGAGATTGAGGGGGCGACCCTTACAAGGCCACGGGCCGGAGATATAAAGGGGGGCCATCCCAAATAAGCACACAAGCGGGGACAAAGCTAGTGAAGGGGACATAGAGGCCCATGGACTGACGGTCGCCATCTTGGCAGGAAAAGGGCCCAGCAATTAAGCCAAACTGACCCAGCACAGGCAGCTACTTGAGTCAAACGCTGTACAATTACACCTTAATAAAGCTGAAACATGCAGCAGCAGGGATTCTAAACTTCCACACGGGGACAAGGAGGCTAATAGCCCCCACAGTCTCTGCACCACTCTTTTTAACAGATAACCCAATGGGCTAACCAGGAGGTTATTATTATTATTGGAGGAATTATTAGTGTCTTTACCCCCCAAGAGAGGACATAATATACGGTATCTTTAGACTACCTGATGGCCAAACCTCCTTTAGCCCCAATGCTATCCAAGAAACATTTCAAAACTTTATCTGACTGGGGGTCTATAGAGTGACATTAGTACTGACCTTTATATGACTGGGGGTCTATAGAGGGACATTAGTACTGACCTTTATATGACTGGGGGTCTATAGAGGGACATTAGTACTGACCTTTATCTGACTGGGTGTCTATAGAGGGACATTAGTAATGACCTTTATCTGACTGGGGGTCTAAAGAGTGACATTAGTACTGACCTTTATATGACTGGGGGTCTATAGAGGGACATTAGTACTGACCTTTATCTGACTGGGTGTCTATAGAGGGACATTAGTAATGACCTTTATATGACTGGGGGTCTATAGGTGAAATTATACTGACCTTTATCTGACTGGGTGTCTACAGAGGGACATTAGTAATGACCTTTATCTGACTGGGGGTCTATAGAGGGACATTAGTACTGACCTTTATCTGACTGGGGGTCTATAGAGGGACATTAGTACTGACCTTTATCTGTCTGGGGGTCTATAGGTGACATTAGTCCTGACCTCCTGCTGCAGTATTATTACTCCCAGTACTCCCAGGCTTGCTACTATTAGATATAACCTCAGTTTCGTTTCCTTATCTGTTGGTAACATCAAAATATGATTATTAAATATTTCATTTTTGTTTGTTTTTTCTCCCAAAGTGAACCCCTTTGTGTGTGTCCCACAGATGTGACGTTTCCACTCTGCGTATGTTGGATTTGCACCGCTCAAAAAGTATGAAAAGAGACCCCCCCCCCTTGAAGCCCATTAATGACATCATCAGTAAATTGTATGTAACAGATTCCAGTGTTTAGGGTTTATGACCCAATACTGCGATCATATGATTTATGCCAAAAATCCGTATTTGTCGTATTATTCAGACGCGCGTGCATCTTTGTGTTACATTTCCTGATACTTTTATTATCTTGATCTTTATATATTTACTAGCGACTTGCCCGTCAAAAAATGGCGGCAATAAGATTGTAAGGCAGGTAATGGTGTTTGGACGAGACATTCATTTTGTTGGCGGTCGGAGATCCTTCGGCGCTCATTGCGAGGCTTTTGGTTGTATTTTTTTTCTGATAGGTGCTTTTGCTGTTATTCTTTGGTCGGCGGTGATGTGTTTTTTGCGCTTATTTCAAGGCTTTGTGTGCTATGAGCAGCGTTGGCGCTCGTTGTGAGGCGCGCAGTGAATGGCTTTTATGTTTAATGTGATAATGTTTTTTTTGTGTATATGTATTTTTGTATGCTAATGAAATAATTACTAAATAAATATACTTTACCTATTTGTAAGTAATATATGCAGGAAGCATTGTGCTGAAGAGCTGACAATCTGTTTTCATGTTCCTGCAGCATACAATGTAGGTTTTCAGTGCTGTGGAGCTGCTGTGTAAGTGTCAGCAATGTGCGCAGTGTGTAGTGTAAATAGGCTGCGTGCGCGAGGGGAAGCCGTTAGGGTAGCTGGGTACTTCTGCATTGTGTAAGTTAGTGTTGTAAAATGGCGGGGAATGTGTATGTGGTACGCGGGTGTGGATGATTTAGCGTCCTTGTTAATAGTGTATCTTTACCTCGTACGGCTTTTTAGGAAAATCCGTATGTGTTTCGCGTGTTTAGGGTCCTGTAGCCTCGTTTTCTTTTTTTCAACGGCCATTTTTTCTCTCACTTAGGTGATTTTCGGGTGTCTAAACTCATGAATTTGGACTTAAATGGAGGTGTAACTTCACTTGCAGAGGTCCTCGGTGCCCGCCTTGCTGTGGGTAAGCTTTTTATGTGTTTGTTGTGTGTATATATTGTGTTTTTAATGTTTTTAAGTGAGCACGGTTCGGGTGTTAAGGTCGTATTTTTGTGAGCTCGTAATGTTTTTTTTTTTAAGTCCCGTATTTTTGGATGGTAAGTCCGTAAATTTGATGGTGTAAGTTCCGCCTGCGGCTCATTGCAGCCAACGTGGGAGCCTTCGGCGCTCCTTGCCAGCAACTCTGGCCCTGGCTTCGCAAGCCCGCAGCGTTAGCAACAACCCACCTGCTCACAACTATATATGTGATATCTGCAACGTCTTCCCCAGTTGGCACTTGTAAATCGGCTAAGCGACAAAAAAAATGGCGTCCGGAAAAAATGAAAACGAGGCTACACGACCCCAAACCGCGCAAAACATCGCCAGCCATGTACGACTTTTACCTAGGAACAGACGGGGTACAAAATACACTATTAGAAATAATGGAAACTGCTGGCGAGCCGCGTAACACATACACAATCGCCGCCATTTTACAACACTAACTTGCAACTAATAACATTACAAATCTAAAATGGCGCGTTACACGACTATACAAGCGGTTTCCCCTCGTGCACTGCGCACATTGCTGACACTTACACCTCAGGTCACCAACAGTCCAAATGTACACTGTAAGCTGCAGGAAAATCAAAACTGATTGTTAGCTCTTCAGGATATTGATCACTGGATATATTAATTACAAATAGGTAAAGTATTTTAGTAATTATTTAATTCATTATTATTAAAAAAAAATCTATAAAAAAATACGCTTAATAGCATATTTTACACTGCCGTTACTTTACATACATTAACGCTTCGCACTTCCTAATACATTTGTTCATTCACAATAGTTATTATCGTGCATTCATTTAATAAGTATTAATTAGTAATGGAAAATAAAAATGTAGACTTTACACTACACTAAAATGTTTTACTTTTTACTCTGCAGTTATATATCTGGATTACTGCTCATTGGCTGCCAGCGATAGCACTATCAAAGCAGTTACAAATCTAAATCACTTTATTATGCTCTGAGACCTGAATACATTTTTTAATTTACACTGCACAAAAAAAATTATATATTTAACACTGTACTTATATATCTGTCTTTGCGATGAGCGCCGAAGATTGATCGTTGCAAAGCACGAAACATGAAGGACACGAGGGAAGAGGCTCACAATGAGCGCCGAAGGTCCTCAGAGTACAAAAAGCATCACATTGTGTGGCAAACAGCATTGCCATGGCTTCAAACTTTATTGCCCCGTCATTTGTGCCAGGCAAGTCACTAGTGACATAATATAACATAATGCAATACAATATTATACAGTACACATGGGTGTTGGAACTGGGGGGGGGGGGGTAAGGGGTAACACCCCTAATGGGACTAATGGGAGGGAGTGGTGAGGAGACACCGGGGAGAGGAAAGGGGGTAAATACACAGAGGAGGGCGGAAGAAACACAGGGGAAGGGAGAGGGGGTAGAGACACAGGGGAGAGGGGGTGAGACACAGGGGAGAAGGGGGAAGAGACACAGAGGAGGGGGGAGAGACACAGGGGAGAGGGAAGGGGGCAAAGACACATGGGAGGGGGGAAAGAAACACGGGAAGGGAGAGGGTTGTAGAGACACGGGGGGGGGGTGACACAGGGAAGAGGGAAGGGGGAAAAGACACAGGAGAGGGGGGAAAGAAACACTGGAGAAGGGAGAGGGGGTAGAGACACAGGGAAGGGTGGGAGAGACACAGGGGAGAGGGGGGGAGAGAGACACATGGGAGGGAGTGGGGGGGGAGACAGAGACACATGGGGGGGAGTGGGGGGGAGACACAGGGGAGGTCTTGTGCGTTATTATTATTCTTCTTATTATTACTATATAATGTGTAGATGTACCGGCTGGGCATGCTCTTGTGCATTATTATTATTATTATTAGTATATAATGTGTATATGTACCGGCTGGGCATGCTCTTGTGCATTATTATTATTATTATTATTACTATATAATGTGTAGATGTACCGGCTGGGAATGCTCTTCTACATTATTATTATTATTATTATTATTACTATATAATGTGTAGATGTACCGGCTGGGCATGCTCTTGTGTATTATTATTATTATTACTATATAATGTGTAGATGTATTGGCTGGGCATGCTCTTGTGCATTATTATTATTATTATTATTAGTATTTTACTAATAATAATAATAATAATGCACAAGAGCATGCCCAGCCGGTACATCTACACATTATATAATAATAATAATAATAATAATAATAATAATAGTAATGCACAAGAGCATGCCCAGCTGGTACATCTACACATTATATAATAATAATAATAATAATAATAATAATAATAATAATGCATGCCCAGCTGGTACATCTACACATTATACAGTAGTAATATTAATAATAATAATAAGGCACAAGAGTCCTTCAGCACTGCACTGGACACTGAATAAACTTGCCTAGCTATGGTTTTCCCTATTGATGCAGTATCACCTACACTCAGCCTCCTCTCAGTAAGACTGCAAGTTAGTTTTGATTCCAAAATGGCTGCTGTCCATGAGGTTAAAGGGTCTGGAAGGGAGTGTATGCTGCTGATTGGCTGGAATGTGTCTGCTGACTGTGACATGCAGGGTCAAAGTTTGCTCAATGATAAAGTATTGGGGGCGGGTCGAATATCGTATATGTTCGCAGTTCGCCGCGAACGCGAACATGCTATGTTCGCCGGGAACAGTCCGCCGGCTAACTATTCGCGACATCTCTAAGTATCAAATGTTGGAATAGGGCAACCTTTGGGAAACAGTGATCACAACAATTGAATTAAAAAAACAAAATTTTAAAGGGGCCAATAAAATCTCTTAATTTTTAAATGGCAGGTTTTAATGTTCTAAGGGCAGCAATACAAAGTATAGACTGGGACAGAGAACTGATAGGTAAAAACACTGAACATAAATGCACAACATTTAAATCCTTACTAAATATACATACACATCGGCATATACCATGTTGGAATAAAAGTAAAAGGAGTAAATCCCATCCAATGTGGCTTAACAATGATTTTAAGATCAAGATACAGAGTAAAAAACAGGCATTTAAATTATACAAACAAGAGGGGAAGAGACTGCTTTATGGGAGTACAAGGAAATCAACCAGGCTTGCAAAAGCGCTATTAGACTGGCTAAAATAGAAAATGAAAAATGAATTGCAAAAGAGAGTAAGACTAACCCTAAAATATGTTTTAAGTATATTAATGGGAAGAAGGCAAGGAAGGAAGCTATAGGAACAATACAATGTGACACATGCCATCTGATAATTAGTGACCAGGAAAAGGCAGATGAGCTAAATAGGTTATTTTCTTCGGTATACACAAGAGAGGTACCAGTGGTTGGGGCACTGCAACATAATGGGGCTACACTACCTTTGCCAAATAATTGGTTAACACAGGAAGTAATCCAAAAGAGGTTGGAAAAAATAAATGTTAGTAAAGCCCTGGGTCCTGATGGAATACACCCATGGGTACTAAGGGAACTGGGTTCTGTAATAGCCAAACCATTATATTTAATTTTTCAAGATTCACTCAACACAGGGTCTCTACCAGATGACTGGAGAAAAGCAGATGTGATACCTATATTTAAAAAGGGAGCAAGGGCAAATCTGGGGAATTATAGACCAGTGAGCCTCACTTCTATAGTGGGAAAGCTTTTAGAAGGGTTAATAAGGGATAAAATACAAGAATATGTCTATTTGAACAGGATTATAAGTAGGAGTCAAAATGGATTTATGAGGGATAGGTCATGTCAAACAAATCTAATTAGTTTCTATGAGGAGGTTAGTAGGAACCTGGATCAAGGCAACTCAGTGGATGTAGTCGTTTTGGATTTTGCAAAGGCTTTTGATACAGTGCCACATGGGAGACTATTGTGTAAACTAAGAGATACAGGAATTGCAGTAAATATCTGCTCATGGGTTGAGAGCTGGCTAAAAGACAGGAAGCAAAGGGTTATTGTAAATGGAACATACTCCAATTGGACTAATGTGGTAAGTGGGGTTCCTCAGGGTTTAGCATTATGTTCTCTCCTTTTTAACATATTTATTAATGACTTAGAGGTGGGATTGGAGTGTGGTGTCTCCATGTTCGCTGATGACACAAAGTTGTGCAAGGTAATTAAATCAGATAATAATGTGCTTTCCCTCCAACGGGATTTGCATAAAATTGAGGAATGGGCATCTAAATGGCAGATGAGATTTAATACGAATAAATGTAAAGTTATGCATCCGGGAAGGAAAAAATAGCCATGCAATTTATAATCTTAATGGAGCAAATCTAGGTGTATCAGATATTGAAATGGATTTAGGAGTGCTTGTGGACACCCACCTAGGTAACAGTGCTCAAAGCCAAGCAGCAGCTGCAAAGGCAAATAAAATATTAGCATGTATTAAGAAGGGTATAGAAGCAAGGGAAGCAAATATAATTCTGCCACTATACAAATCTCTAGCACGCCCTCATTTGGGATATGGGGTACAATTTTCATAAAAAGGATATTTTAGAGCTGGAAAAGGTATAGAGGAGGGCAACAAAACTAAAAAGGGGAATGGAGCAGCTAAGTTATGAAGAAAGACTAAACAAATTAAGCTTATTTTCTCTAGAAAAAAGGCTTTTAAGAGCAGATATGATTACCTTATATAAATACATCCAGGGTCAATATAAAGATTTATCAAGGGAGCTTTTTTTGCCAAGGTTTTCAACTCACAAGAGGACATTCCTTGAGGTTAGAAGTAAAAAGATTTCACCTTAAAGAAAGAGAAGGGTCCTTCACAGAGGGTGGTTAATCTGTAGAATTCTCTACGAGAGGAGGTGGTGACAGCAGATTTGATAGATAACTTTAAAAGGGGACTGGATTTTTTTCTAATAAAAAAGAGAAATCAGGGTTATCCTGGATAATTAGAGAGAGAGTATTGATCCAGGGAGAAATCCAATCGCCAGTATCTGGAGTCAGGAGGGAATTACATTTTTTTTTTCTTTGAGACAATTGGCTAAGTTTCACTTGTTTTTTTTTTCTGTTTGCCTTCCTCTGGATTAATTAATAATTAAGAAAAAATAAGTACATAAATAAATAGTTGATTAATAATTAACAATTAATTAACAACGTATAAATAACTAATCCGCATATTGCAGATCAGAGGAGATCTTAAAAAGGTTGAACTTAATGGGCTGAAAGTCTTTTTGTCAACCTTAATTACTATGTAACTATATTGAGAATGTAAATACAGACTTAGGGCAAAAAATCATGCATTACACATGAATGTGATAAGTAACTTTGATAGGGAACATGCTTTGTTACCCACAGGTGAGGCACAAATGGCTGCCCATTTAGCAGGCATTTTTTTTTTTTAATGTCATGTTTCAATTAGTTTGTCCTTGTCTGTAACTTGACACATTTTTGTACTAATTTATCATTTATGTCCTGAGATGCTTCTTTCCCTTTTATTGCTTAATTTAAGTTCTCAACTTTTCACACTGTTATGTAAAATCATTGTTTTTATTTCTAACTCCACCTAACCACCGATATCAAATGGATTATGAAGTGGTTGGACGCAGCAGCGAGGAACTACAATCTTGAATTGGGAATTAGATGAGATAATGCCCAAAATTTCTCATCTCCCTTCTTACAAATTCTTACACATCATTTGATTCAGCCCACTTCATGATAGTGACATAAATGATTAGGAAATGTACAAATCTAAGGTGAGAAAATATTTTTATGAATACAGGCATCCACAAACTGCACTAAAAGCTGTACATTATCTCAGATGTAAAAATTATGAGAATCCAAAGGAATTTCTAATCACACTAAAACACGCCTATAGACAAACTACTAAAGAGACAGATACAGAATCTGCTGAGTTTAAAAATATTTAATTCCATACATTGGCTGTGTATGATCAAAGGAAAATGGCAGGAGACTTTGATGATACCAAACCACTAAGTTGGTTGGTAAATAAATGTTCCAAAATATATGAAATTCAGATTGATGATGGTCCCCAATTAAAAACGCAAGGAAAGTAGTTGCATGTAAAAAATAGCAGAAATATCTGTTAACCTTAATTTGCAATGTGAGACAGGAACCAAATATTGTACTGAGTGGCTAGAAGTCCAAGGGCCTCATTCTATTATCGTCCGCAGCCGCTGCGGGGCCGCAAGGACCGGCCGCAAGCTTTCCGGCTATTCTATTCCCCTCCGGCCGGGGATTCCGGCAGGCTTGCGGCCGGTGCCTTGCTATCTCTTGCGGCCGCTCGCGCCGGAGGAAAGCCTTTGATCTAAAACGGCCGCAAGGAAATCGGCCGTAAGAAATTCCTATTTGCAATTCAATTGCTCCGGGAACCATCTCTGCAAGGCTAAAAGCGAGCCGCAGCTTACTTGCAGGAAAGAGGTCCCGCTAGCACCAATTAAGCACATAAAATAGCCCAAATAAAGCCATCCTGCACTTTGCAGAGTCTATAAAGTGATATTCGGTGTTAGCAAAAATAGCACATAATTACCCTATACTCAAATCCGTAAAATAATTTTTTTTTAATATACGTAAAATATCCATGTAAAAAGTCCAGAGTGCTTGGAGCACCTCAGACACGCCCACGCCGCAGCCGGAAAATAAACAGTTAATTTGAACTCGGGTTTGGGCTGATGTGCAAGCTTGAGAGTGGGTTACTTTTAATCCTCAAGTCCCCCAATATGATCCCTAGCATTTACAGAGCTGTACAGTGCAGGCTTGAATTTATTTTTGCGTTTTTAGATTTCAGAGCTTACGGCCGGTTTCAAGATATGCGGCCGGCCGTAAGAGGAGATCCTTGCGGGGCCGTATAATTGAATTGCGAGTTAACAGAACCCCCGCAAGGAATCGCAGCCTTACGGCCGATAATAGAATGAGGCCCCAAGTAAACAGTGACAGACCAAATTTAAACCAATAAAGGCTACATATGACAAATCCCAAAGTGAAAATAGTGATTCATATTATGTTAGCCCATTCAATATTCAGGGAAATCAGACTTTGAAAAAATAACACAAACCAAAAGAACTCTGGAAACCAGAATCGAGGATTGAGAACTGATTGCAAAAAAAAATAGGAGATCATAAAGCAAGTAGAAATTATATGTGTGAGTCTGTTAATTTAAATAAAAATGTGATGGGTTCTGAAACAAATGCTAATAAATAGCCTTTTCTTTAGGTTTCCAAGTTTTCTGCCTATACAGAAATGGGTGAACATGAAATCAAGGGAATTGGTACAGAATGTATAACTGTTAACCCTTTGTATTTATAGGATGTTTCACAGACCGAGCAAGAAAAAACTGGTGAAGGGTTGATGACTGGTAAAGGAACAGTGTAATGCATTAGAAAATGATCTATTACTTTTACATTCCATTGGGAGTGAAAGCCAAATAATGCCCGAATATACTAATGAAAGCAAAATAAGTGATCCAGAAAATGGTTGATAGTCCCATAGAAATAACGATAAACTGGTTAGATAATATTTCACAATCTGACTCTTTAAATAAAAATAACCAATGGAATAAATCAGATATGTTAAAACACTGCCATTTCTTATATGAGATAGGGGAAATCCAGGGAAGCTATTAGGTTTATGTCCGTATACAAGGTATAGACTCCTTGTATATCAACGGGTTAAGTCACTGTAATTTCTAAAGACATGTATCAGGAAACTGAACACACTTTAAAAAGAAAAAACAACTATTCTGAAAACATTAATTGTTATCAAAGAATTTCGACAGAATATAAATAAATATCCTGGGCAGTGCCTTTTAAAATGTCAGAATAGGTAATAAACAAGTGAAACATACATGGTGGATGTTATTTAAATTTTTCATTGGGTCTGATTTGCTCAGGTGATTTAGTCCAATAATCGATTGTATTGATGGGGTGATATGGTCACAGGTTTTCCTATAAACTATTAACAGATCAAACAAACCAATGTTCATAGAAATTGTCACGCCATCTGCCATAAATAAACATTCTACAGTTCTGGGGAACATAGAAACTAAGATGAATGTTTGTTTACTCCCATTAATATCCCTGGTATGAGAAATCCTAAACAAGTAAAACTGACTCCTCAACACAGTTACAATAATGAACACTTGTAAAAACAGTTAAATAATCCAAATGTAACTTGTAGTTCACAACCATATGATCAGTGGCTACATAGAATTGATCACAAAACTTCTACTCATGCGGTTATAGCAAAATGTTTATTACCTCTTTCTCTTGGGGGGAAAAAAGGGGTTATGTACCAATTCCTAGATATTGAGGATTCCAAATATCCAATCTATATTGTAAATGATTTATTGCATAGTTTTGCATCTCATATCTATTTAATACACAATATTCTTTGTTTTATGCTGAAAGACACACCTCTCAACAGACCTGCAAAACCACAATGAGAGAGCCAAAGATGATGAGGGGAAAAAGTTAGCCTTGATCTGGGTGATGCTGATCCTGTGCCAAGAACCTCCAAGGTTTATAATTACCAGAAGGAAGTTAAAATCACAAAAGATTTTCTTGAGCGTGGATCCTCACATGAAATTGGAAAACAATTCAATATATCTAAACAAAAAAATAGAGGAAATCCATGTATGGTATCAGGAACACATTGCTCTCTCACGAAATGTAAAAGAAATGTTGCAACAGTTGAGGAGAACTTTCATTCCTAAATCATAGCCAATAAACCGTTTTGGATGGTTTCTCATCAAAGCTACAATAATGACTATACTTGGGACTGTTGTGGTTACCACTGTCAGCCAATTCTGTATCAATTTAAGCTTTAAACAAGGTAGCCAAGGAACTGTGTGCTTCCCTAAAAGTGGTACAGAGTTAGGCACACAGTTACCTAGTCTTTTAAATTTTGTTTCTGCAGCTCTGAGACCGTTGTTACCACTAATTTGCGTTCTAGACTTTTTTCCCACTCTATTGAATAACTCCAAAAACTCAGAACATCAAGATATGAATCTTTCTTTTTCCAGGAACCTATTATTTTTATTACCACAAATTATCTGTAAGAAATATAGTAGGATTGTATAACAAGTCTGATGCATGGTTGCATCCCATTGTATTTTGTGAGGTGGATGATATACAGATAAGGGTGGCTTTTGAGATGGAAAGTGTTATCCCATTATTTATTGAAGTCTAAAAGATGGAACTTTGGTTCTTATTGACTGTACTTTTTATTATGCCTGAACATGTGTGCCAGATTAAGACTCCATCTATGCATATAAAGCCTGGGCAAATGGACCATACTTAATTCCTGATGTGGACAATTGTGTTTAAAGATTTTAACTATGTGTGTCCAGGGAAACCATTTATGCATGAAGTGATGCATGCTTTGCATGGGGTAAATTATATGGTAAAGTAGCTTGAAAAAGGTAATCATAAGTAAATCTGGTATGATGTCTTCTAAAGCTGTACGAGTTCAAGATAAGCGGTTAGTCAGGACTTCATTAACTAATGAGTATTCCTTACCCTGTCCATGCTACGTTTACTGTGGTTTCTCTTCTATACAGAGTATCATTTATTAAGGTTTTTGAAGGATGTGGTTATCACTCTAGGTGAAGTGATTTTTTTCTATGTAGATACACTTATAGAAGAGGGGTAGATGGAAATCATAGATGGTTTTCCCTATCAGGACATACCTATCGACCCAATCCAAAAATAATTTTAGGCCTAAATTTAATCATACTATGTAGGAGATTTTTAGGAAGAATATCAAAAACCATACACTTTCATGTAAACACAATTCGATATTAACCAACTAGTAGGGATAACTACTATTGTTCTTATAACTGTTACTTTGTTTATGGGCATTATCACATAGCAAGTATACATGAATAACAAAATAAGGAAAACCATCCCTCTAACTATCCAAATTAATCCAGATTGATTAACCATATAAGGAGATAAATAAGATTCCCATCTTACCATGACTGTGATAATATCACTTATCTCATAAGGGGATATATATTCAAGAGAGGGGATATGATGGGATATTTGCAGTTACAAAACTGTATTTAACTATTATTATATGTTATTTATATTTTTATAATCTATAGATACATATATAGTTGCATAATAATTTAGGTTGAAAAAAGACTAGTCCATCAGGTTCAACCTTTTTAGATCTCCTCTGATCTGCAATACGCAGATTTATTGTTAATTGATCCAAAGGAAGGCAAACAGAAAAAAAAAAAAAACGTGACATTTTGCTAATTTTCTTAACAGAAAAACAAAATAAAATTCCTTCCTGACCCCAGATACTGGTGATTAGATTCATCCCTGGATCAATACTCCCTCTCTATTTATCCAGGATAGCCCTTAATGCCCTTTTTATTTAAAACTATTTCCAATCGCTTTTTAAAGTTATCTATCAAATCCAATGTCACCACCTCCTTTGGTAGAGAATTCCACAGATTAACCACCCTTACTGTGAGGAACCCTTTTCTTTCTTTAAGCTGAAATCTTTTCACTTCTAATCTTAAAGGATGTCCCCTTGTCAGTTGAAAACCTCTTGGCACAAAAAGTTCCCTTGACAAAGCCAGCAAAAATCGAGACACCACACTCCAATCCCACTTCTGAGTCATTAATAAATATGTTAAAAATGAGGAACCCCACTTACCACATTAGTCCAATAAGCAAATATTTATGGCAATTCCTGTATCCCTTAGTTTGCTCAATAGTCTCCCATGTGGCACTGATTAAAAAGACCTATCCTTCATAAATCCATGATGGCTCCTACTTATAATCCTGTTTGAATAGACATATTCCTGTATAGTATCCCTTATTAACCCTTCGAAAAGCTTTCCCACTACATAAGTGAGGCTTACAGGCCTATAATTCCCTGGATTTGCTCTTGCTCCCTTTTAAAATATAGGTATCACCTCTGCCGTTCTCCAATCATCTGGTAGAGACTCTGTGTTGAGTTAATCCTGAAAAATTAGATATAATGGTTTGGCTATTACAGAACCCAGTTCCCTCAGTACCCTTGGATGTATTCCATCAGGACCTGGGGCTTTATTAACATTTATTTTTTCCAACCACTTTTGGATTTTTTCTGTGTGTCCCAACCACTGGTACCTCCCTTGTGTATACCAAAGAAAAGAACCTATTTAGCTCATCTGCCTTTTCCTGGTCACTAATTTTCAGACGGCCTGTGTCACATTGTAATGTTCCTAAAGCTACCTTCCTGGCCTTCTTCCCATTAATATATTTAAAACATATTTTAGGGTTAGTCTTACTCTCCTTTGCAACCAGTCTAATAGATCTTTTGCAAGCATGGTTTACTTCCTTGTACTCACGTAAAGCAGTCTCTGTCCCCTCTTGTTTGTATAATTTAAACGCTTGTTTTTTACTCCTCATTTTCATTTTTTATTCATTGCTAAGCCATATGGATTGTGATTTACTCCTATTTTTTACTACTCTTTCCCCGTCTATACGTTGTATCACTGCCCTGAGACCGTTAAAATCTGCCCTTTTAAACATTAAGTTTTCATTAGCGTCTAACAGTTATGTTTTTTTAATTCAACCTCAAATGAGACTGGGTTGTGATCACTGTTATCCAAAGGTTGCCCTATTTCCACATTTGATACTATATCAATATTATTTGTGATAACTAAATCCAAGATAGCCTCGCCTCATTTCTAGTAGGCTCTTGTATAACCTGGGCCAGATAATGATCCCTGAGTGTGCTCAAGAACCTGCTCCCCTTAGCTGAAATGCTGGTCTCATTTATCCAGTTTATTTCAGGGTAATTGAAATCTCCCATTATTAGAACTTGCCCATGCTTAGCTGCATTTCCAATCTGTCACAATAATTGCATTTCCTCACTTTCAATTATATTTGGGGGGTTATAGCATACTCCTACTAATATTCTTTTGGAATTTGCTGCTCTGATATTTAACTCTACTCTACCCACAAACATTCAACATTACCGCTAGTTCCAGCATAAATATCTTGTCTGACTATAGGCTTAAATTCAGGCTTAACATACAGACAAATCCCTCCTCCCCGTTACCATTGCCTCTATCTTTCCTAAATAGGTTATAACCATCCAGATTAACAGTCCAGTCATGAGATTCACCCCACCCTGTTTCTGTAATGCCTATTAAATCCCATTTTTCATTAATTGCTAATAATTCTAGCTTTCCCATTGTTCCTGGCAAGCTTCTGGCATTAGCAAGCATACACCTTATGTTATGAGTCTGTAGTTCTGAAGTGCCTGCCACTGTACTTGAGTTACTTAGCAATATCCCCCTATTGACTGCACTCACCCTCCCCCCTCACTAGTTAATAAGTTCCTTACCTCCTCTAGACTTACTACCCCTTACTTCTATCTCGTCCCTTCCCCCCCCCACCTACTAGTTTAAAACACCCCCAGCCGTTCTACCATCCTATCCCCTAGCACAAAAGCTCCCTCATCATAAGGTGCAATCCATCCCTGCTATAGAGATTGTACCCAAGTGAGAAGTCAGCCCAGTGCTCATTCTTTAGGACACTCCATCTTCCACTAACTTTGTCATTGTTACCAATATGTACGAAGACCGCCAGTTTATTTCCAGACCCTCACAATAATTTGTCTACCCGATCAACAACATGCCGAGCCTGAGCACCCGGGAGACAGCAAACTGTTCGATTGCTGGGACCTGGGTGACAAATCACAATGTCTACCTTCCTAATAATAGAGTCCCCAACCACCACAACCTGCCTGGTTCTCTGCCTATTCTCCCCTGCCACTCCTTCAGTAGAACTGTTCTAGCGGGTGTTAGAGGGAACAGCTCTATCTGGCATTGCCATTCCTGAATGGACATCCCAAACAGTTTCACTCAACCTGGCAAATCTGTTGGTGCTTGCCAACTCAGAACTGGCCTCCGTAGTGATCTTATTCCCCCTGTAACTGTAACCCAGCTACCTCCATGAACATCCTTACTAGCCCCAGCTCCACCCTCCATGCTAGGACCAGCCAAAGTGTGTTCCATGAGCACCAACCACCTTTCCAGTGGAGCAATAATATTAAGTGCTGCAACTCTCCTCTCCAGTTCTCCAATTTGAGTTTCAAGATAGGCAACATGCTCACCCCTGTCAGAGGTATGGACCCTGATCATCTGTTCCAGTAGTGTATACAAATGCCAGGAGTGAGTGAGGTTGCCACTGGACTGACTCAATTACAGTGTGTAATAAAAATAAATAAAATAAAGTATAAAGCACTACAATGTTCTCCCCTTTTGAATGTGTGAAGGAGTTTCCTTATACATTCTTTTGTTATCTCTCCCCTAGGTTGCTATTTCAAAATAATATACTAAAACTAGGAAGTTAATTCTCAAAAACGTATCCTCTTACTCTCATATTTCTCCTTGACAAGTCAGACATAGGGAGAATGTTTTATTCTGCCTTGTTAGGATTAAACATTGTTTAACATAAAGTGTATATTGGTCTATAAATTGATACTGAACTCATTATCATTTAGAAATTTCTCATAATACAATCACAGACAAAAGGACATGAAATGTAACAATGCTGCTTCACACCATCAAGGAGAGCACTGAAAAGCAAGTGGAAAAAAAATAATATTTTTTAATTAATGCATATTTCAGTTTTAGAAGTTTTTTATGTAACCATGTTAACATTCCTGTAATGACCCTTTTGCTGTCTGGAGCTTCCTTTATTCTGCATTCATACTATATGCCCTTTATATATGAAGATACAGCACATTTGAGATAATTTGCATAATTAACACTTTAAGATTAACATCTGCTGACCGATAAGGCAAATCTTTTAACGTGTAGCATAGCTTAAACAACAATTACCAGAATTTGATTATGGATTAAGGTCATTGCAATATAGACCCTTTTACATATCGAAGAGATATGGTGAACCATTGTGTTCTACTTAGTCAATACTAATGGAATGTCAATGTGCTTCTAAGACTTATCAGTGTAAAAGATGGGTTTTTCTCTTTATAAGAACAGTATTATACAGCAAAGACAGACACATTTCTGCCCATCTGAAACCATCTCCCCCAGCTACTCTACATTCCTCAATCACAACCTTAATACAGTAGCCATTGCATCCCTAAACTTATCTGGACATTTACCAACATAACTCATATCTCTGGTATTTTGCAACACAACAATTAAATCGCAGTTATACAAAAAAAACAAAAAAAAAAAGCAAAATCTTGTTATTACTGTAAGGATTACCCCTAGACAATGAGAGGTGAATCTGCACTTTAGAAGTTAAATATTTCAAACCAGTATCCACATGTATAATTTCAACAGTAAATAGACTACATAAGCATTTGAGGTAACTTGCAATTCATGGTCCCTTCAGGACATGAAAGCTTCCGATCAACTCAATATATCAGCTGGTGCAGCTGAACTACAGGCAACATCTAACTTAAGAAAACATTTTTGAGGGATTTAAAAGTTAACACTGCAGCATTTAAAACAATTTCAAAACAGAGAAAGAAGCCTCAATTGAATATATATTTTACAAATTCTGCACTCTGTTTTGACTACTTATCATGATGGTAAAGAACACTAGCCATGAATTTAGATTCCTTTTAAACATCTGCTGATGGAAATAACAGAATTTATTGCGAAAAGTACTGTACTCCTCTTGCATCTACACAGGGCGGTAGAGAATTCTTCAGATGGAGGAAAATTCAGCAAAAGTTTTTTTTTCATATTTGTAAAATCTGTAATTATGATGAAAACCATGAAATTTAATGAACTTTATAAAAGAGGAAGTTGACTACTGGTGATGCTATTTTCAATTTGTAAAATGTCCATTTTTTACGTTTGGTCTCTAATGAGTTTTATCGAAGATATGAAAAAGAAAATCTAGCACAATAATAAAAAGAATAGTTTAGGTTTTCTCACTGCGTAACCTCACACAGTGAATGATGAAATGTATCATGCCATTCCAGTACCAAAGTCATTAGTCCCCACTAGAGAAAAATCAGGAGTCTATTCTAATAAAGACTTTAGGACGGGAGAAGATTTTGATGGCTTCTTCCAACTCCGAGAGCTTTTTCTCAAACTCGGTCCGTCTGCTCTGAATGCTCAGAGTGTCTGCCCGGACTGGCAGCGCCAGTAACTCTTTTATCAGCTGTGCATGGGCTAAGTGTGGAAAGAGAATGGATATATCAGTCTCGGAGGTGTGACCAGTACATTGACTATGTAGACAGACTTTGTTAACCATACAATCCCATACTGCTAGTCAACATAAAAACCTTATAAATGGTAATCTTAAAACTAACTGTAGTAATAAAAATGAGGTTAAAGAAGTTGCCAAACCTGATAAGAAAATGTCATCTATATTATAATATGTAGCAAGAAATATAATCTACAATAATCAATAAATCTTATTCATGCTCACTTTAAACCTTTTTAAAAAAGGACATTAAACTCACAAATCTTAAAATTTAAAAAGTTAATTAAAAAGTTGTACCTAAACACAAAAAAAAAAATATCAAAAGGAATCGTTGCGGTAAATTAAAGGTCTATGCACAGCTCATACAGTTGCGTGTAAGTGTAACAGTTAGCAATGACGGATATATTTATACTAGTCGTTTGCCGGTCACAAATGACGACATAATATAGTCTTACAAATTGGGTCTTCTATTTGTGCGCCCTCTCTCCCTCCCCACCTCACCTTCCTTCTCTCTCTCTCTCTCCATCCCCCTCCCCATGTTTCTCTCCCTCTCCCCATGTGCGCATGCGCTAGACTATAGCGCAAGCGCCATATTAACCACATTACTATGTTTTTTGTTTGCTCATGTTTAAAAGTACTGCGCATGTGCAGTTTTGTCGTGCATGCGTGCAAATGCGTAGCATTTTTTTTTACACAACTGGGGCCACAAACCCTGGGAATTATGAACCCACCAATCTGCCAGAAGCCAACAGTAAATAGGGGAAACGCCTGGGTATAGAGTGCTGATTCCCAGGCCAGCTAGACGTCCTTTATAGACCCCAGTGATAAATCATTTTTAAGGGAAAAGTGCTGGTCCTGATGGACCATGTATCCACAACCTTTCCCCCCTCCAGTTCACTGAGCAGGACAAGACATCTGTCCTTTTGGGGAAAGATCCAGAGGTTCCGACCACTTGTAAATCCCAGTGGTCGCCACTTGAGGTAAGCAAATCCGGATCCTTAAAATTAAATGTTCCCCAACAAATAGCCTCAAACAAAAACATAGCTGGTGCGGCAGCTGTCAGGAGGCCTCTGCCAGTTCCCAGCCTTAGCCATCTCCAGGCTGGACCAAGCAAGGTTCGGGAGCAGTTCCGACCGTGTTCTCGCGCACACACGCACAGTCGCCGTTCCACTGGAATGCCATTGCTTGGTTGGTGCCTCTGGATAATCACTTTTCTGCCAGAAGGGAGGCTTTTCCGGTCATCACAAGTAGGATTGTTGCACCACTCTTCTTCGTCTTCCTGCTGAAACGAAGGCACACTTTGATCCCAGCGCTGACTTCTTTGAGCTCCTTCTTGTTGAAACTCAGCTGTTTGGTTGAGTCATCTTCTACCAACAAACCCAGTGTCGATGCCTCTGGTAAGTTACACTTTATGCAAGGAGAAGGTTTTTTCTGTCCAATTTCCCCTCAGGCTGGATAGGTTGCTCCGCTCCTTTAGCTCTCTGTTCCAGAACAAAGGAACAGTATCGGTTTCAGCTCTGGGTTTTACCTGCAAATTCTGGGAGAACATTATTATTATTAACCTTTATTTGTAACACACCAATATATTCATTTGCGCTGAACAGGGAAGATACAAGTAAAAAAACAATATTAACAAATTACAAAAGAATAGAGGGCCCTGTTACTGAGTTTAAAATAAAGCAAAGTGCTTTCTCTAAAGCACCCAACAAGATTGAAAACTTCTAAATGTATGGGTGAGATGAAGAAAAGTGAGATACAATATATTGCACATATTAAGGCTGAAGGGGGTACGCTTCCTTAAACAGAACATCAGCAGTACCCCAGATCCACTGCTTCTACTGCCTTCTGCTTCAGCGATGCCTCCAAAGGCCGCTCTGCTGCCAGCAGGTAGGATTTTCTCCCTTACTATTGTCAGACGGTGTGTTCTTCCAAACCTCTTTTGCTGCAGACTCCTCAGGTTTAGCTGCTTGTGTCAGCTCCATATAGCTCTGCTGCAGCTGCCATTCCAGGTTGATCAAAAAGGCATAAATCGGCTAATGCCTCTTCCAGCTCAACTCTCATTTACTCTTATCGCAAGAAGCTTCTATTGAGATGAGGCGCTGCTTCCGAAGTATCCAGGGACAATCAAATGCAGTCTAGTCTTTCAAGCTTGTACAACGATTGCAAATCGCTGTGCCTTCAGCAGGTAAATGTAGGCCTGCTACAGCTCCACCCCCTTGTAGCCCAGCTCATCTAGTTTATATGCTTCTCTGGCCAGGATCACTTTGCATGGATTCAGTAAGGTGTCCACTTCAAGACCATAGTACTTCATCATTTGATTGCACAGCTAGATGACCTGGAAGAGGTAATCGAGGAACATTGAGAGAAGAGGGCCAGATCTGTGACAAGCAGCTCTCCTATGACTGCTTGACAGTACAGGTATTGACTAAGGCCTCCGCTTTTCCTCCAATCTCTCTGAAGATCTGAATCTCCTCTTTGGATAGAGTATCGTAGTCCATACTGTTCCGCTGTCAGTCCATTTACACACCTTGAATCTCTCCACTGCAACCAAGTCTGTGATAACACTGTTCCCCTGCTCCAGATGTTCTGGTGTGCTCCTTCTCCAGTCTTTTCAGCACCGGACAGCTCCCTAGCATCCACCTGAGACCTACTGAAGGAAGATCTTGCCATTGAATATAGAGAGTTTTGGCCTTTTAAAGAACACTCCAGTCAGTACATAATTCAAAACCTTTTTAAAAAACACATTTTATGAGGGAAATTAGGCTAAATGTATAGGGTGGTAAAACAAAAAAAACTTGAAAAACAGTTTGGCAGCTTTCAAAAAGTATCTTTGAATTCCCCTCCGAAACAGGGGCAACAAACACAGGAGAGCCTACATAAGCAGATCTGTGATTCTCCAGCGGAGAAACAATCGACGGAAACCACCAATGTGGATTGAACTTCTTATCTTGTAGTATTTTGAATGTTGGCATTGGCACTTCTGCGATTGGTCACCTGGCTGCTACCTTGGACCAATCAGAAGAGAACCGACTATCCCTGTAAGTTCAGTAAGGCCAATCCAGCCCATTGTTTCCAGTGGGGAGGAAGGTAACATTTATAGTGGGATTAACAAGAGGAAAACAGACAGGAGGAGGGTGTGGGGGGGGGGGGGGGGTTAAAAACACAGATGAGGGGACAAGGGAAGGAGAGGAGCAGGGAAATGACACAAGGGAGGAAGTAGACAGAGGGAGAGACTCACAATGAGCGCCAAAGGCGCTCATTGCGAGGCCCGTGAGGGCCGCCAAAGGCGCTCATCGCAAGGCCAGGAAAGTAGAGGGGGAAAGACTACCATTGTGTGGAAATCAGCATTGCCAGGCTTAAAATTGTATTGCCGTCAATTTAATAATAATAACAATTATTATTATTATTAATAAAAAGCAATAACCCTTTTGCTGAATAAGTTCATGTCTCCAGTATAGTTTGGAATTTTTGAATCTCTAGCTTGTTTCACTGACCAGTCCCTGCAGTGCCACCTCCAGTGGCTTTCCCAATAATGACCCTTCCTGCAGTGCAACAGCTAGCTCCACAGTGCCCATTTTAATTTCCGGTTTCTGTTCCCAGAGTACAATCAAAACAGCGTTGCAGTTGCTGCTTTCCAGTTGGTCCCAACCGAGAGAGTTTCACTAATCCTCCCCTGGGAATGATAAATCCACCAATCAGACAGGTGCCGACAATCAATGGGGAAATTACTTCGTTTTGAGTGTCTGATGCCTTCCAGAGTCCCCAGGTCTGCTAGACCACCATCCCAGACCCCAGTGATCACACACTTTAGGCAAAAGTGCCAACAGACTTGGTCTCCATAAGATATTAAGGGCTTCTGTAATGAATGCTCTATTTGTTGTGCCCTCATTCTCCCCATGTCCAAAAGTGTATTTGGAAGGCTGCAGTAGTGGAAACAGTGTACATGGAGGCAAAACGGCTCCAAATGTCTTGTGATCTAAATGCTAGTGTTTTGTACCTTGCTAGAGAGTGTTTTACAAAAACATCAGAAGATATAATGCATGTAGAGATTTATTTTGATGTACATAAGTCTACATATGCTTGTAACTAATTTAAAATATAGTCTTGTATTGTAAAATGAAAGGTGTTAAGACAGAAGACAATGTATTGAACAAATTACAGTGCAGCAAGTTTAGCTCCTTGAAAAATAATGTTGTATTAAATGTGTATATTGATCTCAAAAGCTATAAATCAGTTCAGTGGGTACCAGTGTAGCTAAAATCTATATAATACTTTTTTGGTTTTATCCATTTCATCTGCCTTCCTAATGTATTATGGCATGGAGTGCCACAAATTGACTGCACGTACTGCGGCAAACACTTATTTGCTACATGAGCAAGCTGTTCAAAGAGAATGAAAAAAAGTACATGTAAATAAGTGGTTCTTTAAACTCCATGTTGCTACTGGTCTTTTAATCTCTGGATGTACATGCTCTCTGTTAAGAGTAACCAGTAATACAGCAAACGGATTATGACTTAAGGACCACTGTAGATTTATAAAAAAGGTTGTAGGTTTGTAAAATTTGTAATAAATTTACAACATTAGCATGTGAGTAAGCCATGAGCATAAAAGCATTTTTTGAAAAATATTTTCGTAGACACGGATTGTTCCTGAAGGAATGTATGTTTGTGCCCTGTTCTGTAACAGTCGTAATACATTTTTAAGGCATGAGGGTCTATCATGGCAGATTCTGTATATTATGAACAGCAGGGCCCACTGGACTGTTTGGGTTAATCAGTTATTATATGTGTGTTTAGAAGGTGCTATCGACTTGCTTAACAGTTATATCATGGGTGTAATGCATACATGCAGTTATATAATGGATGTAATAAGTGAATATAGTACTGTCATTGATTAACATTAAAATAATGTATCTGTGTTAGAAGTAGGATAGTAGGCTATGCTTAGATAATATAAAGTTAATGCAGTCATATCTGGGATATACAAAGGGTTAAAGATTCTAAGGATTTTTTTATGGCTTTGAGAGGCAGCCATACATTGATCCCTGTATTGAGTCTAGAGGGGGAAATTTATTTTCTAACCCTGTAAGTTGAGATCTAGCAACTAAGAGATAGGGGCTTGGCTACAGTCCTGGTGGATGGTGTTTTGTGGTTATCTGAAAATGTATCTTGAAAGATAAAGAAGTGCCAGTCTTGCTTGTACTAATCATGGTTACAAGGTGTGTGATTCTTAGATCTTACAAAAAGGGGTCTGCTGGTGCCTGCCTCTTGAGAAATGATGCTGTCATCTGAATTGTCTGCTGTTGCCGAGAACTGAACTAAAAGTTGTGACCCATAGAGAGCGAGAGAATTGGGGTAAGCATAGTCCCCAAATCTGGCAGGCGTAACACCATGCACTAGTGGTCTGTTTAAATTCTCTCTGAAAATGCTTTCATGTTCTTTGCTTGCAGAGTGGTTGATTACATTACATTTTTTTAAGTATGGAACAAAGTACGTTTTTCTAATCTGTGGTGGTCCTATGGTATAAGAATACACCCTTACTTTCTTTGATGTTGCTTAGTGTTTGCTGTCTTTCAGCCTCTGGCATCATAGTGTGTCCTGGAGGGCAGGCTGGATCTACAGCCTGCTTCTCACGCTCTTCTTTGTCTTTTCGCCATTTTTCCTTCATATTTACAAGGCTGTTTGGAGAAAAATTAAAATGTATTAGAAATGCAGTTTGAGATTATTATGAACAGAAAAATGGAGTTACAATATAGTAAATGCCAGTCACCAGAGGGTGTGAAATGATAAACAATGTATCATAGGACACATAATCTAGCTTGGTTAAGTCATAGAAATCCCAATTCATAACTACTGTATTGAAAAAGTAATTTTCTCTGGTAGCACACAATCTCTCTAGACAGCAAGAAGAAACCTGACGTTGCAAGACTACCATATTCTGAGATTTGCTGTTTGTCAAAACCAGGTCTTTTCTTGCAAACATTATATACCACAACTGCTCTATGGTAAAGAAACCAACCTCCATGAAAATGAGCACAAAACACTTACTACTGGGGCACATGTCCTTTCTGCTTGGAATCATAGTCTTGCTGCACACTCTGCTTCTGCTGTTGGACCTCATACAGACTCTGCAGAGATCGAGAGCGTCTCACAGCCACCTTTCGTGCATTTCGTGCATTATAAGATACAAAATCTATGCTGGAGCCCTTGATCTGCATCTAGAGGGGAGGAAGATGTTTATTCGGAGAGAGGTGGTGAAGAGGAAGTATTATTCCTGGTCTGAAAGACAATTTATATATAAAAAAGTATAAAACACATAAATATATATATTTAAATAATTTATTGAGAGTAATTTATGGAGTCCTAATGGTCATTTGTAGAAAGTTGTTATACTATACCATATCTATTCCCAATAGCCACCATATTCTGGAACCCACTGTTCTAAGCTCTTGTATTGGCTCCAACCACAATGACAACAGAAAATATAGTAAATAGTTCAGCTCTTTATCATTACAACCTTGACGTGTATTTTTATGGTTAACAAATACAAGAATGAGAGCTGTATTTGTTTACTGCAGGGAGCTTCTGCAGGGTTAGAATTCCTCCAATTGTGAGGGAAAGCTTGTATTCACAATGTCACAGTTTATAGTTCCTTGCATCAGACGTGTGACTAACTGGTGGGAGTTCCAGAGCATGCCAGCGGAGCTTGTTTTGTGTCATGACAAATTGGTGACAGAGGTAAAATCCTCATTTTGACAAACCATGGCAGCGCTGGAGGACCTCACAATGACTAAACTATAGGAGCTGGTCCAGACCAGAGGCATTGAGATGACTGGGTCCTGCATCTAGGCTGCGATAGTTCAGGCACTTTGAAGATTAGATTACAAGTCGTAAGATAAGGGAAAGGTGCTGCACAACTGTAATGGAACAATTCCTCCAGCTGTGTAAGCCCGGATTCCACTAGAATCCCCCGAAGGAGAGGAACAGGGACCAGTTCTATGATTGCCAAGAATGGAAAGGCTTGCTGGGAGAACATTCTTTGGGCCACAATGGGCAGTTGCCAGCAGGGGATAATCACCAATGCCATATGCTACCGCCATTGTGGATGGAAGAGCAGCTGAAGGGTTTTGGGATTCTAGGTTAAATGATCAGCCCTTCTGTCCTATCGGACAAATAAGTGGATGTGGTCATCACTGGCGGCCAGAAACAAGTCATCCATGTAGCCCATGTGAACATGAATTGGGGGACCAGCAGAAGCAAGTGAATTGGGAGTGATGAATGGGATCTCCCAGCAGATGTTCTGTTAGGACCAATGGAGTGCAATAATGTAACCATTGTCACTCAATGCAACTGCCTACCTGATTGCAGCCCGGAGTAGGAGCAGGAGCAGCCATTGGACTCCCACAAGCATAATCTGTAACTATGATGAGTAGCCTGCCTAGTGGGGTAGATAAGGGAAACCTAAGCTGATCTAGAGTTCAGAGAACTAGGTCACGACCGGTTCTCTTCCCAGATTTCCTCCAGTTAGGTCCTCAGATCGGGTTAGGTCTTTGCAGCACCAGGCTTGTCATCCTGAGATTATCAGAGCCTATTGAGGAGGATTTTACCCCAAATTGGCAAAACAGGTCTCTAAATATAAAAGTACGTCACCCTGTCTGTAGATGTTCCCAAGAGTATCTCACCTCATTCAGGGGCGATGTGAACATATATAGGGGTAGAACAAAAGTACATTGTAAAACATTAACGGGTAAATACAAGGAAACTTTGAATTGCACACTTAACCAATCAGATATAAGCCTACATTGATTCCTCCCCAACCAGACAGACTCGCCAATCAGCGAGCAGCTAGCAATGGGATTCAAACTACCCACCTTGGATGGGCAGACCTACTGCATTATTGCGGACATCAGAGCTGCCCCTCTGACACCCATACAATCACCAATCATGGGGGAGTACTTTAATCAAGATTAACAAGTCTTTCTACTGGGCACCTCCTTGCCTGCCTGGGCCAATCAGTGCGGTGGTGACATACTCTCAGGGGTTTAAGAGAGGACCTTTGAATCTCCCTACCTAATCTTATCCCCAAACAGGAGCAATAACTCCTGCGTGTAGTAGCCCAATATCAACAGCTTTTTTCGACACGGGCCTCCCCTGTTGTGATAGTTTCAAAGAACCTGCTTCTGTTTAGACAACCATAAGTTCAATGCCAAAATAGTAATAGATTCTTACCCATGCCCTGGGTACGCAAATTATTAGATTGCCTGGGGGTGCTTCTACTTGACTTTGCTAGACTTATCGAAGGGTTATATGCAGATCCAGCTAGTGGAATCTGCTAATGAGGATTTGGCCTTTATCACCCTGTTTGGAATTTAGCAATTGAGCTTCCAGAGGCTGTAGAATTAGGTTGGGCGTGATCATATGATCTGACAATATTTAAGCAAGCCTGTAATTTACTTCTTAGATGCAGCTAACAGTTAATGAGACAGTCATCATTATGTCCGTAAAAACATGGAAATTACACGTTATATGCACTCGTAGGCCAATAATAATAATAATAATAATAATAATAATATTTGCAGATCAAGCTGTCCAGCATTCTATAAAATGCATGAAATCATCTGTTTTAATCCATGTGGTGTTTCATGATATGTATTAACCCCTTGAGTCCCTGGATCAAAATTATTTAGAAAAAACATTTTTAAAAAAATGTGATTGCATTTTTGTGGGTTTGAGACTGTTGTTCAATCAATTCTAATGTGTTTCCATTCCACACCATGTTTTTTTATACAGTATTGTGCCTTTAATTGCTGTTACAGCTTTAACAATTTAGAACTCGCAAACTGTGATAAAACAAATGGAGTTCTAAGGCTGGTTTTGTGGGTTTGGCTGGCAATAGTGATGGTGGGTGGGTAATTCGTAATTGGATTGAGAGTACCTAATATATATATTTCAGTCCATCAAGTTCAACCTTTTAAGATCTCAATTATTTATTTTTTATTTTATTTTTAGCTGCATTTTCTATTTCAGGGTGCTTCTGTAAGGTTTTAATTAATGTAATTACTAGTGGGATAAAATCTGTACTCCTGTTAACGAGGATATACTTACTACCTGTTCGACAATATACAAACACAGAAGATTCCAACATTAGCACAAACGATTTCTTGTCGGTCTACCTCGAGTTCCTCTCCAATAATTGGAGTCCTTGACTGGCTTAACCCTGGTGACATTGATCTCTTGGGCTGTATCCCAGAGCCACAACGAGAGAAGGCCTTAAGGAATTTCACAGATTCTGGGCTGGGAGAAGGGAAGCTCTCCTGCATGGGAGAGAAGAAAAAAAAAATACACATATGAAAATAAGCACTATAATACATTTATAGGCACAATACAAATATGCATCCACAGAAAGTTAAAGGGATATGGAAGGTTCTAAATGTATTTTATTTTTTTAATAAGTGTTTACAAACTCTGTTTTTACTGCCTAAAAAGTAAGCAATTACCTACTTGGTCTCTTCACTTCAGCATATGCAGACACAGACTCTGTAGTACTGGGTGTGCAGTGTCTCATACTAACAAATCAGTGATCATCTCTCAACAGCAGGTGGCAGAATGGCACAGAGAAGTGGCCCCTGACAGACTAGGGCACTACACAGCACAACCAGCCCTACAGTGTGTGACTGCATACCCTCTGAGAATAGACCCAAACATGTATAATTTGTTTGAATTTAGGCAGTAATAACAGAGCTTATAAGCACTTTGTAATAACAAAATAAATCCACACAGGTATATCATAAATCCAGAAAACTTCTAAAACCTTCTAAAGCTTCTCCACTCAGCAACAGTTGAGCAGAAAAAATACAATTAAGAATGTTAATAACCACAATCCGAAATAATCCTTGTTCCTGTTGTATTGAAAATATTAATTATTCCTGAACTTTACACTTTGAATTAAGGATCATTGCATCTGTAACGGATCTCCTGGCACCCCGACTGGGTACCTCCGTTGATGGACGCGTCCTAGCTTGCGCCGAGGACTACAAGCACCGCACCGGACACCACAACCACCACAGACTCCACAACCGCCGTAGCTTAACTGGAGCCGCGCCGTCTTCCTTCCACCCTGTATGAATCTCCAGCATCCAGGATCGTGTGGGGAAGACCTCTCCTCCAAGGAGAGTACATCAGGAACAAGGGTTCAGGAGTTAAAGCTCAAGGGAGTATGCAAAGCATAGCAATCCCCAGTGTGATATAGCAATCCCCTCCAAGAACGAGACGAGGCTACGTTTTGAAGGGTCAAGTAGAACTCTCTTGCTGGCACACCCAGCCTGGTTTTTATTACAGTCAGGTACAAACAGAACACACCCAGGGGGGAGGTATAGAACAATCAATAACACAATAGTAACGCCCACAGTTTCCCTCCCCTCTGCTGGGGAGATAATTGAGTTTATTACTGTATCTACTCAATTATCTCCCAGCTAAAACTTACACATTTTTATAACTTTATGATTTTACATAGTACATAAATAAATCTTACATTTTTATGAACAACATAAATTGTGGAACAACATATTAAAAAATGGCATGAATCAGACCAGGGGTTCAAACGTTAGTAAAAGTATCTTTTGGGCTATGACTGGCAGCATGGCAATCTGGCTCAAACAGGTTTTACAGAGGCCTCTGTACTGGAGACAATGGGGAAAGTAATCCAATTATCCAGGGATAGAAGCAGACTCCATTGAGCACATGGTTGCAAAAAGACATAAACCACTTTAAAATACATAAAGTCACCTTTTACACATAACAGACAGACATTTCACATATCGCCCATAGTTGGCCACACAATACACATATAGGGACAATAGGTGGGTCACACCTCCCTGAGGCTACCTGGCAACTTTGATACAATCAGACATGGATTAGATCATCCTTCTTTGTTCATATGTCTGAGAATGAAAACACTTTATACAATAGACTTCCTTATCTTATGAGGAGTCTCTGTAATAGGATTATCTCTTATGCCAAGGTCTGCAATAGTCTGGGCTAATATTCTGCAGAGCATAAACCAACATACATACAGTATAATAGTAGGATCATATTTTAACCATAATAATAATAATGAAACAGGGTAAAACAGTGATGGGTTCCGTTACACACCTCCCCCGTGACCATAAGCCGGCATACACGGTCTGATCCCAACGGATCTGCCTGGGGATGTCCGGACAAAAGTATTTGTTGGTCAATTCTCTAGTTTGACAACCCATCAGCATTACTGCAATTCACATTTACTCACATTTCACATATCCCCAGATAGCTGGGATCTGAGCGCACAAAACTACCGAATAGCGCTCAGATCCTATTCACACAGTTCAATTGCCATGTAGCTAAAGTCTTTCCCATAGTCTTTCATTATATGAATGGGCTCCATGGCATAGCTATCTGGGGTATCACCGCTCCCACAGGGCAAGTACCGAATGACCCCCCTGTATGTAAAGGGCCAGAATGAGTGACATACACTCTGGTATGGCCGAATACTGTGTTTAAAGGGCAATATGTCCCAGGGCCATAGTCGCAGGGCAGGAGGCTGGCAAACAGTCCTCTCCAAGACAAAGTGGCGAAGGGCACTTCGTCACAGCATCATCCTGTAGTGATGCTTATACTATCCCTAGAGCGTATGAACTGCTAGATAGGCTATACCACACAGCCTATAGCCACTCCGGATTTGTCTAAGGGCTACTGACATCTCTCTGGCGTTTTCAGCAAGTGGATCTGACAACATTCCCCATCCCATTGGGGCTATACCAGTTTACAGTTATGCCTTCTGGAGTGAAGAATGCCACTTTCACAATCCAAAAGCTTTGTTGACCACCAGGAGTTCACCCATGAATAACTGGATAATATCGCAATATTCAACCATACTTGGCAGGAACATGTGGACTACCTAGCCACATTTTTTGTATCGGACCCAGCAAGCAAGGCTGACCATTAACCCTGATAAGTGGCAGTTTTCCAGAGGGAGATGCAGTACATATGGTACAGAACAGGGTGTGGGAGGGTCCAGTCAGAGCCAGCAAAGGTTGCCTCGACAGAGCAGTGGCCCACTACAGTGACGAAGTTTCAGGTGTTGGCATTTCTGGGTTCCTCAGGGTATTACTGCTAGTTTATTCTCAAATACAGTACCTTGGCAAAGTCACAGATTGACTTCACCAAAAAGTGGATGACCCGACTGGTAGAATGGACCCCTGATTGTGAGAAAACCTCTTGGGACTTGAAGGCTGCCCTAACATCCCACAATACTCTCACCCTTACTTGGTCCAGATGGATGCCTCAAACTATGGTATCAGGGCTGTTTTGCAGTTAGGAGGAAGCCCATGTTCCATTGCTTACCTGAGTCGCAATTGTTTGCCTTGTCCCAAGAGGTCAGATACGTAGCTATTGAGAAGGAGTGTCTGGCAGTTGTCTGTGGCCTAAAAAATGCTTCCACATTGAACTACAAGTTCTCTATATACAGCTACAGTGGTGTCTAACCTGAAGGTACACAATCTTGCAAGAAGGTGTGTGCGGTTACCTGAAGCTTGGCTTTCACTTTGGACTCCACATTCTCATATTTCTGAGACTTCCAAAGGGCTTTGACGGGTTTAAGTTTCCCTTGCTCTTTCTGGTCTTCCTTTTCTCTGCACTTCTTCTGGATTTCCCGCATCCTACGTACGTTCTCTTTCTCATGGTTGTTAACCTTCCCTGAGTGAAATAATAAATAAATAAAAAATAAAATAAAAATAGAAACCTGCACACTGGCTTTAAATGTGCACAAATGAATATTCTGAAAATATGTAATATTAAATTATATACATTGTATAACAAATGCAGTAATGCAATAATAGTCCAAAGGATATCTAAAACCTACAACAAAATTACAGGAGAGTCAAACGTAACTAAAAAAAAGATATCCATAGTTCCAAGCAGTTATTTCATAAAATGGCCACCAAAGAATTGGCCAAACATCTGTCCAGCATACACCTGGTTGGTAAAAGTGGGCAGTTCAACTTGACAAATCAATGCCAGATATTCCTGCATATCCATAGCCAACATGACTTTTTATGTATGAGGTAACCCATAGTTTTATCTATGCTTTTTTTTTTAATCATTTTATACTATGTGGCAATTATAAGCTCAATAGGCTACCACAGGTCAATGTCCTATATTAAAAAGGGCACAGCAGATGTTAAGTTAATAAAAAAATAATAATTCATAACACAAAAACCGTTTTGAGCACACTAAATTTTGGCTATCACTCATGTCAAAAGATCCTCCAAACAGAGTGGGCTTGTTTTTGTTATCCAATTATCCTCATTATCGATGCATGGCTCACTGATTAATAGGTTCCATGCACAGATGACTTCTCAGTCTGTCAACAGCCAGCCTCTATTGTTACCACAAAAATCTGCAAACAAATGTAATCACTAATTACATAGTTACATATTTACATAGAAAAAAAAATTACATTTTTTATTTTATGTTACTACGGTTTAGAGACCTTTCTTTTTTGGCTCTGTCACAACTGTGGGATTTCCTCTCCATCCTTGCAAAGACTTCCCATCAGCTGGAGCAAAAAGCAGAATGTTGGTAGCCTTTCATAGGTCATAAAGCCACAGAGCATGAAAATGCCAGAATTCATATAAAATTACAGTTCTATCACCTATTGGCCCTATTGAAATCTTTGTTTTTTTTTTTACTTCTGTGCAGGAAGCACTGCAATTTTGTAAGGTCCCGATCAAATGCAGCTTTTTTCAGCTCTGCATGAAAGCATCACTGAATAGGCAAAAATACTTTATTTCACCAAGTCACGGTGCCTTAATACATTAAAATTTTCCTCCAAGAGATGACAATTTCTTTTTACTTGGCTATATGCAATTTTCTTGCCATGTGCAGGACTTTTCCCCCCCAACCAAAAGTTAGGCACTCCGACCCACCCATAGAGGCAGAAAAATGGCTCTAAAAAATGAATCAAGAGTCAGATGTGATGCTAGAAACATCATAGCCCCTCAATCGACTTGGACATAAGGCTTGACTCCTTATATCGGAAACAATTAAAATGTTTATAGGGTGTCTAACACCAACCCCCCCCCCCCCCCCAAGCCATACCTCCGATGAGCCTGGAGACCATAGGATTCCCACACATACTCTCTTCCAACACCCCCCCCCCCCCCCCCGCTCACACCCAATCCCACATAAAGGTCAAAAATATATATATTAACAAAGCCCCAGGTCCTAATGGAATATATCCAAGGATACTGAGGGGAACTGGGTATTGTAATTGCCAAACCATTATATCCAACGTTTCAAAGCGCACTCACCACAGGATCTCTACCAGATCACTGGAGAAATGCAGATGCGTTAACAATATTTAGGAAGGGAGCAAGAGCAAATCCAGAGAATTATAGACCTGTAAATCTTACTTTTGTTGTGGAAGAGCTTTTAAAATAGTAAAAAAAAAAAGTATATTATACATGAATATATCTATTTGAATAAGATTAGAAGTAGGAATCAACACTGATTTATGACTTAGTTTCTACGAGGAGGTTAGGAGTTTGGATCAAAGCAACTCTTTTGTAATGTAGCTTTTTTATTTTTGTAATTAAGTTTTTTTCCCCCACAGTAATTAGTGGGGTTAATTTCAATTATTTTTTGGGAGATTTAGCAAAGGCATTACATACAGTGCATGGATTGAGAGATGGCTAAAACACAGGAAGCAAAAGGGTTGTAAATGGAGCACACCCAGATTGGACTAATGTGGTAAGTGGGGTTCCTCTAAGTTCAGCATTAGGTCCTCTCCTTTTTAAAATATTTATTAATGACTTAGAAATAGGACTGGAAAGCATATTCTCCATTTGTGTGGATGACACCAAGTTGTGCAAATGATGTACTTTCCCTCCAAATGGATTTGAATAAATTATAGAAATGGGAATCTATATGGCAGATGCAATTAAAATGAATACATGTAAAGTTTTGCATTTAGGAACAAAAAAAAAAAACACAAAAAAACACACCTAGGTAACAGTGCTCAATGCCAGGAAGCATCTGCAAAGGCAAGTAAAACATGTATTAAGAAAGGTGTAGAAGCAAGGGAAGCAAATATAATTCTGCCACTATATTGCTGTGTGCACAGTTATTTGGTATTGGTGAGACGGGAGTGTTTTTACCTGGGTTAAAATTGCATATAGATTTGGACCTTGTGTCTGACTGTTTGCAGGAGGAATTTTAAAGAAAAGGGTCAAATTGTAGTATTTTTTGTAATTTGTAATTATGAGTCAGTCCAGTGACAACCTCACTCAGTGTACACCCTGCCACATGCATGAACTGCTGGAACAACTGATTCAGGGTTCATACCTCTGTGAGAGGTGTGAGCATGTTGTCTCTCTGGAAGCACAAATTGGAGAACTGGAGAGGAGAATTGCAGCACTTTGTGAAATTGCTCCATTGGAAAGGGAGCTAGTGCTCACTGAGCACAGTTTAGATGGGCCTAGCATGGAGGGTGGAGATGGGGCTGGGGCTATTGAGGGAGCAAGGTCCAGGGAGCAAGCTGGGTTACAGTTAGAAGGGGGAGCAGAGGATCAGGAGAAGGCAGGCCAGTTCTGAGTTGGCAAGCACCAACAGATTTGCTAGTTTGAGTGAAACTATTGGGGATGTCCATTCAGTAATGGCAATGCCAGATAGAGTTGTTCCCTCGAACAACCAGGGGAACAGTTGTATTGGATGAGTTGGAGGGCAGAATAGGCAGTGAAACAGGCAGGTTGTTTTGGTAGGGGACTCATTAGGAAGGTAGAAAGGGTGACTTGTCATCCAAACCCCTAAAAATGGCTAAAAAAGTGGTGCACTAAGGAGGAGTTTGGGTTTTTAGAGCACTGGGCTTTGGATACAATGTTTATAGCAGGGATGGATTGCACCTTAATGACGAGGGAGCTGCTGTGCTAGGGGAAAGGATGGTAGAATGGCTGGTGGAGTTTTTAAACTAATAGGTGGGGGGGGGGACTAAATAGAAGTAATGGGGTAGTAAGTGTAGATGGGATAATGAATTAATTATGTAGTCATGAGGGAGGAGATGGGGGAAGGGTTAGTATAGTCAATAGGGAGGTACTGCTTAGTTACTCAAGTATAGTGACAAGCACTCCAGTAGTACAGACTCATAACATAAGGTGTATGCTTGCTAATGCCAGAAGCTTGCCAGGAACAATGGGAGAGTTAGAATTATTAGCAGTAAATGAGAAATGGGATTTAATAGGCATTACTGAAACAAGATGGGATGACGTTCATGGCTGAACAGTTAATCTGGATGGTTATAACCTATTTAGGAAAGATGGGGCAATGGTAAAAGGGGAGGAGGGATTTGTCTATATGCATAAATTCAGGCTTAACATACAGTCAGTGAAGATATTTATGGTGGAACTAGTGATAATATTGAATGTTTGTAGGTAGAGTTAAATAGCGGAGCAGCAAATTCCAAAGAGTATTGGTAGGAGTATGCTATAAACCCCCAAATATAATTGAAAGTGAGGAAATGCAATTATTATTACAGATTGGAAATGCAGTGAAGCATGGGCAAGCTCTAATAATGGGAGATTTAAAATACTCTGAAAAAAGTGAAGCCAGCAGTACGGGTAAAAGGGAGCAGGTTCTTGAGTACACTCAGGGATCATTATCTGGCCCAGGTTATACAAGAGCCTACTAGAAATGACTACATCTAAGATACCTTAATCACAAATAACATTGATATGGTATCAAATGTTGCAATAGAGCAACCTTTGGGAAACAGTGATCACAACACAGTCTCATTTGAGATTAGTTTTTTAATTCAAACTGTAAAGAGCCAACCAAAATTGGATTTAAAAAAAGAAAGGGCAGATTTTAACAGTCTAAGGGCAGCAGACTGGGAAAGAGAGCTAAAAATTATGAAAATAAATGTACAACATTTAAATCCATACACATCGGCATATACCAATATAAGTAATAAAAGTAAAAAGGAGTAAATTACATCCAACGTGGCTTAACAATGATTTAAAGATCAAAATACAATGTAAAAAATAGGCATTTAAATTATACAAACAAGAGGGGCAGAGACTGCTTTACGGGAATACAAGGAAATCAACAAGGCTTGCAAAAGGGCTATTAGACTGGCTAAAATAGAAAGACTAACCCTAAAATATTTTGTACGTATATAAATGGGAAGAACGCCAGGAAGGAAGCTATAGAAGCATTACAATGTGACACAGGCTGTCTGATAATTAGTGACCAAGAAAAGGCAGATGAGCTAAATAGGTTATTTTCTTCGGTATATACAAGGGAGGTACCAGTGGTTGGGACACTGCAACATAATGGGCCTACACAACCTTCACCAAATAATTGGTTAACGCAGGAAGAAATCCAAAAGAGGTCGGAAAAAATAAATAAATGTAATAAAGCCCTGGGTCCTGAAGGAATACATCCAAGGGTACTGAGGGAACTGGGTTCTGTAGAAGCCAAACCATTATATTTAATTTTTAGGTAGTCGGAAAGCTTTTAGAAGGGTTAATAATGGATAATATACAATAATATATGAATTCAAACAGGATTATAAGTAGGAGCCAACATGGATTTATGAGGGATAGGTCATGTCAAACAAATCTAATTAGTTTCTATGAGGAGGTTAGATCAAGGCAACTCAGTGGATGTAGTCTTTTTAGATTTTGCAAAGGCTTTTGATATAGTGCCACATGGGAGACTATTGTGCAAACTAAGGGATACAGGAATTGCAGTAAATATTTGCACATGGATTGAGAGCTGGCTAAAAGACAGGAAGCAAAGGGTTGTTGTAAATGGAACATACCCGGATTGGACTAATGTTTTAAGTGGGGTTTCTCAGGGTTCAGTATTAGGCCCTCTCCTTTTTAACATATTTTCTAATGACTTAGAAGTGTGACTGGAAAGTATTGTCTCCATTTTGCCAAGTTGTGCAAGGTAATTCAATCAGATAATGATGCACTTTCCCTCCAAAAAGGTATTTTCATAAAATAGAGGGATGGGCATCTTAATGGCCTATGAGATTTAATACAAAATAAATGTAAAGTTATGAATCTGGTAAGGAAAAATAGCCATGCAATTTATAATCTTAATGGAGCAAATCTAGGTGTATCAGATATTGAAAGGGATTTGGGAGTGCTTGTGGACAACCACCTATGTAACAGTGCTCAATGTCAAACAGCAGCTGCAAAGGCAAGTAAAATATTAGCATGTATTAAGGGTAAAGAAGCAAATATAATTCTACCACTATACAAATCCCTAGTATGTCCTCATTTGGAATATGGAGTACAATTTTGGGTACATTTTAGAGCTGTAAAAAGGTACAGAGAAGGGCTACAAAACTAGTAAGGGGAATGGAGGGGCTAAATTATGAAGAAAGACTAACCAAATTAAACTTACTTTCTCTAGAAAAAGATATGAGAGATATGATAACATTATATAAAATACATCCAGGGTCAAGAAAGCTTTTTGTGCCAAGAGGACATCCTTTGAGGTTAGAAGTAAAAAGATTCCACCTTAAAGAAAGAAAAGGGTTCTTCACAGTAAGGGTGGTTAATCTGTATCAAAGGAGGTGGTGACAACGGATACAATAGATAACTATAAAAGGGGACTCTTGAGTGAGAGAGTGAGAATCAACAATGCCATGGTCCTCATTCTTCTGCCCTGGACTAATCGTGCTATCTATGCCGATAGAAGAATTAAGGTCTTCATCTTCTGGACATGGAAGGGAGCATAGTGGGAAGAGTGTGTTTGTTCTTATTGGATGGTCATTTCCTGGCCCAGAAGATGAGGATAATATCTTCAATACAGAAAAGGCTGAGGATTGCTACAAACAACATGGATAAACCAGTTGCTCCAGGGCAGAAGAATGAGGACATCCCTGGAGGAACTTTAGGGTAGGTATTAATAATTTTATTTACAAGTTTATTTTTTTTATTTTAGTGTAGTTTTTCTTGCAATTATTTTACTGTAATGTGTTTGATTGTAATTAATATTTTTTTGTAATGTAGCTTTTTTATTTTTGTAATTAGGCTATAGATTATATATATATATATATATATATATATATATATATATATATAGTTTTTTTTTGTGCAAGTAATTTAGGGTTTTTTATTTTTAATAATTAGTGGCATTGATTTTAATTATTTAAAAGATAGGTGTTATGTTTTAGACATAGCGTGCCATGAGGATCCTTGAGGACCTCCATGGTACTTTAGGAGTGAATTTTAGTTTATCATGGTGGTTCTTTATAGGACCCCTATGGTAGTTAGGGGTTGCTTTTTTTAATACCATGAAGGTATTAGGGCACTTCAATGAACCAAATCACTGAATTTTGCATAGTTCTGATATTATATTGCAAGTTACTAAATATTCTTCTTTGAATCTGTTTTTCTTAGTACTAGGTCATGTCAGTATTACTTATGATGACTGCAATGTAGAACCTTAAGAAAAGCCAAGTATTGATCCACTAAAGGTATTAGAACATAGAAATAACTTATGTCAGAAATCAATATAGAAACAATGCGTATTTAAAAGGTTGATGGATAAACATTTTGCATACTATTGATATCTGTTCAGTTGGAAAAAAAATAAGAAATAATATATTCCATATATACTGGATTCTGGTTTCATAGTAGCCATTTTATTGTTGATTGATAAGATTTTACAATAATTACTCATATTTTCACTGATACACCCTTGGTTCACTCCTCTCTTCAAAGACTGAAAATGGATAACAAGCAATAAATCTTCAGAAAGCAGTTTCCAAAATTAATCTTACGTTTTGGTGGTTGATCTGGGTGAAGGGACAGCCCTTCAAGTTGCAAGAGGATCCCGACAGTTCCCTTCTGGCCTCGATCCAAAATGTCACGAGCATTGGGGTGGATTCTTGGAGCAGGGTTGGCAGGACGGGCACTATAGCATTTTGGGTATAAAATGGGATCTGGTGCCAACGGACCACTCATGAAATCCATCTTGAGACTGGTTCCCTCAAGCCTCCCACGTGCTGCAGAATTAAAGAGTGACAAAGTTATATATATATTTTTTACTTAGATATACAACATTTTTCTTATCAATATATTTGTTAATACATATTTTTAAGAACAATTAAACTTCTTAGTTCTGAACACTGCAATCCTGTGGATCAGCTATTTTTCTTGGAGAAGCTGGTAGGTTCTGCTTTACCATTCGTGTTGAGCATGGTGAAGTGGCCATATTTGATTCTGGCAGTATTTGTAAAATAGGAGCAGTAACCATATTTTTACTGGCAATGTGTTTGTTGCATTTTGGTGTGATGAAGTCAAGCTTGGACTACACAGTTGCACCTACATCGTGCTGCTGCAGTGAAGCATTTATATAGGAATGTGCAGCCCGAGTCCAAGGTTAGCCATTTTACATGAAAAATAGTCATTAGTTTTGCCTTGTTCCTTCTCATATAATACTATGATCACTCTTGCGGACAGATTTTTTAAACAAGGTAATGTCTGGGTGGGGGAATTTAAGCGGGGGAGGGATACTGGGACTTTAGAAATATTCTCCACGGTACTATCTAGGTTTTACAGCACTATTTTTCTGACTGTCCACAGATCCCAACAAGCTGCCAATTTTCTGTAATTTTCACCACCAGTCCACTGAAATGAATTAGATGTGTTGGATTTTCCTCCTGACTTTCTCAAATATGGGCACACAATCCATTCTTCCAAATTTTGGATATTATGATTCTAGAAGTTAAAGAAAACTTGGTTGGATACAAATTGTAAAGCCTTTAGGAAAGCACAGGATAGGAAGACCCAAAATTGCTTCCACAGGTTTCCTAGAGATATATGAACCCAAAAGTCTATCTAATGTATTGTAGGTTTCCTCCCAGAGATAAGCTATTGTGGGGTGAGTCCCACAGTGCAGGTCTCAATTTCCAAAGTTCATTACAGCCTCTGAAATGGTTGCCATTCAAGGACAGCTCTGACGTGCAGTCCATCAAGTTTTCTAGATCTCTGAGCATTATAATATGTGGATTACTTATTACCGGTAATAATTGTTAATTGCTAATTATTAATTGATCTAGACTAATGTAAAAAAAAAAAAACATTGAAACATTTGCCAATTGTCTCATAGTGGGGGGGGGGGGTTCCTTCATGACCCTAGATAAAGGCAATCTGACTCTTCCCTGGATCAGTACTCGATATCTAATTATCCAGGATATCCCTGTCTGCCCCGTTTTATTCAAAAAGATATCCAACTCCCTTTTAAAGTTATCTATTGAATTTGGAGTCTTTTTTTTCTTCTAACCTCAAAGGATGTCCTTGTGTCAACTGAAAACCTCTTGGCACAAACAGCTCACTTGAAAAGCCTTGTATTGACTATATATTTATATAAAGGTAATCATATACCCTCTTAGATGCCTTTTTTCTAGAGAAAATAAGCTTAATTTGGTTAGTCTTCCTTCATAACTTAGACCCTCCATTCCCATTATTAGTTTAGTTGCACTTCTCTGTACCTTTTCCAGCTCTAAGATGTCCTTTTTACGAAGTGGTGCCTAAAATTGTACTCCATATTCCAAATTAGTGCGTACTAGGGATTTGTACAGTGGCAGAATTATATTTGCTTCCCTTGCTTCTAGACCTTTCTTAATAGATGCCAATAGTTTATTTGCCTATGCAGCTGCTGCTTGGCATTGAGCACTGTTACCTAGGTGGTTATCCACAAGCACTCCCAAATCCCTTTCGATATCTGATACATCTAGATTTGCTCCATTAAGATTATAAATTGCATGGCTATTTTTCCTTCTCAGATGCATAACATTACATTTATTCATATTAAATCTCATATGCCATTTAGATGCCCATTCCTCTAATTGATGTAAATGCCTTTGGAGGAAAAGTACATCATTATCTGATTTAATTAATTTATCAAAAATTGACAATACTTTCCAGTCAAACTTCTAAGTCGTTAATAAATATGTTAAAAGGAGAGGACCTAATACTGTACCCTGAGGAACCCCACTTACAACATTAGTCCAATCTGAGCATGTTCCATTTACCACAACCCTTTGTTTCCGGTCTTAGCCAGCTCTCGATCCACAAGCAGATATTTGCTGCAATTCCTGTATACCTTAGTTTGCACAATAGCCTCCCATGTGGCACTGTATCAAAAGCATTTGCAAAAGCCAAAACGACTACATCCACTAAATTGCCTTGATCCAGGTTCCTACTAACCTCCTCATAGAAACTAATTAGATTTGTTTGACATGACCAATCCCTCAAATCCATGTTGACTCCTATTAAAATATTCTTCTATAGTATCCCTTATTAACCCCTCTAAAGGCTTTCCCACTACAGAAGTGAGGCTTACAGGTCTATAAATTTATTGAATTTGCTCTTGCTCCCTTTTTAAATATAGGTATCACCTCTGCTTTTTGCCAGTCATCTGGTAACGACCCTGTGTAGCGTTAATCTTGAAAAATTAAATATAATGGTTTGGCTATTACAGTACCCAGTTCCCTCAGTACCTTTGCATGTATTCCATCAGGACCTGGGGCTGTATTACATTTATTTTTTCCAACCTCTTTTGGATTTCTCCCTGCGTAAATCAATTATTTGGTGATGGTAGTGTAGCCCTTTTTGTTGCAATGTCCCAACCACTGATACCTCCCTTGTATATAAAGTAAAGAAAAGAATCTATTCAACTCATCTGTCTTTTCCTGGTCACTAATTATCAGACGGCCTGTGTCACATTATAATGTTCCTTTAGCTTCCTTCCTTGTCTTCTTTCCATTAATATATTTTAAAAAAATTTTTTAGGGCCTCTGTGTTTTGCAAATGTTATCTTCAATAAACAAACATATTTCATATGCACTAGGAAATAGTTTTGCGTTTTTTTTCTCCCCCATACCTTCTTTTGTTTCATATAAGTCCCACGGTGACCGAGAAGGAGCAGCATACTACACGACCGCAGAATAAAAGGACATTATCCATCTACCACAGATAAGAAATTAGTTCTTGAACCTGCATACATATTTCCTCTGCGTAGAGGAACATTGACTGTGAGGACTATATTTGTGATATCTATGGAAAGGTGAAAACTCACACACTGGGTCCACCAGTAATATCCGTCATAGATGCGTATATTTGTATGTACAGTGTAGGATTGATACACTGGGAATATTATATGTTCTAGACCGTCAGCATATACAAAATTGTTTTCGGATATTCCCTTGTCTTTAGAAACTGAACCGTCTCCCGAGTATCTGAGAGCAGTATAACTTAGAATCTCTTGGATGTATAGCGCTGTGTTCTGATTTACCACCACTTTACTGGAGGTTGAATCACTTCTTTATTCTGTACTCAAGTTACTTAGCAATAACTCCCTATTGACTATACTAGCCCTCCCCCATGAGTAGTTGATTTATCCCTTATCCCCTCTACACTTTCTACCCCATTAAATTAATCTAGCCCCCCCCCCCAAGTACTAGTTTAAAAACTATCACCAGATGTTCTACCACCCTATCCCCTAGCACACAAGCTACCTCCTTATCATCATTAAGGTGCAATCTACCCATACTATAGAGATTGCACCCAAGTGAGAAGTCAGCCCAGTGCTCTAAAAATCCAAACCCCTCTTTAGTGCACCACTTTTTTAGCCATGTATTTACCTCCCTAAGCTCCATCTGTCTCCCTAGGCTAACACGTAGCACAGGTAGTGTCTCAGAAAATACTACCTTGAGGTCCTTGTCTTAAACGTATTCCCTAAAATCCATTATTTAGGACACTCCATCTTCCACTAGCTTTTTCATTGGAACAAATATGTACCAAGACCGTCAGTTCATTTCCAGCCCCTCTCAATTTATCTACCCGATCCACAACATGCCGAACCCAAGCACCCGGGAGACAGCAAACTTTTCGCTTGCTGGGATCTGAGGGGACAAATCATCCTTCCTAACAATACAGTTCCCTATTAACAAAACCTGTCTATTGCTCTGCCTATTCTGCCCTCCCAACCCTCCACTAAAGCTGTTCTCCCGACTGTTAGATGGAACAGCTCTATCTGGCACTGCCATACCTGAATGGACATCCAAGAGTTTGAGTCAATCTGGCTAAATTGTTGGTGCTTGTCATTGCAGCCGAAGCGAGGGCCGCAACTTGAGGCGAGCCATTGCGGGCCACAACTGCAAGGCTGCAATGAGCGCCAAAGGCCCCGTAGGACTCAGGACCCAAGCACGTAGAACGGCCGAACCTCGCAACTGGAATCGCGAGCCCCGTAGGACTTCGGACTGAAGCCCGGACATACAACTACAGCCTCCCAAAATTACGAATTAAAAAAAAACAAAAAACACACACAACATACTGCTGCCCAGAATATCACACAGAACTCCACCTGAATGCAATCCCCTCCCTCCCTGCCCACACTAATTACCTGCACCTGTTCAATAGGCAACATCTGCTTATTACCTTTAACCACCCCCTTTTAAGAATACACACTCTAACAATGTTTCCTCTAACTTCCCTCTTCCTTATCTCCTGCCCGTTTCTCAGGCTCTCCTAATTTCTCCAATTCAAGTTTCAAATTGCATAACCATCTCACCCTCCCTGCTCTCTTCCCCTATTTGCTCCCATGAGCTTCTTTCCTTCCTCCAGTCTCTAGCTCATCCCTCTTCAATAATAAATAAGCAGAAACGCTTCTGTAAGTCCTATTCCCATCTTCTCTCTCTTTCATTGCTCATTTTAGCTGGAGATATATCTCCTAACCCAATTTACTCCAACCCCTTCTCAGTCCCCTTTCTTCCTTCACTTGCCCTGATATTGCCAACACACAATACAACTTGACTCTAACGTCCACCCTTTCTAAACTTGCCCCTTTTACCACTGGTAGACGCCGACGCCCTCACCTACAACCATGGCACACCACACAAACACGCTACATCCAGAAGTGCTCACGCACTGCTGAACGATTATGGAGGAATTCTCGCACCTTAGCTGACTTCCTTCATTGCAAGTTTATCCTACGCTCCTATCACTATGCCCTAAATCAGGTCAAACAGCGCTACTTCTCCACATAAATATCAAATTTGTCCTTCAATCCCAAACATCTGTTCTCCACTTTCAACACTCTCCTCTGCCCTCCCCTTCCTGTCTTACAGCTGAAGACTTTGCTAGCCACTTAAACAGTAAAATTCAAAATATTCAAAATGAACGCTCCTCTCAACGTGGCCAGAGTCATAGCACACCTTCACCTCAACATACCAATAGCATCCTACCTGCACCCTTCCCCAAACCTATATCCATTATAAACTCCCTTGACCCTGCAACTGAGGAAGAAGTTGCTAGCCTTCTTTCAACCTCCCGTCTTACAACCTGTCCATATGATCCTATTCCATCACAGCTAATCCCTCCCCTCTCTACCACTCTTATCCCAACTCTTACACATCTAGTCAACCTTTCCCTAAACACTGGCAAGTTTCCATCACCTATGAAACAGGCCATAATTACACCCAGTCTCAAGAAACCCTCATCTGATCCAGCTGCTGTACCTAATTACCGCCCTGTCTCTCTCTTTCCCTTGGTTTCCAAACTGCTTGAGAGCATTGTCTACAATTGCCTTACCCAATTTATTTCCTCCAACTCTCTCCTTGATCCCTTCCAATATGGCTTCCGGCCCCAACACACCACTGAGACAGCTCTAAAAAAAGCTACTAATGACCTGATAATCGACAAATCAAAGGATCATTTCTCTACCCTAATTCTCCTGGATCTCTCTGCTGCCTTTCACACCATTGATCACTCTCTTCTTATCCAAACTCTCTGCTCCCTAGGCATCCGTGACACTGCTCTCTTGGTTCATATCCTATCTAGGAAATAGAACATTTAGCGTATCTCTGGCGTCTCTTCTTCCCCTCGCCCTCTAATGGTGGGCGTGCCCTAAGGCTCAGTCCTAGGCCCCCTTTTCTCCATCTACACATCCTCCCTCTGTGCCCAAATTAAATCTTTTGGATTTGAATATCATCTCTATGCAGATGACACTCAAATCTACCTCTCTTCACCTGAACTATAACCCTCTCTGCTAGCTCATGTTGCCAATTGCCTCTCCAGCATATCCTCATGGATGTGCACCCATCAACTTAAACTCAACATGTCTAAGACAGAGCTCCTTGTCTTTCCACCCTCTTCCTCAGCTCCCAACCCTCACTTCTCTCTCACTGTTGACATTGCCATCATCTTTCCCACCTCCCAGGCCCGCTGTATTGGGGTTCTATTGGACCCCAACCTCGCTTATATTCCTCACATTCAATCACTCTCAAAATCATGTCACTTTCACCCAAAAAATAACACCAAATTACGTCTTTACTACTGCATCTCTATCCTCGCTGGCCTTCCTATCTCCTGTCTCCTGTCTCTTTCCACTCCAATCCATATTAAAAGCATCCTCTAGACCCCTTTACCAAAATCAGCGCACAGTGTCTGCAGCACCACACTGTCAGGCACTCCACTGGCTACCCATAGCCTCCAGAATAAGATTCAAAATTATGACCCCAATTTATAGAGCCTTCCACAATAATGCACTCTCCTAGATCTCTGCTCTCATCTCAAAATGTACTCCCACTGCCCTCTTCGCTCTGCTAATTACTTTCTTCTCTCCTCCTCCCTCGTCACCTCCTCTTACTCCCGCCTACAGAACTTTTCTCGTGCTGCACTTATAATTTGGAACTCCTTGCCTCGCTCCACTAGATTATCCAAATTCCTCAAATCCTTCAAAATCTCTTTAAAAACGCATCTATTCAAAGAAGCCTATCATCTTTAGAATGTAAGTTTGCGAGTTTTCAATAGAGATAGGTGCTTCAGGGAAAGCACTGTGTATGTCTGATTGAAAGCTCAATAACAGGGCCCTCCATCATTTGTTTGAAATTATTCTTGACTTGTACTTAACCCCCGTATAATGCTACGGAATATACCGTATTTTTCGCCGTATAAGACGCACTTTTTCTTCCCCAAAACTGGGGTAGGAAAGTTGGTGCGTCTTATACGGCGAATATACCTTTTCAAACTGCCTCTGTCCTCTTGATCTCACCCCAGCGCTTCCTACCAGCATCGCGTCGGCCGGTGCGTCCTAGTGACGTCACACACGCAACGCTGCAGTACACGAGGAGTGCTGGTAGGAAGCGCTGGGGTGAGATCAAGATGGCAGAGATCAGAAGAAAGGTGAGGA